>KQ758850.1:15532094-15545855 GCA_001462505.1 Aurantiochytrium sp. T66 | reverse complement strand
GCTGGATACAGCCGCCGCCGCCGCCGACTCCGCCGACCCCGGCGAGCCCAGAGCCCCAACAGGAGCGCGTCCCCGCCCGCGCCCGCGCCCGCGCCCGCGCCCGCGCCCCCGCGCCCGAGGATGTCGGAGCAGCCGCCCGAGCCGCCGCGCAGCGAGGAGCAGCAGCAGCAGCAGCAGCAGCAGCAGGCGGCGGAGGAGAAGGAGGAGCACGAGGAGCCACAGGCGCGGCCCGAGGCCAAGGCCGAGGCCGACTACGACCCGGTCACGGAGCACGTGACGAACCCGGACGAGCTCGACAAGGCGGACTCCAAGAAGGAGAACGCGGACCCGGACGTCGAGGGGGAGTCCGACTACTCGGACGACGATGTCGACGAGGACGACGTCGACGGGGACGGCTCCGGCCCCGGGTACACGGTGGCGGACCAGGTGCACTTCATCCACGGGCGCATCGACGTGCTCGTGGAGAAGGGCCGCCGCCTCGTGAACAAGGACGGCTGCGCCGCCTGCCTGCCGATGCACTGCCTCCCCAACATCTGCAAGTGCGGCCTCTTCGGCCTCTCGGACCCGTACGTGAAGATCAAGCTGGACAACGCCCGCATCGCCCGCTCCAGCGTCAAGAGCAACACGCTCCGACCCACGTGGAACGAGTACCTGAGCATGGACGTGGGCCACGACGCCAGGGTCATCACCTTCCGCGTGATGGACGAGGACCTCGGCGGCGACCAGTACATGGGCCAGGTGAGCTTCTCGTGGACCCAGATCCTGCAGAGCGGCCGGTCCATCGAGGGCGAGTTCCCCCTGTCGCGCAGCAAGAACGAGGTCTACGACCTCGAGGAGGCCTCTGACGGGTCGAACTGGGTCACCGAGGACTCGGCCGCCAAGAAGCGCCGACGCAAAAAGGGCAGCAAGTACGGGTGGCTCTCCATCAAGATGCGGTACACGCCCGTCAAGACGCTCATCCAGAAACGGGAAAAGGCCTTTCAGACCCGCCTGCAGAACCCCAAGGTCAAGCCGCACCGGCTCACCAACATCCACCCGCTCACCGTGCCCAATACCTACTTCCCGCCGCGCCGCGGCGACCACTTTGTCATGTACCAGAGCGCGCACCAGCCGGGCATCGGCAACGTGATCCCGCAGATCGAGCTCGGCAACGAGGGCGAGGACCTCGAGCCCTTCCGCGCGCGCAGCTGCTGGAACGACCTCTACGACGCCATCGACAGCGCCGAGCACTTTGTCTGCATCTGCGGCTGGTCCGTAAACCCCTTCATTCGCCTCGTGCGCACGGGCCCGAACCACGAGAGCAAGCTCACGCTGGGCGGCCTGCTCAAGAAAAAGGCCCGCGAGGGCCTCAACGTCATGGTCATGGTCTGGGACGACATCTCGAGCACCTCGGTGACCACGGGCGTGATGGGCACCCTCGATGAGGAGTGCATGAAGTACTTTGAGGGCTCGGGCGTCATGGCCGTCAAGACGCCGCGCGAGGACCCGAGCGGGCTCTTTAGCAGCCTCGCCAAGATGTCGTACGCGTACACGCACCACCAAAAGACCATCATCATGGACGTCAAGCCCTCGAACGCCGCGCAGCTCCGCGTCAAGCACCGCCGCCACAAGAACGCCAAGATTCAGGCGCTCACGGCCTTCCTCGGCGGCATCGACGTCACCTCGGGCCGCTACGACGACTCGGACAAGCCGCTCTTTGCCTCGCTCAACCGCGCGCACAAGGATGACTACTACCAGAACTGCCTCCCGGCCGAGGTCGCGGACCCGGACAAGGGCCCGCGCCAGCCCTGGCAGGACATACACACCCGCATCACGGGCCGCGCCGCCGCCGACGTTCTCAAGAACTTCATCGAGCGCTGGCACACGCAGGTCGGGAACCACCGCAAGCCCTTCACCGGCTGCTGCGGCAGCAAGGCCAAGTGGTTCGCGCGCGGCATGCGCATGAAGAACCTCATGGACCTCCTCAAGGACAGCCCCGGCGAGATTGCGCTCCCGTCCACATTCTTGAACGAGAAGCGCGAGCAGCTCGTCGGCCGCACCGAGTCCCTCTTCCATGTGGGCTCGCACACCGACGCGGCCGCCTTTGGGCGATCCAATGAGGAAACCGACCGTCTCGAAGAGCTCGACGACGACGACATGTCTGACCTCTCGGAAGAGGACCTCGAGGAGCTTCAGAAGGAAGCCGAGGCCCTGGTCTCCGAGACGCGCGAGCGCCAGAATTCGTGGAACGAGGAAATCTTCTCCACCCCCAACGGCGACAAGGTCGTGCAGGTCGTGCGCTCCATCAACGAGGACTCGGCCCGCCTCGAAAAGGGGATCGGTTCGCCTCGGGCCTTTTTTGACAAGGGCATCAAGGTCGACAACAGCGTGCACCGCGCGTATGTGCACCACATTCGCTCGGCCAAGCACTTTATCTACATCGAGTCGCAGTACTTTATCGGCGGCTGCCATCTCTGGGACAAGGCCAAGCGCAGCGGCGCGAGCAACCTCATCCCGATCGAGCTCGCCTCCAAGGTCTGCAACAAGATCGCCGCCAACGAGGCCTTTCACGTCTACCTTGTGATCCCGCTCTTTTGTGAGGGTCTCCCCAGCGACAAGGCGGTCATGCAGATTCTGCGCTACCAGTACTTCACCATCGCCATGGTGTACCGGCGCATCTCTGAGGCCCTGAAAAAGTACAACGTCAAGGACCGCTCCGTGACGGACTACTTTTCGGTGTTTTTTCTCGGCAACCGCGAGGCCGCCGAGTCGAAGCGCGAGCAGGCCATCAAGGAGCGCGACGCCGAGGAGGACCAGGACAAGCCCCCCTCGGAGACGGTGCCCCGGACGGACAAGGCCGGGACGAAGCGACAGGAGTCGCGGCCGACGCCCAAGCCGCTTTCGGCGCAGCAATCGATGCGCGACAACGACACCAGCGAGTACTGCGAGGAGGACTACAACGAGGTCGCGCACAGCGCGCAGGCCCGCCGTCGCTTCCAGATTTACGTGCACTCGAAGCTGCTCATTGTCGACGACGCTGTGGCTGTCATTGGCAGCGCCAACATCAACCAGCGCTCTTTTGACGGCTCGCGCGACTCGGAGATTGGCGCATCCATGTACGAGATGTCGCGCATTGCAACCGAGGAGTCGACGCCTCGGGGCCTCGTCTACGGCTTTCGAATGTCGCTCTGGGCCGAGCACCTCGGCGGCTCCATTGCCGAAGACAAGGACTTTGACCCCGCCGTTCTGCAGCGGCCCTCCTCCATCGAGTGCATTCGCCTCATCCAGACGCGTGCGCTGCAGAACTGGAAGTACTACATTGACGATGAGAACAACGAGAATGTCCCGGGCCATCTCATGGCGTACCCGTACCACGTCGACTCGGAGACTGGCAAGGTTACCACGGTCGACGGGCTCTACCACTTTCCGGATTTCCCGCACTCGCGCATCCTCGGCGCCAAGACCAAGCTCCCAGACGAGCTCACTACCTAAACTAAGAAATGACATTTTAGGCGGCCACATGATCAGTCAGATGAAAGTGGTCAGATCTACAGAGTACATAGGCTACAGCTTGAAGATGTCCGCGGGCGTGCGAGGTCGAAGCGGGCGCCGCACCAGGTTGGTCAAGTTCGAGGGCCCAGTCTCGCTGAGGCGATGCCCAACTTTCGCACTGCAGGACACGGAACAACGACCAAGGCTGAAATCAGTCCTCGTCTTCTGACGAGGAAGAAGCATACGCCATGAGGCCCGTCTGGGCGGGCAACGGCGCGCTTTGTCCCTTTTTGGAGTTTTTGGTCTTCTTGGTCTTCTTCTTGCGTGACTTGACGCCCTGCGCGACTAACAGCCCTCCATCAGAAGGTTTTGGTCCAGCACCAGCGGGCGTCTCAGACGAGTCTTCGCGCTCAAGACGACGTAGCTTGGAGCGCTTGGCGGCAAAAACCTCGCGCGCGGCTGCCTCATCGGCGGCCGCTTCCGCGGCCAGGACCTCGGGCGAGGGCTCGACCGCGTCCTTGGCCTTGGCCTGCGCCTTTTCGATCACCGACAAGGGATCGTCGACCCGCTCGCGCTTTCGGTTCTGCGCGCGCAAGTCCTCGAGCGCCTCCATCGTTTCCATTTCCTTCTTTGAGTTGAGCGTGCGGTCCTCAAGTTTGCGCATCGAAGCCTCGGCGCTCTCGCCGCCTTCCTGTTCCTCTCGCTCCTTTTCGCGTTTCGCGGCCATCTCCGCGCGCTTGCGCTCGAGAGTAAAGTCGTACGAGCGCTTGCCCCCCGTTTCCATCTCGTAGTCCGCATTCTCGGGGTCCGTCAAGAAGGTGATGCGGCCCCGGCATCGCGAGCACTTGAACTTGAAGCGGAAGCGGCGAACGCCCAGGTAGTCCATGCCCTTTGCGGTCTCCTTGGTGGCGTTCACTTTGAGCTGCTTGGCCATGGTGTTGCCGCAGGCCTCGCATTTGAGCCCAAACGGCAGCATGAGGCGGATCGGCTGCGGCGCATCGCGATCCACCTTGGCGCGCGGTAACTTGCTCGCATCGAAGTCCGGGCTGATGTACTTGTTGATCTCCTTGCGGTCGCCCATCTTGCCCTAGCCTCGCGCGGCGCAGCCTCGCGCGGCGCAGCCTCGCGCGGCGCAGCCTCCGCGCGGCAGCCTCCGCGCGACCTCGTTTGACCTTTCCGGGTCCTCGAGTCCCCGAGATCTTATGGGCCCGGCCGCGGAAAAGGATTGCGCAAGGTCGCGCCAGACGGGCAGGCCGGCGACGGGCCTCTCGGGCCGCCTCGGTCGCCGGCCAGCCAGCAGCGCCGCCTCATAATTTGAACTTCGGCGCCTTCGAGCGCCGAAGTCTGCGCAACGCAAAATCGCGAGGAGGCCCTCTCTCTGCCGCGGCAAACACAGCTTCAAAAAGAATGTCTCTGAGTCTGGTATAGTTCGCACGGTCTACATGGCGATTTTTTTAATTTTTTTTTAAATAAATAAATAGAGCCTTATACTTACTTCCCTCTTGGGGCCTCGCATCGGACTACGCTCCGGTACACACTCCGAGAAGACATTTGCAGGTTTGGGTCTCATACTAATAAAATAAGGGAGCGGTCGGCTTATTGTGATTCTCGAGGCGCGCTGCCAGCATACAGGCTGCACGAGCTTCTGCTGTAACGCTCGGCCCGGACTTTCCCTGTACGTACTCGCATCCGTCACGTCACGCCGCCGCCGCGGCCGACGTTGTCACGCTTGTCACAGACCCTGGCACGCATCTGACACTCATCATCATCAAGTATTGGCACGGCGCACTGTGTCTCCGGGCCGCTGAGAGTCCGCTAGGACCTCCTACGCGCGCTCTAGCCGGGACCGTGACCCCGTCGATTGACGATACCCGCGATCATCATCATCTTCGCGCGTGGGCTACTCTACTCTTCTCTACTGCCACACTCGGCGCGGCGCGTGTGCTTTGGTCCATCCCCCGTTGGCCTGGCCTGGCCTGGCCCGATCAGATCGGTCTCTGCGTCAGGAGTTGGCGGCAGTACTGTTATTGTAGCTCTTGACGGTCGGAGCCCGTGGTCCTGGCCTTGGTCTCCGACGCCCACCCCCACGTGCAGAGCGCGAACGTCTTCTCCGTCTGCGAGACCTTCGTCCCGCCGCCGCCCGCGCCCGCTCTGCGCTGCGCGACGCGCTCGAGCGCCAGGGGCCAGGCGTGCGTGGCGGGCGTACGTATTCATCACGTCCATTTGTACGTACGTACGTACTCGTACGTACGTACGTGCCGCGACCAGACCAGCCGCCAGGCCAGAACAGCTTGGCCGCGCAGCGCGGCTCGGCGTCGCGTGGCTCGCGTGGACGAGCCCACGCGTGCTCGGCTCCAGCGCGGCGCCAAGCGGGTAGTCTAGTCAGGGTCTGCGCCCTCGAAAAAAGGCCAGCACCATGGGACGCGTCGGCACCGTCCTCGCGACGACGTACTTTGGGGTCGCGGTCGTCACGGCATTTCTCACGGCGTTCCTCTTGCAGATCTTCTGCTGGGTCACCTTTGCCTGGATGATGCCCAAGTACAAGCGTCTGAGACTGATGGGCCGGATTTTCCGCTCGTTCGCCCTCGTGTTCTGCGTCAAGCTCAACCCGTTCTGGTCCGTCAAGGTGCGCCGCCGGCACCAGTGGAAGGGAAAGCTGCCGCAGCGGGCCATTTACATGTGCAACCACCTCACCTTTGCCGACCCCTTCATGCTTTGCGCGGTCTTCATGCCCCGCACCGCCGTGAACTTTATCGCCAAGGCTGGGGTTTTTCAGATCCCGGTCGCCGGCTGGAGTCTCAAAATCCAGGGCGATCTCCCCGTGTACTTTCGGAAAAAGCCCGACGGAAAGTGGGGCATCAAGCCCGGGACCGTGGGCCCCATGATGGATACTGTGCGCAACTACCTCGACAACGGCATCGGCATCTGCGTCTTCCCTGAAGGAACGCTCTCGCCGACGGGCGTCCTCAAGGAGTTCAAGCCTGGATTCTTCAACGCCGCGCTCGACAACAAGGTCCCCATTGTTCCGCTTGCAATGTGGGGCAATCTCCAGGCCTGGCCCTCCGGAACCTGGCACATGCGCCCCGCCTCCATCGAGATCGGCATTGGCGAGCCCCTCTATCCCGGTGAGAACGAGACCCAAGAGGCTTTCATGGCTCGCGTGCGCGGCGCGATCCTCGACCTGCGCGACAACCTCCCGCTCTACAAGCGAACGCCCATCACGGCCGAGCAAGAGGCGGCCGCCGCCAAGACCGCCGTCGTGGCGCCGACCGACGCCACCGACCTCGAATCCGGATCCGCCCTCAAGGAGAAGAACGCCGGCGGGGACGACGACGACGACGATGAAGACCTGGAGATCCGCACCCAGGAATCCGTCGAGGAAGAGGTCGAGGACACGCCTCCCGAGCTCTAAAAAATCCAGCGAGGACGCCCTCTCCCTGAACCAGCTCGTTGGTGCCAAAAGTCTGGTGGAGCTCTCCATCGACGATGTGCGCGTGCCGCGCGTATTTTTATTCCCGTACTGTGTTTGCCGTCGCTGCCGGCCTCTCTCTGCAGTCAGGTAGTACGTACTAGTACCTAGGTCTCTGTTCCTCTCAGCAGCTTTGCAGCAAAGGCTACCATGGTATGCTGTCTTCGCGCTGCGAGAGTCATTCTCAACATCATTTTCCTCCCGTGTCTTCCGCATTCTTGCAGTCGTCGTCGTCGTCGTCGTTCTTGTCGTGCTCGCATGAAGCAAAAAAGCAGCTTCGTCATCATCATCATCATCATCGATCCCATCGGGCCGCGCCTTTTTTGCAAAAAGCCCACCTCTGCACTCCCGCTACTACTCCTCCCGCAACTTTTCGTTTTTCTCCCCCAATTCAAGCTTATTTTAAGACGAGCTTCTCGCCGCCGCCCTCGTTTGTTCCCGTCGTCATCGTCGTCGTCGTCGCCGCCCTCGGCCGTGCCGCGCGCGGCTCCGTTGCCGCTGTCGTTGTCGACGTCGCCGCCGATGCGCAGGCGGATTGCAGTCCCGGCGCTGTGGGGCCTGGCTGTGGGGACTAGCTGTGAAGGCGGACGGGCGAGACCAAAAGGCAAAAGTTGAAGTCGCGACGGGCGGCGAGGACGACGGCGCCCGGGGAGCTGAGCTCGCGCGGGTCCGTCCAGGGCGTCGCCGTCGCCGCGATGGCGGAGCGCAACTTTAGCAGGAGGCCGCCGCAAAGATCGTCGAAGCGAACCCGGAGCGCTGGCCGCGATATCTGCGGCAGACGACCCTCCAAGACCCGCGATGACGCCGTCGTGACGTCGAGACGCATCGAAGAACTGGCAAAAGCGCAACGATCGAGCAGAGTCTGGAGATCTCCGAGTGGAATCGGGAGCATGACCTCGCGCGCGATGCAGATCGCGAGCAGCGCCAGGCGCGCCGGGTGCGGCCGGCGCGTGACGCTCGCGAGCATCCCGCTGCGCGTCACCGCTGCGGACAAGGCGAGCAGGTTGAGGACGAGGACCCTCGCGAGGGCGGCGGCGTCTACGAATGCAGCGGGAGCAGGGGCGCTCGCGCTCGACACGGTCATGGAGATTGGCGCGGACATGAGCGAGAAGAACGAGAGGCGACGGCACGTCGAGGGTCTGAACGCAGTCGACTCTGATGTTGAGATCTCTCGCGAAATGCACGAGCGCCTGCTGCATCTCGGCGCCCGCAGACTCGCCGACGTCGCCATGCTCTCCGAGAGCGAGCTGCAGTCCGCTGGCCTGAGCGTGGTGGACTCGCGCAAGCTGCTCAGCGCGGCGGCGTCGGCAACTCCAGTCTCCTCCCCGGGCCAGACGCTGACCTTGGGCCAGAGCACCATGGCCGATCTCAACGAGGTGGGCCTGACGCGAGGCGAGCGGTCCGAGTCGCAGATCCTTCTCTCGAGCGTGCTCGCCGGGACTTTCTTGTCCTGGGGCGCCACTATGTACGTGCTCCTTGCGGGCGGAAGCGCCGACCTGCTCGCCGACGCCCCGGGCCTGCACAAAGTCCTGGCGGCGTCCGTGTTCCCCATGGGCCTGACGGCCATCACGCTCACGGGCAGCGACCTGCTGACGTCCAACATGCTATACGGCGCGATGCCGCTCATTTCCGGGGACCCGCGCCGCACCGAGGAGGCCAAGACCAAGGCGCTCTCGCGATTGTGGACCGTGAGCCTTGCGGGCAACTTTGTGAGCTGCGCGGCCATGGCCGCCTTTGTGTCGCCCATCATCCTCGCGACGCCCTCGGTCGCGGCCTTTGCCAAGGCGCTGGCCATTAAAAAGACCTCCGGGGCGCTCGTGACCACCTTTGGCAAGGCCGTCGCCGCGAATTGGCTCGTCAACGTGGCCATCTTCCAGGCGGCCACCGCCAAGACCTCGCCGGGCAAGATGGCTGCTCTCTGGGTCCCGGTCACGGCCTTTGTGGCGCTCGGTCTTGAGCACAGCGTGGCCAACATGTTCCTCATCCCGCTCGGCGCGCTCTGCGGCGCGGACATCCCCTTGCAGTCCTTCTTCCTCGACAATCTGGTCCCGGTTTTGGCTGGCAACGCCGTCGGCGCCAGCATTTGCGTGGGATGGCTGCAGTGGAACGCGCTCATGCCTCCCAAGTATGTCCCTGGCCAGCGCCCTTGATCCCCTGTAGCAAAATCGCGAAGCGCGAGCCTATCTTCCGTAACACCATGCGTCTCCAAGTTGTCCCGCGCGCCTTCGTCAAAACTGTTCGAATGGCCTCGATCACGAGTATATTGCCCGGAGAAGGCAAGCCCAAGTTGCTGGGACCCACCACGTGAGGCGCGTAGGGGGCTGCACCGAAGACGACGGCTGGGAAGGGGCATACGCAGAGCCCAGAACACGGAGCATGAATTCCGGTCGGGACACCTAAGGCTGTAGCATGACCTGAGCTTTGCAGCTTTGTGGGTTTCCTTCCTCGCGAGATGCTTCGCGATTGAAACAGGATGCATAATGTCATCTAACATGCTGCAAAGCGTCCTCTGGTACCTCTTCGACCGCCAGAACGGGGTGCTAAGCATGTACGTAAGAGGTGGTGGTGCGTCGGGGTTTCAAGTCTCCGATCTTCTCGAGAAGAGCATTTGGGGCCACGAAACTTGGTGGGAGCATGGCTTAGGCCTGCGTGCGAGGTCGCAAAGCGCATGGCCACGCCCTGCACCTTCTGACTGACAGGCGTTTCTAGTCTCGCGGGGACGCCCACTGCACCGGCGGAGTAAACTTTCCAGACCGCACGCACGTGTTTGTGCGAACAACATTCTTTTTTTACTTCGTTTTGGTGCGACGGGGACGCGACAGAAGCGCGACCAGCGCATGCGCGATACAGCTTGCTCACTGACAGTGGATTCGCTGCGCAGTCGCCTTTTGATAGAGTGCCTAGCGCGAACTTCGATCACTGTTTGACATCTGGACGGCTTCTTTGCCAACATCCAGGTCCTCGATCGCGGCGCCGGAGTGGATCTGTAAGATACAGATCATCGCCCAGACTGCGCGCATGCTTGCCTGGATCGCACGGAGACCGCCATGCTACTCTCGATCGCGGCGCTGAAATGGATCTGCAAGATACAAATTGCCGGACTGCGCTCATGTTGGCATGTCATAGGGGTCTGGCCGAGACCGCCATGTTCCTTCTCGATCGCGATGCCAAGGTGGATTTGCAAAATGCAAGAGGGATCTCGGCCCTCGTTTTGATGACGCAAAAGCGGTCCAAAGCCTTTTGGGATCATTCGACAGACCGACCATAGATTTGTGTTCATCATCATGCAGATGTGGATGAGAAGCGACAGCCAGAGTTTTGCGGGCCTCGGTGGCCCTGCAGTTCTCAACAATGCAAAAGAGAACAAGCTCAAGACGACCGCAGAGCTGCTCGAATTCCTCGGCGACTCGTCGCCGCTCGCGCCGTACATACTCCCTCTGAGACGCTGCTGAAAATTGCTCGCGATCACTTTGAGCGGGCGACGGCTGCTGACATCGAGAGGGAGATCCAGCGTAGACTGAAAGTGGCGCTTCGGGAGTACGACAGCGATCCGGCGTTGCGTGAGCACGTCGAGCACATCCGGAACAAGATATTGACGCTTTCGTGACCTCGGTGCGAGACGGCTCTTTCCGAGTTTGCCGGCTGCTGCGCGCTCCAGTGCAGCAACCCGGTCTGTGCGTGTTATATTGCGCATGGCGTCTGCAGAGCCAGGGGGGCTCGGATGCCTGCCAATGGCACATTGCTGTTCGGAAAAGCCTCCCGAGAAAGCTGATGCTTTCTTCTTCAGCGAGTGCGAGGTCGTTGAGCGTGCGTGTCACAAGCTTCGCGCCGCCAGGCTTCGCGCGTACGTCAGCAACGGCGTAAGAGAGCCCGCCCTGAGGACGAAGTTGCGCGAGATGGTTGAGCCCCTCCTCGCGGCAGACGTCGTGGGCGCAGGCTTTACATTTTGATCTGCCCATGATGAAGCTATATTGGATTGCACCAGTATCACAATCCCGAAGGACTCTTCTGCACAAGTCGTCCCTGGGGAGCTCGTCGACGAGGAGCACGAAAGTGGCCGGCTGTGTCACCGTGCCTCGAAGATCGAGCCTTCATAAGCCGTCAAGGCGATGCATAAACTCGGACACCTGCGGCGAGCTCGGACGGACGACGGCTTCGCGCGACCGAGGCTGCGCCGATGCGCGCGCTCTGGCCGCAGGCCTCCTGGGAGGCTCGAAGGTCGTCGTTATGAGCCTCGCGGCCCAAGTTCGCCTGTCCCCAGATCGCCAAGACCGATCGATGCTGCGCTGCGCCGGCGCCCAGGCCGCGGGCGCGCGCGGCGTCGGGGCGCGGCGCGGGCTCTCGTCCTCCTCCTCGTGGTGGTCGCGCGGCGGCGGCGGCGACGACGATGAGGACGACGACCTGGACCGGGACTGGTACCGCGTGCTGGACGTGAGCCCCGACGCCGACGACGCCGCCGTCAAGGAGGCGTACCGCGCGAGGTGCAAGGAATGGCACCCGGACGTGAACAAGAGCCCCGCGGCCTCGGTCGGCTTTCGCCGCGTGCGCAAGGCGTACGAGGTGCTGTCGACGCCGGCCAAGCGCCGCGAGTTCGACGCGCGCTTCCGGTACAGGCACGACACCGGGATCCACGGCATCGAGCAGTCGGTGAAGCACCGCGAGCGCACGGGGGCTGATCGCTTTGCAAACTCCATCGAGGCATTCCTCGGGAAGAAGTTCCGCTGGGCCATCGTGGGCCTCCTGCCTCTGTGGATGGTCCTGTACGTCGGCGTCTCCACGCTGCACACGAAGGATCCGAGGCGCTTCGACGATCAAGAGGCCACCACCCCAGCTCGCCGGGGGTCCGGTCAGCATTCAGAGAAGGAGCGCATGGTCCGTGCTGGCCGCTGCGCAAGGACTGGCGAGTGGCTCGAGCCAAATACGTACGAGAACCTGCGCAAGCTTGGCCCGAATAAGCAGCTCCGCATGGTTCCTGAGTCCTGGGTCACCAGATGACGACGTTCGCTTGTCCTCGCTTTGTACGTATCTTCACATAAATGGGCTGCTGTCGCCTGCATGCAATAAACACTTTCGGAGCACATGACCTATCTCTATACAAAGCGTTGATGATGAACCGATGCGGCATCTGGGCACTTACGGTTCACTTCATCGTTAGACAGCCGTTGCGGGTTCTTGTCTTCAAGTTGTCTCAGCCAGCTCAATAAGGCTTGCCCCAACTTGCAAGAGGCGCGCAGCGGATTTACTCCGACGCCAACAAACTGACCGACCTCATCCTCGCCGCGCCGCGCCGCGCCGCGCCGCGCCACAGTCTGTCACAGGCGCGCTCGCCGAGGGTGCCGTTGGATTCCTCGTTGCCGCCGCCGCGCCGGGTCCAGTCTTTATGATGCACGCACGTACCTACGTACGAGCGCTCGGGGAGCTCATCAGAGGCGCGGACGAAGGCGTGTCGATTGGGGTCGAAGAACTCCTTCGCGTGGACATGATCGCCATCAGGAAGGGTGGACCGTGGCCGCCGCCGTGGTGAAACGAAACGCCTCGCTGTCCACTGTGGGACGACGACGACCCTGGTCCGCGTGCATCAAGAATGCCTCGCAGCCTCTGGTCGCTCGAAGCCAGGCGGACGCGACCCGGCCTGCGCCGCGCGAGAATAACCCGCTGCGCCCCCGCTCGCGCGCGAGCTCGCTCCAAGTGAACTTGCGATACGCCACGAGCCGCAGCGCCACAGTGAAGACCACGCGTGCGGGGATGAATGCCGACATTGTTGGAGGCCGTTGCGGCGCGGAAGCGCGGCGGCGGCGGCGCTTCTTGGATTGATCAGAGTGCTGCGCCTGGGGTCGGCGTCGCGAAGTTGTAGCCGCGAATTGCGCGTCATGATCGAGTTCAAGGTGAATGATGTCGTTCGTTCCCGCGCACTCAGCACTCCTCTTCTCGGCGATCGTGCACCGGCTCGACCTCGGCTGCCTGACCGGTATTTTCACGGCTTTTCCACAGCGGTGATGGCATGATGCTAAGGTCGGCGGGTCACATCCGCGCCTCACCGAATGATGATGTCCAGGCCAAGCTGCCGTGTCATGTCGTTCGTTCATCGGAAATCGACTAGCCTGCCTGGGTCAGCCTGGGGCGCTGCGCAACGAGCCTTGCATGATGCACGAATGGGGCTCGGTGGGTGAGAAGACCCGAGCGTTACACTCGTCGCTCACTGCACTGCCACTCCATGTCGAGAAACTCAATCTCTCTCTCGCCACTCCATCATTCGCGAGGGAACTGATTCGGACGCATTCTGCAGCCTGCCAGCCAGCTCGGCTCCTCGTGCTCGTGCTCGTGCTCATGCTCATCGAGCTCAAGCTCAAACGTGGTGAAAAAGGAAATGTCATGCGCCGGAAGCTAAACCTCGAGCAAGCGTGTAAGAGTAAACTTCGTACGTGCGTACCAGTACGTACAGCAGCACGGCGTCCACGTGTGCGCCGCCTTCGATCAAGTTCTTCGCGCGGGCTTCGTTACCTGACCCAAGCAAGCAAGCTCCGGCGCTCTCAATTTTGTCCAGCATTGTCAGCAGCAGCAGCAGCAGCAGTCTTGGACCTCGACATCTCGCCATCGCATTCTCTTCGCGGCACGCTCCGCGCGCGCCCATCAGTCTCGCATCCCCTACGTGCGCGCGTGCGTGCGTGCGTGCGTGCGTGCGCACGCCTTGCGTCGCCGTCCTCCTCCTCGTCGTCGTCCTCGTCCCGCGCAGCGCCGCGCAGCGCAGCGACCAGTCTCGCGGCTCTTCACTTCGGCACGTGACCAGGCCTGCGCCTTCACGGCGTGCGACCCCGGTCCCT
>KQ758850.1:15438178-15450964 GCA_001462505.1 Aurantiochytrium sp. T66 | reverse complement strand
TGCTTTCAACCAAATTCGCTTCGCTGGACGTGCTCGAAGTCGCACTTCCCGGCCTTCGACCGTGCGTATTGTTAAGATTGCTCGTGGCATCGTTCTACTGTGCTCATAATATTCCACTACCATTACCAATGCTAATCTAGGTGGGGCGTAGACGACGTCCGACCGACTTGGATCGTAGCCACTTCACGCATTGGGCCCACGGCGTCTCCCAGCAGCTGATGCCGGGGGGGGGTTGGTCGTCGCCGGTGGTCTTTGGGTCGTCCTTATGGCACCCCGAGGAGGGGGGCAGCGGGGCGCCTGGTCGCCTCAAGGGACCACGGGGGCAGCCGAGGAGTCTGCGCAGAAATGGCCGTTACGGCAAAATGGGTTGCGCAGTCGGGATGCGAGTGATGCGATGCGGGCGATGCGGAGATGGTGCTCGTCGCGGACCTCGAGAGCGGCGCAGAGGAGCGCAGAGCTGGTTGCCCGCGACGGAGACCTCGTCGAGGCGGGCATCTTGGCCGCGAAGTCGTGCCGCCAAAAATGCAGCGCAAAAAGTCCGCGGCGCGCATGACGGCGACCGGCAGCGAGGCCACCATGGGCGGCACGAGCGAGTCGAGCAAGGTGCGGGCGCTCCAGGCCATGCACGAGCAGAAGACGCGGGCGCTGATGAAGAGCATCGACCAGCTGCGCAAGCAGGTTGACACCCTCAAGGCGCAGGGAAAAGAGTCGAGGAGAACCGCGCTTATCCAGACGCTGCGGAACGAGAAACGTGATCAAGAACTCATTGCAGATGTACTCAAGCGCGAGCTCGGGGCTGCCACAGGCCAGTCACCGGCCGAGGTTGACGCAATGGTTGTCAAAAAGACCCTCGGCGGCCCGAAGCGCTTCAGGCCAAAGTCGCGCGAAGAGCTCAGCCTCGAGATTCGCAGACTCAAGACCGAGCTCGGCAGGGCCGCTCGTAAGCACTCGCGCAGCGGCGCCGAACTCTCGATGCAGCAGGCTTCGTCTGGGCCAGACGTCGGCCAAAACTGTGACGGGACCACAGACAACTACGAAAAAGACCCCGCCGAGGCCGAGGAGTCGAAGCACGGTGCCGAGGCAGGTATGGAGAATAGCCGTCAGGTCGCGAACGAGCCCGAGCAGCCTGCGGGAAACAGGCCCCGCATCGGCGAGCTGCTCGCTCGGATCGAGGACCTCCAGGTAGAGCTCGTGGCCCGCGAAAGGTCCAGCAAGGCTTACGTAGACATCATCGACGGCTTGCGCAGGGAGGTTCGCGAGCTCCACGCGGCCAGAGACAAGCTCGATCGCATGAGCGAGAAGCAGGGTCGACTCAAGCAGACTGTTCGAGATCTACAAGCGGAAAACGTTGAGCTTGCGCACGAGAAGGAGAACCTCGAAGAGGAAATTAGGCAGCTTGAGTCGAACCAGGCCAATCTGCGCGGCGAGCTGCAGCACCATGCAAACACCGAGCAGAGCTCCACTGCAGCGCGCACCGAATCTCTCGAGCTTCTCGAGACCGTCAAGGACCTCAAGGCTCGCGAAATGACAATGATGGACGAGATGGACTCCTTGCGCATGCAGCTCGCCGAGGCCAAGCAGCGCATCTTTTCCAGCACGCAGACGGCGCAAGAAAACGAGCGACTGGCGCAGGAGCAGCGCGCGCTCGCCGACAACCTCGCTGCCGAGCGCCGTAGGGCGGACCTCGCCGAGCGGCGCGTCGAAAAGCTCGACAATGTGCGCATCGGCCTCGAAGACAAGCTCGCAGACAAGGAAGACCAGCTGTTGAAGGCGCGCGCCGAGGCCGAGGCCGCCAATGAGGCTGCCGAGGCTGCTGCTGCAACAGCAGCGACGGCGATCGCGGCATCGACGGCAAAGCCCGCCTTTGGCGACAACTACGGCGGGGACGAAGCATTTGCAAGCGAGGGGGCGAGCGACGCCGGTAGCGCGCGCGAAGAAAAGAACCGCGATTCGGCACGAGATAGTCTCGCCGAAGTTGAGGAGGAGCGCGACAGGGCATTGCTACGATGCAAGACCGCCGAAGAGGCACTCCGCGGCCGAGATGCTGCTGAAGGCGCTCTGGAAATGCTTGCGCGCGTCCAGATATCCCGCGCAAACGAGCGCGTCCGGGAGCTCGAGATTCGTCTCGACAGCTCCAGGAAGCAGACGCACGAGCTTCAAAGGGAAAAGAAGCGCCTGCGCGAGATCATGAAAAAGTCGCAGGAGGAATACCGACGCCGGGTAATGGGCATTCTCGAGCAGCGCGATATTCGGTCTGCAGTCGAGTCAGAGGTTTTGCGACGGGACGGCTACCTCAACGAGCGCCTCATCCGCCTCGACGCCGAGGTCCAGCGAAAACAGGCCGCCGCGGATGCGCTTCAGCTCGCGCTCGAGCGCGTTCTTGCGCACGCAAGGATATTGCATGCTCGCCTTGACGCCCTCGCCATTCGCGACTGCCCGCCGCTCCCTAATGTGCTCGATGTAGTTCCGCAAGGTCCCGACGATGAGGACAGCAACGACGATGCCGATGATGACGACGACGATGATGTTATGGTCGGCGACCAGCGGCTTCCGCACTCTCAAAGCAGAGCGTCTGTTGCCAAGCGGAGCGAAAAGCATGACGAGGGCGCTGCCGTGTACTCGGAAGCTGACGAGGATGATCTGTGACAAGACTACAAGATGACAGTTTCTCTATTTGATTCATCAGTATTAGTGCCATCACCGGCGTCATCACTCTTGCCAAAGACCAATAATAGTAGGACTCGCCACGTTTACGGCGACTCCGTAAAGTGTGGGAGATCGGGCCAATCGCAGACGGCGGCCCAGTCCACCTGCTCGTACAGGCTTTTGTCCTCGTTCTTCGCTCGCAGACTCGGCGCGACGCGCGGGGAACACGCGCGGCACAGCGCCGAGGCTGGGGGCGGCTCAAGATGCAGCTCGCGTGAGATCTTTGAACCCCTGGCGCTTTTCTTTGTAGCCTGTGTCTTCTTGGTCGAAGCTCGACGTTTTGCACGAGCTTCGTATTCGCGGCGCCGGCGCTCTTGCTCCGCAGCCGCGCGTTTCTCTTCGGCGAGAAGTCGCTTACGCTGATCCTCGATGGCCTGGTCATTGCGCTTCTTTGCAATTGCCCTTCGTCGCGCCTCCCGCTCGAGCTCCTTTCGTTGCATTTTCTTCTCGACCTCCAGGAGCCGGGTCTCCTCGCGATACCAAGCCGCTTCTTCGCGCGCAATTTCGGCGGCCTCATCATCGCGCTGCTGGCGCAACTTTCGGGACTCTTGCTCGCGCTGAAAGACAAGAGCGTGCTGGTGCTCCATCTTTTCACGCTCTCGCGCGCGATGCCTCGCCACAGAGCTCTCAAATGCTTCGGTCCTTTTCTTGCGCTCTTGCCCGTGCTCGGCCTCTCTGCGGGCTCGATTGGCTTGCACGAGCGCGCTCGAGAGCCTTCGGTCCGGTTGGTGGTGCGTCTTTGCGCGGTTCATCTCCCTGAGGACAGCCTCGCAGGAGTTCCACAGCGACATGACGACCCGTGCGTTTTTCGGCTTGACGCGGACCCTCTTGATGTCATCCGCCAGTCGCGCTCGCAGCGCACGCTGGCCCTCGAGCTGGGCCACGAGCGGCGTGCTCTTCTCCACGAGGACCTTGCCGGCGCCCTCCCGATCGCGCTGATTCCACAATTCCGCGACCAGCGTCATGGCCGAAGCCAAGTCCGCCTTGTGGTCCACCTCGCAGGCCAGACCCTGACACGTGTGCCACAGGTGCAAGATGTGGCGCGGGTTCTGCGGGTGGAGACGGACGCGCTTGATCGCTTCGCCGAGATCCGCGCGCAGTTCGGGCTGCCCGGCGAGGTGCGAGATCATCGGCTTGCCATGCTCCACCAGGAGCTCGCCCGCTGCAGTGCGATCGCCCTGGTTCCAGAGCTGCGCGATTTGCGGCATGGCGGCCACCAATGCCTTGCGAGGACACGAACCGGACTTTGCGCCGCGGCCTTTGCCCTTTTCGGGTTTGTTCGAAGTTCTCTTTGGCGACGCAATACGTTCGAGGAGGATGGCCGCTTCACTGTCCGCGGTCTTGGATTCTGGTAGAATGCCGAGGGTGCAACGGTGCACGATGGCGACGAGCTCCTCGTCCGCGAGACCGAGGGGATCTCGAGTAGTTCCCACATCGACCTCTGCACCGAAGATGGCTCTTGCGTCCTTGCTCCCATCGGATTCGCTTCCAGTTGGACTCAGCTCGGCCTCCGCGATGCTTGCGCGAACGCGGATCCTAGAGAGCGCTACGCTCCGCGTGTTGATGATGGAAACCCGCGCCGCTTTGCCGTCGAGTCCGCAGGCAAAATCGTCCAGCAGGACAACATCTTCTTGCAAACTCGACGCCGTGACATTGCGGAGCTGGTAGTGCTGAAAGAAGAAGCGCTGGCGCAGGTCTGGCCATGTAGCAATTCTCGATCCGGGCGGCAGCGTAACGTAGGAGCAAATAAATGGATCGTCGGGGATGTCCTCTGGCGCGACACCAGCCTGAACGAGCTCGTGGTAGCGTGCAAAGAGCTTGACGAGTCGAAAAGCGAGGCTCGTTGACTTCTGCGCTACTTGCTCGCAGAGAGCCTCGCGGGTGGCGGCATCAGGGATTTCGAGACTAGGAGCGCCAATGTCCGGCCCATTTTCGCGTATGAACTGCTCCACGAAGCTATCATAATCCTCTTCGCAGAGAGCGTCGGGATGGGCGCTCGCAAAGACTTCTCGCAGAGTCGCGTGCGGAATGTAGTAAAAGAAGCGTGATGACGCAACAACCCCGGGACAGTCGCACGCGCGAGCGAGACGCACGACGTGCGCAGGCTCGCCGGCCACGAGGACACGCATGAGTTTGTGCACGGCTTTGCTTAGCTTGACGTCCGCGTACTCGAGCTGCCATACGATTGTCTGCAGGCCTCGTGGATCGAGCGCCTGGAAAAATTTGGCCTGTATGCCACGAGAAGCTCCAGCGTGGCGCGCGAGCAGCGCCAGGGCCCGACGCGCGTCGGTCGCTGAGCCCGCCTCGATTCTGGCGAGCAGCTGGTCGACAATTTCCGCAACCGCAGCGTCTCCTTGGCCTTCTAGCCCTCCACCTTCCTCGGTAGCGTTGGGCGAAGCTTCAGCTTCTTCGTCCAATCTGGCGTCGGAAGAGGCTGCGACCCGGCTCACCTTGACCATGAGTTCTTTCACCTCTTCGCCCTCTGTATCCAGAAGCTGGACGGCCATCGCATCATCGAGCGGAGCGTCGAGCTCGATCCATCCTCCTCCAATGAATTCGTCCCCGAGTTCCTGCATTCTCCAGAGCTCAATGCGCACATCGCGCTCGCTGTCGTCTTCGGCGTCTGACCCATACGAGGCCTCTTCGCCGGCGCCATCTCCTCGACGCTCCTCGAGGTCCTCGCTCTTGCGGATGACCCGTTCGAGGCCGCGTTGGTCGTCGATGGTCACGTAGAACCCTGCGCCAACGTTGTCGCCATCGACGTTGATCCGGTACGACATGTCGAGACGAAGGCGCGCTCTGGCCTGCGGAAGATCGAACTTGCGGAGGCAGCTCCTGCGCGATAGGCCCAGCGGCCCCGCCGCCCGCGGCTGGCTGCTCGGGGCTAAACGTCTGCGGCGAGGCGGGCGGCGGTTCTTTAGCGTCCAATGAGGAGAAATCGTCGCAAAGTTCGCTTTTCGAGCTTTTGGACTTTCAACGGATACGTCTCCTGTCCTTGTCCTGCGCAGAGCCCTCGAAATCTGGGCCTCGCGTGGCGAAGGTCCTCAGGAGGCTGGCGGCGTGTGGAAGCAGCCTTGTTTGGATGACAGCACGGCACGCACGTAGGTAGAAGACCTGGGAACTTGGGGGTCGAGTGAAAGCGACGAAGACCTGGTTTGGTCGTGATCAAGAATGGCGAGTCGAGTCCTAGATCCCGATTCATACTGGCGCAGAACACATGAGATACACGGAGTGTTGATTGATGAAGGAAACCCTGCGAGCTCGGTTGAAGCAATTATAATGTAAATGTTAGTCAAAAGCGGACGGTCGCATAGGGCGACGAATAAACGGTGGAAAAAATTGGTGGGGACTAGCGGGGCGCCGCCGTGACACGCGCGATCAGTTGCGTTGCGTATAGACAGCTTCCGTCGCGGTGAAAAACTCCTCGGGGGATAGCTTGTTCCGCCGAAATTGCGCAGCAAGATCCATGGCGCTCTTGATGCGGGCAATGGTACATGGCTTGAAGACGATGCCGGAAAAGCCCTTTTCCCGAAGCTCCTTGCTTTCCTGGATAGAAAAGGATGCGGCAGTGAAGGCGAAGATGGGGACTCTGTCGGCAGCGCGGAGGTTGAGGCGGATCTTTTGCGTAGCCCCAAAGCCGTCGAGAACGGGCATGTGAAGGTCCATGAGAATAGCGTCGTACGGTTTCGTCGCGTTCATGATCTTCTCGTAGGCTTGCTGCCCATCGCTGGCGACTTCAACGTCCGGTACGCCGGCTCTGTGCAGCATAGGCTTGGTGACTGCCCGATTGATTTCGTTGTCGTCGACGAGGAGCACGCGTGAGACGGCGCCAGGCTCACTCATGGCGCCATCAATGACAGAGGAAGGGCGCGCGCTGGCGCCGACGGGAACAGGAAGACGCTTCTTGTCCTGGACATCCTTGGACTTTGCCCTTGAAGGGACGGGCAGCGGATTCCGAGCGCCGATGTCGTGCTCCTTGGCTTCCTCGCTTTGGTTGTGCGCGCCAATCTTGGCAATGTCGCTCAGCGAGACCTTTTCACCAACAACACTGTGGGCACGAGGGGAAATGGAGGGCGGCGGCAGGACCTCTGGCTCGGGCATGGGTAAGAGCACGGGGCTTTCGGCTTGCGAGGGCAATTTCAAAAATATGGTGAAGATCGAGCCCTTGCCCACCGTGCTCTCGAGGTGAATGCTCCCCTTCATGCAGGTTGTGAGCTGCTGGACGATGGAGAGCCCAAGACCCGTGCCACCGAACATGCGAGTTGTGGATGTGTCACTCTGCATGAAGCGACGAAAAATCCTGGAAAAAGAGCGCGCCGGGACGCCGACGCCTGTGTCGGCGATCTGGATCATAATTCCCCAGCTGGCTTCGGTGCGGTCCGCGTCCGGAGTCTTGGAGGCGGACTCGGTGAGGACCAGGCCGTCGCAGTCGACATAGACGTTGTGCGCGGGCCCCGCGGCGGCGTTCGAAGGAGTCGCGCCATTGAGAAGCTTCGTGCTCTCGTTCGGCTCGATCGAGATGGAGAAATGGGTCGTCGGCGACTCGGGGCTCTCGGGCCTCGCAAAGTCGGCGACTTGGTCTTCGTTCCCGTCGTCGATCAGCGAGTATGTGTCCGGGCGAGCGTCAAACTCACGGATCCACTCCTCCTTCTCCTGTGCCGTGGCCACGCTGCGCACGAGGACTGACACGTGCCCCTTATCGGTGAACTTGACACCATTGGAGATGAGGTTGGAAAGGACCTGCACAACGCGCGTGAGATCGCCACGCAGGATGCCAGAGACACGATTGCAGATCTGGTAGCGTAGGTCGATGCCCTTGGCGGTGGCGCGGCTGGAGGAGATGCGGAGGGCCGACACAATGGCGCCGACGATGGAAAAGGGCTCTTCCTCGAGAGTGAAGTTGTCCTTTTGGTACTTGCTGAAGTCGAGGATGTCGTTGATGATGGTGCAGAGCATGCGCGAGCTCTCGAGCATGGTGCGGAGCATTTGCTGCTGCGACGGGTCGAGCTCGCTCTGCTCAAGGATCTCGCCAAATCCGATGATGCTCTGCAGCGGGGTGCGCACCTCGTGCGAGACGGTGGAAATGAACTCTTGGCGCATGTTGGCGATGCGAAGCGCCTCCTCCTTGAGGCGAGCAAGCTCCTCGTTGCGCAATTTGAGCGACTTGAGTTGGCGAATGGATGCGTCAACGTCCTTCTCGAGTTGAGCCGCCTTGCGCATGAGCTTGTCGAGGTCGACCATGTACTGGAGAAGGACGATGATCGTTCCGACGGAGACGATGGCGGTGACCAGCTTGCCCAAGGTCACGACCCACGAGACCTTCCACCAGAAGCTGAGAAACCCGAGAAAGTGGGTCAGTCCGCAGCAGACAATGAAGAGCATGAACCAGATGCGTACGGTGAGGAAGACGTCGGCGACTTCGATGCCCTTCATGTACCAGAACATGAGCGAGGGGATGACGAAGTAGCACAGCGCGATGACGAGCTCGCTGCCTATGAGCACCTTGGCCTCGAAGCCACCGTCCTTGCCGAGCTCATTGCTGATGCCCACGGCGTCGAGCGACATGTTGGCTCGCCGCGCGCTCGCTCCAGTTCGAGGTCAAGGGCGGGGAACTTCGTCAGGGAACGAAGCGCCGGCGAGGCCTGGCTGCTTCCCCCAGGATTCCCAGCGGGTCAGCCTGACGATGCAACTCCACCGGAATTCGGGCGCGCAACGCCCGCGCTCGACCGCGCCGGCCCGCGAGGGCCCGCGGGGCGAGGTGGGGCGCGGTGGGGAGCTTGCGGCGCGACGGGCGCCGTTGCCGGGGCGGGGAGAAGGGCCGAGGGCCTGCTGCTCGAGCGACGCGGACGCGGTTTGAACCTCGCCGGGGTCTTGACTCCGACGAGGTCCGGCGCGCCTCGCCTCTTGGCGCCCGATTCCGCGCCGCGGACCCGCCGCCGCCCCGTCGAGAGGAGCGAGCGAGTGAGCGAGCGCGCGAGACGCGGCGCGCGCTGCGCCAGGGTGGATGGGATGGATGGATAGATGGAATGAGCGGGGTTTGTCCGTCTCGCCGAGCGCAGCAGGGACCCGGCGCAGGAGGAGCGTAGCGCAGCGTGGCGCAGCGTAGCGCAGCTGGCAGGCGGGCGGGGGCAGGCGGACGCGCGCTCGCTGCGCGGCCTCGGCGCGCTCGCGGCGCTCCGGCTCCGTCGTGCGCGCGGTGGGGTGTTGGTTTCGGAATTGGTTGAAAATTTGTTTGCTCAACTTGAAGTTTATTGCTTTTTTGTTTCTGTTTCTTCGTTGCGTTCTTGTGTCTCTGTCGTGTTCGCGAGGATGTCCAAAACGCCGCCGACGACCGCGGCGCAGTCTCTGCGCGGGGAGGGAAGCCGCTCGCTTGCAAGCTTGCTTTGCAAGCTTCCGTCTTGGACACAAGACCTTGATGAGATGAGCGGTCATGATCATTGATAGAAACGATCACAAGCCTCGAAGGCCTGTACGTACGTAAGTACGTATACGTGACCAGTCTTCGCGCGATGCTGCTGCTACGGGGAAGGGTTTGAAAGCGTCGCCCGTCGCTAGCTTGCAGCTTGCTTCGCCTCACATGCACCTGCTTGCTCCGTGCTTCTCGCCTCGTTGCTCCGTGCTTCCTTCTTGATTGCCTGGACTTTCCTCCCAAGAGCAGGTCCAGCCTGACCTCCAAGTCGCCATCGCGTTGCGGCGTGCTGCACTGCTGCACGTGCTCGTGGTCTCGACTCTGCCATCGACTGGCGTGCGCGCTCCTCAGGTCCAGATCAGTCCAGTCGCTCGCGAGGCTGGAGCGATGGAGCTCACAGTCAATCAACATGGACCAGAACGAACGCGGCCTACCGGCTAGGCTAGCAGCAGGGCAGTTTCGCGCGGGATGGCGATGAGGCCAGCAGCGTTTGCTATAGCAGCGTGAGACATGTCATGGCATGCCAGAATGCCTGCATGGCATTCACGTCAATCAACGGAAATTGGATTATTTGGCGTGATCATCAGTTTCGTTCGGCGTGCTGTGCTGCCCCCCACAGCTTACATCACTACTTTTCACTGCGGAAAATCCCGGCAGCCGGCACATAATAAAAACATCCCACAACAGAATTCCACGAAAGCTGCCAGCTTTGAATCAAAGAAGCTACCAGCTTTGCAATGTGTACAGTATTCCTTCCAGATCCCGCAGCACACCCGCATCAGCCCCAGAGGCCATCCTTGAGGCACCAGGCCCACATGCTGGTCGACACAGCGGCGGTAGCGCTGTGGGGCGAGGTCTTCTGGACTCAGCCGAGACTTTCAACGACTCTGGAGGCGGTCTGGACTCTTGATATCGAAAGCCTCAGACTCATCCACCGCCCATCACAGAAAAAGACACCGGCACGTGGCGAATATCACGCGCGCGAGGATGGGGGCCAAGGCCAAACTGATCACGATAATCAAGAAATCCGCGAGATTGAGATCAGGGCCAAATGCAATGCTGATGCATGACGAATTGACGAATTGCAGTGCATAGAGACGAGTTCCTCGGTCGGAAAACCGCAGCCAGCGCAGCCACAGAGCAGCCTGTGTCAAAGGCCCAGGCGACTCCGACCCAGGAAAAACGCATGCGCAATAGCGAAGGAAAATTATTTCTTAGGTGTCGCGAGGAGCCGAGTCGAGCGAGTATCGAGCGAGGAATGCATCGATAAGTGCGTCTGGTAACGCTCAGTCGGACATTTTTCCTCGTCAAAGAGGAATCGGAGCCTGAGGAGGATTGACCAGTGAATCTATGTTCAGGACAGCAGGACATGGAGTCCTGCCGGCCTGCGAGGCTTGGACGGCTGCAGGGGTCTTGGCGTAAGGCAGGCAGTGAGTGTCTTGGCGCAAATTGATGAGTAGTGCGGTCAAGATTTTGGGGGTTGATCCCGGATCGTCTTCCAGCGCAAACCCATGGATTACATTCGGTGGGTGCAGCGGTGCGTACTCAGGTACGTACATGCGAAAGACACGGGCATGAAGCGCTCTTCGAGACGAATGCGATCAATGAAGCTCGCAGTCAGGCTTCGCCGTTTGCATGCTTCGGACGTATCATTTTGGGCCTGGCACTTGTCCATCTCCATGATTTCCATTGCCTTCAACGACAAACTGACGATTCCATCTGAGACAAATCTTCACGCCGATGGTTTTTCCAAGCTCACAGACGGCTGCAAACGGCTGACGGAATGTTTAGGCTGACGAACAAGCTGACAGTTCTTCATCGAGCTGACGGAAAGTTTCGTCCAAGCCTCAATCGTCCAGCCTTGAAGTTCCTCGCAAAGCTTGACGTGTACGTCTCGATGGTGCGACGTTGCAACATAATGTGATGCTCCAGCGCCCGGAGAGCCCCTGCTCGATTCCAATGATTGCAGCTCGCCAGGCAGCCGCAGCTTCGAAATGTTCTCGGCTTGGCGCGCGGCAAAATCTCGATGTACGTGCTCCCCGGGTTTATCCTGGACGCTAGACAGGCAAGCCAGCGCTCATCAGCGGTGTGGCCTCTTCGCAAGCAAGCAAGCAAGCAAGCCGTCGCTGTTTTGCGCGCGCGTTGAAGCTTGCGCCGTCGAAGGCGCCGTTGTCGGAGCATTTGCTCGCCACATATTATGAAGGCGGCGCGCCGCTCGCTTCCAAAGCCGAAGCCACGGGCTGCAGCGGCGACCGGCGACCAGCGGGCAGGATGCTGGGCGTACGGGCGGCGGCACGCGCGGGGCTGCGGCCGGCACTGCGGCCGGCGCTCGCCCGGGGCCCCGGTCTGCGACCGCTGACAGCGTCATCGTCGGGGCCGAGCGGCCGCGGCCGCGGGCCCATCTCGTGGGCGAGCTTCGCGCTCATGGCGAGCGTGGGCGCGGGCCTCGTGGCGTACTATGTGCGCGAGAAGGAGGCCAAGATCGAGCGCGTCAAGACCAAGAATCAGCGCGTCATCGGCAAGCCGCTCCTCGGAGGCCCGTGGACCCTTGTCAATCACCACGGACAGCCCGTCACGGACGCGTCTCTGCGCGAGGGAGGCCACACCCATGCGCTGCTGTACTTTGGCTTCACGTACTGCCCGGATATCTGCCCCGCAGAGCTCATCAAGATCACCGAGATCGTCGAGAAGCTTGACGCCGACCCCGAAATCGGCCCTCGCGTGGTGCCCGTCTTCATCTCCGTCGACCCCAAGCGCGACGGCGTCGAGCAGGTCGCGCACTATATCAAAGACTTTCACCCGCGAATGATCGGGCTCACCGGGACCCCGGGCCAGATCGAGCGCGCGTGCAAGGCTTTTCGCGTTTATCATTCGATCGCAGACCAGGACCAAGAGAACGAGGATGACTACCTTGTCGACCACAGCATCGTTAGCTACCTCATCGGTCCCGATGGCAAGTTTCTCGACTTTTACACTCAGCTCACCGAGGCCGACGAGGCCGTGGAGCGCATCAAAAACCAGATCCTCTCGCCCCCAGAAGACGAGTAAAACTTATAGATTATCCATCGATCACCACGCCACGTGAACCAGAAATCCCCTTGCGCTGTATGCAAGATGATCCGCGGCTTGCATCACCGTCTCTTGAGTTAGCCGGCCTCACGTGTCCCGCGTCCTCTTGACCGCCGGTAGGCCCTATCGCTAATATTGTTCGTCTTCGTCACAGCTCGAGGAACCAAGCAATGAGCCTATATCAATGTCCACAGCATCTCCTCCCCCAGAAGCAGCTCGAGATAGCTCAGTTGGTAGAGCGTTGGATTGTAGTTTACGCTAGGTTTTATTCCTAGTTGTCTGATTTCCACTGGTCTTCGGTTCGACTCCGGATCTCGAGATTGTTTTTTTTCGTTTTTTCCCTCCTTCTTTCCCGAGTCCCTTTTTTTTTTTGCCTTACGTACCGTGACCCAGCTTGCTTGATCACTTCCTCAACTTCCTCAACTTCAGCGATTCTCGATCACGAGAAGCATGTACCGCATGGCATGCTAGCAGCACGTTTTCGCGCGCAAGTTTGCATCGATCGCTGCAACTTCACGAACAAAAAACTCTGTCGACTGACATGTGAGTGAGCAAAGCCAAAAAAAAAGGAGAAAAAAAGAACGAGTGAGGGAAAAAAAAAC
>KQ758850.1:15369625-15394241 GCA_001462505.1 Aurantiochytrium sp. T66 | reverse complement strand
GGAGGGCGGCCGCACGGCGCCGCGGGCCGAGGGTCTCGAACGCGGGTCTGGCGGCCGCAGCCCTCGCCGCCGGCGAAACAGATGGGGGGCAGGGTACAACTAAATAATTAGCCGGTGCGTCGGGTAATATGGAGATTGTGCAGAGCCGGGGAAATATAAAGCGCTAGATGCCCCCTGGAAAAATCCAGAGCGGCACCGGCCCGGAGAAGGACGAGATGGGCGACAACGACGAGGAGGAGATGGACCCGGAGGGTGCTAGGGAGCTCGGAGGAGGGGATCTTGGCGAGGAGGTGATCGCGGAGGATTTTGCGGAATTGTCGAGGTGAAAATTGCGATCGGAGTCGAGAAATCGTTGTGGATGTCTCCGAGAATGCCCACGTAGGATTCGTTCCTCGAATGCAGACAAGGCTACGTACGTAGCCGGGTTCGTACAGTGATCATGGAGCGTAAATCTGCGTCGCAAGCTCAACTCGGGATCGCCAGCCTCGGCCTAGCGCCATGCGTGCAGCCTGCAATCCTTTGAGAATGTGTCCCAGTACCAAAGCTGCGCGAGAGCCACGTCTCGACAGCAATGCCAGCGCGGCATTACCTTCTGAGTTACGAACGTCGCTTGGGGTTTGTGGCTGACCCGGTGTTCTCGTCCGCGGCCTCCACATCTACGTTTGCAAAAAGAGCTTTCCAGCGGGAGTTAGAGAAAGTGTAGGTCGTCGACAGCGCATCCGCCGGCGAATCCTTCGAGGCGCGCTCCAATTTGAGCGGAGCGCGATTCTCGTGCCATTTTGGCCGCGGGGCGTGGTGCGGGGCTTCGGAGACGAGCGGAGCTGGCCGCGCGAGCGCGTTGTGCAGCTCAGTCGATGCTGTGTCCAGGACCGGCTCCACCATGCGGAGGAGGTGTCGCAGTGATACCTGTGGTACCTTGGCGATGGGCTCGAGGACATGGCGCAAGTGGACATCCTCGAAATCATCAGACCGGAATTCCAGCATGGGGAGCTGCTCCTCGGCGAGAATGCGCTGCAACTCGGGGGAGAGATCAATTTTGTCCCCAAAGGCAACGACGCATATGCTCCACGCATAGGGCGAAGGGTCATCCATCTCGTGCGCGGTGTTGGACGCCGGAAGTATATCGACCCAAATGCGCTGCTCCTTGTCAGCGTGGAGTGTCAGCAATACATTCACGTCAACGCTCTGGCCCGGAAGGAGCGCGAGCTCTGTAGGGACCAACTTGATGGACCCAACTCCTTCGGCACCGCGCGGAACCAAGCGAATGTCAATTGCGACGTCGCCCGTGTTCGCGATCTGGAGGTATGCCGCCTGGCGAATGTGCGTCGCGATGCGCCCAAAGCTCAGTTCCGCTGGGAAGTCAAGCTCTACGCGCCCGCCCACACCAACAATGCGCACAGTTTCCTCGACCAGATGGCGTCGCGGCGCACCCGGGGCGCCCTTTTCGTCGCTTGCAAAGGCGCGCGCCACTACAGCGCCCTCGTAAGCGGTCTCCTCGCTGGGCGTGAAGACGAGATCCACCACCTGGGAGGAACGTCCCTTGAGGACGAAACTGCGCGGCGTGGCACCAAACCACGCGCCGCCGGCGCGCTCGAGCTCCACGCACAGGGGTAGCGCGCTCGAGTTCCGCACTGTCAACGACTCGCTGGCGCTCAGCATCGTGCCCACGTAGCCAAAATCGACGCAGCTTCCCGGCTTGAGCTTGAGCCCGGCGCGACTGCCAATTCCGCTCACATTGACCACAAAGACCATCTTGTCGACCTGGATCTCCATGCTTGTCTCATAGGCGGCGTCCTCCCTTGGCGAGAAGACGACGGGAATGCGCACCGGCGCATCCTGGGCCGGAATCTTGACCGGGTTGGTCAGGGTGCCCATGGAGAAGACCTTGTTTCCGAACGCGATGCGAGCTTCGACGGCGCCTCCTGTCACGTTCACCAGGTCTATGTGGCTTTCTTGGGAGCGGCCCACAAAGACGGCGTCCAGGAACTTGACCGGGACGAGATGAGCGGCGCTGAACACGTGGTCCATCGTCCTTACGCTCACGGGGATCACGGTCTCTGGGAGCGCGCCGTGTAGGAAGCTTATCCTGATGAGCAAAGGATTATGTGTCGAGTCGAAAGGCACAGCGAAGTTGCATCGCAATTTGATCGCGATAGGGTCCCCCGCCTGTAGCACGCCCTCCCTGCGGGACAAGGCAAAGTAGGCATTGTAGTTTTCAGCCGAGCGAGGGTGCTTGTGAACTTCAATCTGCGCTTTAAACGGGATCCGCAGCGGGCTGTCTGTAGAGAGGACAAAGGATTTGGACACGGCCTGCTGCGTCAGCACCGACCCAAAAGCAAGGATGGCCCCCACCGAGGCGCGGTCCTTGTCGGAAAGCCGCGCCGTGATGCCATCCTCAGGCGCCGCTGTCTCGCTCACGTCCCGGATGCGGACGAGATCCCTTTCGCCGTCTGCCAGCACCGGGTCCGAGAGCTCGACACGAATACGCGGCAGCGCCAAGGTGAACATAACGTCGATTTGATACGGCGGCAGGCTCCCTGGCCGTAGCAGACAGATGCTGACTTTTGAGCTCGCGGGCGCTGCCGGCTGCGCGTTGATCAGGGCGCGAAAGGCGTCCGCGCTCTCGCGGGTCGGGGTACTGCGGTTGTCGAGCCACGAGTCTGGCACGCGAAGCGCGATTTCCACAAAGTCGTCCTCCGTATCGCCGGCATCTTCTCCTGCGCTGGACTGACCGTCGCCCGACACGACGAGCTCCGCTCGCGACAGGCTGAGATGGCCGAGACTATGCTGCAGAGGTTCTGGACGGGCGGCCCCTGTGCAGCCTTGGCCAGCGTGGATGATGCCTCCGCACCCGAACGGGGGCGCCCACGCTGGTTCGTATCGCGCATCTCCAAAAAGAAATTTCACCGGGACGTCTTCGTTCCCACGCCGTCGGAGCGGCATGCGAAAGCGGTGCGTCTGACCGAGCATCCATGGACCAAAGTGCACTCGGTTCGTGAGGAGGTCCATCTGAATGTCAAACGACTGGCCTATCCCGCACAGGTTTACGGCGCTGGCTCCACCGCCCCTGCCGCGCGGCACGTTGGTGTCAATGAACAGCTTGGCCCGAACTTGTCCGCGGAAACGAGGGCAAAATGTCAAGGCCATGCGCAGCTCGGCGCCGGGTGCGAGCACGCCAAATCCGCCAAAAACGGGCTGCTCGATACCCTCCCCGGACCCATCGCCAGGGTGGCTGAGCAGAGCGCTGATTTCCTGGGCGTACTCGCGGCACGAAGAAGTCTGCCCCACAGCGAGGTCCAGACGCGCCGGCAGCGCGCGATCTCGATGGGACGCCCCAGGCCGCTGCCATCCCAGATATAAAACCTGCTCGTGGTCTTCCGGCGACTCGTACTCCACGCGAGGGCGAACGTGTAGCATGCCGGAACCACTGTTGCGGAAGATGATCGGGACGGAGACGGCCGAGTTTAGCTGGCACGCCCCGAGGTCGACCAGATTCTGGCCGTCAAGATTGGTTTGCAGCGCCGGAGTGCCGATCGCGCCACATCCCCGCAGCCGGATGTCTGAGACGCCGGTGACCTCGTTCACGACTTCAAAGTCAACCTCGTGCCAATTATCCTCGTCCTCTGTGCCATTGTCGTTCGGAGGCGCCGTAAAGGTGACCTCGAGCTCTATGATGGCCCCAGGGGCGAGCGTTCCCTGGAGAGGGTTAGCTCTCCACGCAGGGTCTGGCTTGGAGATGTCCACGCGGAAGGAAATCTCCATGTCCGTGCCGTTGACGAGTGTTCGCGTGTCCGTGCAAGCCTGCCCGCACGGAAGCCGGCCCATGGCAAAGTTGGACATGCGCAGCATACGCAGTCGATTGTTGATGGCTTCAACCTCAAAAGGAACGAGCTTGCCAAAAGCTCCGACCAGCGCCAAAAGTCGCGCGCTCTTGTTTTCCTTGTTTCGGGAGCGGCTAGGCGAGGCGACAAGCTCGTCGCCATCGTGAAGATCCTCACGGCTGGGAGCCAGCAACAGAGTGCCAGCGAGGCGGCCCACCTGAGTAGGGAAGTACCCGACGGAGATGTCGATCGTCGCGCCACCCTTCAGCAGGAAGACGGCTCGATGGTCCCCGCGTTGGCGCGCCTCCTCGTGCATGGTTTCGAGTTCATACGTGGGCCGCGACCGTGATTTCGATTCCTTTTCAGAGCCGTTCTCAGCGGTTTCCGCAATGAAGGTCAGTTGCTCCGCGATCTGGGGCGGGTCGACCGTAAGTTCGATGTGCGAAGCCAGCTGGCCGGCGTTTCGCACGGTAAGAACATCAAGAGTCGTGAAACCGAGGCCGACAGAAGTGGCCTCCATGCTACGGTCGATCTGCATGGAAAGCTCACCACCAGCGCCGGAGACTGGGATCTCCAGCGCCGAACCAAGTGTTTTGGCGAGCTGAAGCAAAAGCTTTCCCGTATGCACGCGCTCCTCGGTTGGCGCAAACCCTATGTACACCGTCGCGTTGCTGTCCGGCGCCAGACAGAGCTTACGGAGCGTCGCTTGCGTAGCGGGGCCATCTTGCCCGCAGTCCGGGTCGCCCAGAGGTGCTTCGCCTTTTACCTTGGACTTTTTCGCCTTGAGGGCCTGCTGCGTCATGAGGCGGCTCATCTCGAGCGCGCCTCCTGAGAGAGTATTTTGCAGTTCGGCATGGGCAAATCTCCGCTCGATCTGCATTTCCATATCGCGCTGCCGCTTTGCCTCCTCATCGAAACAAATGGCAAAAACCGACACGTCAAGGTCAGAGCGCACGAGCACTTCAAGCTCGAGTTTCCCCTCGTTGTGCAAGTGCACCTCTTTCCACGCGGGGTGACATCCGGCATGGATCGGCTGTGTCGCAAAGTCGATGGACCTCCCGTCTGCTCCCGACTCGCCGTCCACGAACCACGCGAGCCGGCCTCGAGCGCCTTCGCCGGACAGGACAATCTCAAACGGGATCTGTCCGGCCCACTCAATCAACAGAAGACCTGCGCACCCAACGAGATCCTCGTCGGAGTCCAGTGCTTCGGTCTTGGGGCAAAAGCTCACGCTCAGCAGCAGGTCATCCTGCGCCTCGATCAGTCCCCGCTCCACATCGAGGGAAAAATGCTCGCGGCCTTCGATGATGCGCGCGGACCAGCTCACCGGGCAGTTTCCGACCGAGCGTAGCTGCACGGTCTGTGCAATCTTGACCCCATCGATCTGGCATCGCCCGAAGTCGATCTCCCCCGCATCGCAAAGGAGCCGCGGAACCCCGGATGTGGCGCAGAGAGCGACTTGGTCGCGGATCTGTCGTCCCGAGTTCGCGGCGCTCCCCGTGGGCCGAAAATGCACATCTGCCAGGCATCTATGAAATCCTTCGCGCGACGCGAGGAAAATGACATCGATGCTGATTCGCTCGCCCGGGGCCATTTGGCCCGAAAGAGGGTGGATCGTGAAGAGAGCTTGAGCCCGTTCCTCATTCTCGCCCTGGGCGGCAAGGTTGGACTCCTCTGGCTGGATCAGAAAGTCGATGTCAACAGTCCCGCGATTCACGAGCTCGCAGGCGGCCTTGCGGATGAATTCGCAATTCACCATGCATACTCCAAAGTAGCTGTAGAGCGCGGCGTCGCCGGAAGGAATGTCGCGGGGCCGCATCGCATTGGCGAGCTCGGGGACCTCGATTGCAGCGTCGAGTTTGCCGATTTTGGCGCGCAACCTGCCCTCCCACACAGCGTTCAAGATCTGGTCCGCCCTGACGACCCAGCTCCCAATAACTGCGGTTGCTTCTTCTTGAACTCCGGGGAGTGAGTCGTCGCCAAAGGCCTCGAGGACCGCCGTTACCGATTCTCCGGGCTCAAGGCGGGCGTGCACGGGGCCGAGCGCAAAACACGCACCGCGGACGAAGTCGGGCTGATCAGGATCGGGTCCCGCTTCAACGCGGTCCTTGGGGTCTTCGCGGCCCATATCCGCGACTCGATCCCGAATCGCTGACTTCGCTCTTGCGACTGCAGCCGCCGAACCAGCTTCCTCGCCACCAGGCGGTCCACCGGCGATGCCGCTGGCATTGGTTGTGTTGTTGTTATTCCACAGCGAGAGAATTTTGGTGGCTTTCGTCTTGCGCGATCCCTCCAAGGACTTGTCGTGGATGAAGAGCTGCGTTCGCACATCGACGGGCGTGAGACCAGCATTCTTGATTGTAAAGCCCCGCTGCGCTCGCGCTCCGAGGAGGACCACGCCAAACTCGATATCGCGGTCCTCTGGCACAGAAATTTGTGGAGCAACTACCTTTCCGCAGACGCGGAGGTCGATCCGGCCGCCGTCCGATTCGATGGGTATGATGAGATCGACGAGGTCGCAGGTTCTCGGCAGGAGTCGCACTGTGATTTCGATCTCCTCCCCGGGGTCGATTTCTCCGCTCGAGCTGCTGAGCTCCACAGCAAGTCCGGGCCCTGAAGCGATGGCGTCGGGCGCCGCCCACTCGCAAAAAGCAGTGCCGGCATTCCGCAGGATAAAGGCGACCTCTGACGAACAGTTGAGCGTGAGCAGACCAATGTCTCGCTCGGTGACATCGGCCTCGAGAATCACGGTGCCGATCTCGGCGCTGACTGGAACGAGCGAGGTCGCCCAGTTTCCATCTGGAACTATCTGCCAGCGCACTTCAATGGTTGCCTCGATCGCGCTCGCGTCGTCAAAGTTGCTCGCCTCCTCCACAGGCGGCGCGCACGATACGAGAATGGCCTCGGTGCCCCCAGACCCGCCAAGAATTAGGGTGTCCTGACTAAGCGTGAAGTGCGGCGAATTTATCGACACGTGAACCTGGGACTTGAGCGAGCCATTGTTGGTGAGCACAAGCTTTGTGCTCACCGCCTGGCCAAATTTGATCGCCGCAAAGCGAACTGAATCAGACTTGGCCACTACCTTGGCCGCAGCGCCCTTGCCGCTTAGCCTGATACTCCGGCGGCCGAAGATGTCCTCCAGCGCAAGGTTCGCATGGTACTCCGTGTCAGCGTGCTTGGGACGAAAGTAGATGGGCACGGTGAGCGTGCAACCCGGCTGGACAACGAGTGCCTTGTCCGGAATGTCAAAGCTCAGATTGTTGCAGCGCGCGCATGTGAACGAGAGTGGTTGCAAAGACCGATTCGTCGCGGACAGGTACATGAGAGATCCCTCAGAAAGCGCATCGTTGGAAAAGTGCTCCATGGCCGGTGTGGGCTTGAAGACGAGGTAGTCGGGTCTAAACTCGAGTCGGCGAACCGCACTTCCCTCTAGGTACAAGAGCCGTGAGCACTCCTTGACGTTGAGCATTTCCGCGTCGCCCAAACTCAGGTCCGTGCGCATGTCTGCAACCTGCCAGGGAGCGAAGTGGAAGCGGACAGAGGAGCTCACGGGCACGCAGACTTTGCCGAGAAAGTCGATGCGTAAGAGAAAGCTGTCTCCCGCCTTCAGCGGCGGTAGATCTGGAAGCCCGGACCGCGAGGCGCTCGTGGTGTCGGCAGTGGTGCTTGTTAACCCCGCGGTCGATCGCCTCGCGCGCTGTGTAGGAAACTCTGGGACGAGCTCGCGGAGACCCCACCCGCTCTCATGGTTGCAGAAGCGCTCAAGCTCAGCGTCCGCGTGCGCACTCATCAGCGCGGCCGCCTTATCAGGCTGCAAGAGGTTCGAGGACTGGCTGAGTAAATATCCGGAAGATCCCCCCTGCCGCGAGAGCTGGCGAGAAAGCTGCTGACGGAGTTCGCGCGACCCACTCAGCTTGCCCCCCGCGGAACTGACCAATCCGAGCTTGGATGCCTTGCTCCCGACAACGAGCTGAAGGTTCTGCGGGGCAACACCTTGAAAGCGACCCGAGACCCGCTGCGAGGGACGATTGGAGTTCACGCGGCCGAGCCCGCTCCGCTCAGCGCGTATCGAGGCGTTCCCGTTGTTTGTGCCGCCACTAATGCGCTGCATAAAGCTGAAATTCTTGCCGGAAACTCGGCCGCGACCCTGACGGGGCATTTTGATGGACATGCGCATCTTCTGCGTCCCCATGGCGCCCAAGACCCCAGGTTGCAAGGACTTTGCGCGCGTGAGACGGACTGCCAGCGCACGCTTCTGCTTTAGAATGGCCCAACCATTCTTATGCTCGACAATGTGGACATTCTTCGGCATCTCCACGAAAGATGGCAGGACGCCCGCAAAGAGAATGCGAAAACTTTGCTGCTGCCAAGCAAGCTCAGGCACGCCAGCAAAGCTGAGGCGTTGTAGCTCGATGGGCAAGCTGCCGGTGTTCTGTATCGCGACAAAGGCCGAGCTGATCGTCGTGGTCCTGCGCGGACCAAAGAAAACGAGTCCCGATGGACCCGTGGAGACGGAAATCTTGGTTTGGCCGACGACTCCCCGCAGTGGAAAGAGCAAGGGTTTTCCGTTGGCCATGCAGGTGAGCTCTTGCATGTACGAGCCGATGGCAGAGCCACAAAAGGCGACGGTGACCCGCGTAGTCTCGTCAGGTTCGAGCGTAAGCGCCGATGGCGAGACGTTGAAAGGCTCCCCCACCGTAAAACTTAGTTTTTGCGAGGTTGTGCCCTTGTTGCAGAGCTCCCAGGTTCGCGTGGTCGTCGCTCCGGCCTGGATACCGCCAAAATCAAAGATCTCGTCCGCCTCTGGCAGCCCGTGGATCGCTTCAACGTAGGCGCTGGCCACCAGCGCGACGCTGACGACGCAAGCTGGTGGACCGCCGCTGCCCTTCTGGGCGGTCTTCGACTTCGCTCTTCGCTCATTGGAGGCTGTCGGTGACGCGTGTACAGCGAGTGTGTTCCGAAAGATACCTTGGGCCTCCGGCTGAAAGCGAATAGGGATGAGCTTGGCCGCGAAGGCGCCGAGAGTACCTGTCTGGTCTCTTGATTTCAGTAGAATCGGCGAATACCCGAGCGCTTCCTCCATTGGGGGCAGGCGAAGCTCGAAGTCCAGAGGCTGCGTGCTCCAATTTCGGAGAATAATCCAGCGCCGGCGCGATGAACCCATAAGACAGCTCCCGAAATTGACAACGGCGGCCTTACCTTCTCGAGGAAGGACTTCCAGGGCCGGAGGACCGTCTTGGCGAACGAGGATCCCGGACAAGTTGGAAGGTATACTGTCATCGAGGTGCTGGTGCTTGACGCCGACAAAACCAAAGGACAAAGGAAACCTGGTCATCGATCCATCGGATCTCACGCCGATGCGCGAGGCGCCCACCCCGGATGCCGCGATGCCACGCGACGCAAAAACCTGGAGCGAGACGCCGTCGTCGGCGACCATGGACGTCTCGACAATCACTTTAGAAGCGCCGAGATCGCCGTCGCCGCCTTTTGAATCAAGAACGACGGTCACGTGGGTCAGGTGTTCCGAGTTGCGCCCTACTAAATGCCAGGCAAAGACTTCTTCTTCGTTTCTGCAGAGCGATGCCCGGTCTGGACCAGTCAAAGGTTGGTCGCAGAGACCGCAGAGCTCGATCGTATGCTGTGACACGCTGCCACTCGCGCGCGCGAACGGAAGCGTTCCACCCGCCGGCCCAATGAAGCTGCTAGGACTCGATTCTTGCACAAAGGCCAGGACCGCAGCGACCCTGTTGAGGTCAAGACCTGCGGGTATCCTCGGTCCGAGCGGCGCCGCCACGACGGCCACAAGCTCGGTGAGCCCACATGTGCCTGCTGCCGCATAGGTGGTTGCCACGGGACGCATGAGCCGCACGCCGAGCAAGGACCGGTAGATGCCCCGAAATGGTCCTGGTGAGAAGGAGACGTCGATCCAAGCGCAACCAAAGGGCGGAATGCTCTCCGCGTCACCCGGGACTGCGCTCACCGCCGCTGAAAAGTGGGGCTCAAGCGGTAGAAGAATGAATTCCACCTCGTAAGGCGAGTGGTTCACCAGCGGCAGACTCAGGGTGACGGGCTCGGCGTCTGGGCCGACGACGCCGAAAAAGTTTCGATGTGCCACAGGGAACTCGAGCGCCCGTCCGACGAAGCCAATGAGACGTATATGCAGCGAAGACCACAGCAGCGCCGAGGTGAGCTCTATGTCGAGATCGAAAGCCCCAGTCCAATCGCCTGGACCAGACAGCTCAAGGTCGACCACGACCTGGTTCTTTGCAGGGATATCGAGCAGACTGGGACACTTGATCCACGGGCAATCCTCGAGCTTGAGGCAGACAAGTACCGGCTCTGATGAAATATTCTCCACAACGAACTTGCGCGTGAGGATCTGAAATGGATCCACGATGCCAAAGTCGACATCAAGACTCGCCGTTTTGTCAATGCCAATCCACTCAAACGAAGAAGCAGACTCGGAGAAATCGCTGCCGCTGTCGCTGCCATCCTCTTTGTTCTCGGCCAAGTTCTTGACGTCATCGTGGTGGTCCTCACTTTGGATCTTAAACTCGAGGTCCTCGTTCGCAGGGGGCAAGCCTTTGCCGGTGACGCTCTTGTTCTCCGCGGCGCGGGCGAGATCTTCGAGAAAGGGGGCGGCCTCCTCAGGTCGGTCTTGCGGACGATCGTATGGGAAGCGACGGCGAGCCCGGAAGCCACCAAGGCCGGTCATGAGCTTGCGGATCTGGCCCCACGATTTTCGACCGCGCTTGATAAGCGCCGACGATTTCGCAGCTGCCTGCAGCGGTCCCGTGGGCCCGGGCTTGGGCTTGCTGGCAACCGCCCCCACGAGCGTGCTGAGTGTGGGAGGAGCGTCAAGCGACATGGCGCGCAAGGTGCTCCTGCGCTTACGTATCATAGTAGCTGGCGCCTTGGTCTGATCGAGCGGGTCTGCGACGTAGATTGACTGCTCGAGAAAGGTTAATCCGCGCACGATGATGGGGGTGCCACACTTCCCAAGCAGCGGGAGGTAGTGTACCTCGGCAGTGTTGGTCGTCACGCGAAGCGAGGCTTCGTGTGTCCCCACGGAGTCTCCAGGAATGAAGTGAATAGGTACAAAGGCCTCCTGAAACTTAAAGATGCTCAGCGAGTCAACATCGGCGGCGAACATGAGCGCATCGTCATTCTCGCAGGTATCCTCCTCCTCGCCATCGGCGCTTGGTAGAATCTTGAGATTGACATCGAGCTGCTCAGGGGCCAAGTTCGAGATCGCGACGACAAACATTGTCTGCTGTCCCGGAGAAACCCAGACCGGCCTGCGCAGCACGCTCTTGACTTCGACGACCGGACCACAAAAGCCGACAAGACCTGCGCTCCCGAGAACCTCGCCAGCGAAGTTCTGCACGCGCACTTGGCCATCAATCGCGGTTGACTTTTCCGCGTGCTTTTGCGGACGAAAGGTGAGGCTGATGGAGACATTTGTGCACACTGGCGAAAAGCGAAGCACGGCAGGGCTGACCTCGAAAACCTCCGGAGGGTCGAGCATGACAAAGACGTCGAGATCTGACTTGGGCGCGGTCTTGGTCTGCACGTTGACCGTGCGCGTCTCCTCCGTAATGGTGTGCTTGAACTCAATCACGGCACGCTCGAAGAGAAGCTCGACCGGCCTTTCGGGTTTCATTTCCTCCTCCGCGTGTCCCATGTAGTAGGACGCCATGAGCGACATGGACGAGGAACCTTGCGCGCCAGAGTGCACTGTAGAGGCCCCGTCGCTCAGACTTGGGTTGCTGTCTCCCCAGAAATCGCCCACAAAAACGCCAACTTCGTCGTCGCTCTCGTCGTCGCTCTCGCTTTCACCGTCAGCATTTTCTGCGGCGGATTCCCCCGAGGCCCCTGCCCTGGTCCCCGTCTGAGCACTGTCCCCCTCAACGTCGTTCAAAGCTGGTCTATCCGAGAGGCTTGCTCTGGACCCTCGCTGCATGAAGGCTGCGGCGACTTGGAGTTTTCTCACGAGCTGCGCGGCGCGCTTTTGCAGTTTGCGCTCGCTCGAGCGGAATGCCTTGCGCACCATGGCACGACGCTTGGCGTAGCTCGGAAACAGGGGGTGCAGCACGATGGAGGCTGCATCGTAAAAGGGAATTCCTGTGGACGTGTAGCCGGCAGGCTGCGGGAGGATGCCGCCATCGGTGCGATAAAAGGGGTGACCCGAATTGCTGTACAGAATCGGACGCTCATACTGAGAAACGCGCGGGTCACTCGCGTACGCAAATGTACCATCGCTTGTGCAGGCCACGGGCCGCTTCCTCAGTGCAAATGCAGTGTTGTATATAGGAGCCCTGGTCCGTGGCTTGTAGCGAACGGGGACGGGCGGCAAATTGCACGGTGGGGCGAAGACCACCTTGCCGTTGCCACAAAGCGCGGCGGGCACGGGGTTGGACCGCGCCATCGAGAAGCTGCTCTCGTCTCTGTCGGAACCCCACATTTCCAGATCTTGCTCGTCCTCGAGCGTCTCCATAATGACGATGGATGCTGCATAGAACTCGCCGCAAGTGGTGCGGAAGCGAATCTCAATGCGGTCGTCCTCCGTCCAGATGCGTCTTGCCGCGTTGCCCTTATCTGTAGCGTCCTCGCCGTCGGCGCTGGAGGCGTCGTCCGCCTCCACCTCGGCGGAAGGCCCTCTGCCGCTGCCAGCAGCGACAGGTGATGGTTGCAGGGAGTCTACCGGGATGACGTTCGTGACGGCGGCAAGAAAGCGGCGGATCGGGTCGCGCGCAGTGCTCGTTACCCAGATCTCAAGCTCGCTGCGTTTAATAATGGGGTGGGACGGATTGAGACCTTGCGCACTACAAGAATCCGATTTGGCCAGTCTGTGGTACGCAGAGACGACGGGATTGGCCGTCATGGTGAGCTCTACGTTGCTTTTGGATACCTCATGGCTTCTGGGAGACGAGCTAGTCTCATCGCCTGCGTCAGTATCGTTGCCCGAGTCTGACGCGCCCTGAGAGCTCGTCAAGCTACCCTCTTCGTCACTGCGGTCGCCGCCCGAAGATGACGAGGTTTCAAGCGGCGAAAGCACCCCGTTCTCGCCGCCATCGATACCTCCCCAGGCATTGTCTTTCTCCGCATCCGCGTCGAGAAAGGGTATCGCGGGTGGCTCCCAGCCCATGGCCATCTTCATGGGCTCTGGGGCCAGCAAACACGCGTGAATGTCGTCGTTCCGATACTCTGTCGGAAGAAAGCCTGCCGGGACAGCTGAGCCCTTGAGATAGCCAAAGGTTTGAGCTTCGATCTCATCTGGATCCGCCACCTGCTGCGGGCGTACCTCAACGGCCTCATCGTGCTCGAGCTCGGTGATGCCCCTCACAGGAAGACTGGTATTCGCGGCTGAGAAGATTTTCGGGAATTTTGTGCGGACTTTTGCAGACCGATTTGTCGTGCGCGACAGGGCGCCTTGTGCAGGGGGTGGAAAGGGCGCATAGCCAAGCTCCACCATGTTTTGCAGGCCTGGGATGGATTGTATCATGGCTGTTGTGCACATGGGAACAACGTCCTTGCCGGCGCGAAAGAGCATGGGCGGAGCCGTCGTGCAGTTCTCCGGGACTTCGGGAAGATCTGGGATGCGGAGGGCTACGCGGACGGTTGCGCGCACTCCACACGGGACATAGAGCGCCATTGCCTCGATACCAGCGATGCGGTCCCCCGCAGACTTTGCGTCGTAGGAAAATAGCCGAGCCGTACGGGCGCTGCTGGTGGCGGTCGAGGCGTCTTCAGCGGCAGGATAGTCTGCGGCATTCTCTTGAGGATCGTCGCCGTCTTTTGCAAAAAGCTGACCCACAGTGCCCGGGGGCTGGAGAATCGAGCGCATGCCTTCGACGCGGTGGCGTACCTCGACTTTGAGACGCTTGCATTCTTGCTTAATACGGCTCTCCGTAGCGGGGAAGCTCGCGTAAAGCTCTACACTGGAATCACACAGGATCCGGAAGCCATCGACGCATTCTTTACGGAGTTCCGACGCCCGATACCGAACCTCAAGACTGTCCATGCGGGCAAACACGCGGCCCCAAATGCCTAGAAAGGCCAGCGTGGCCTTTTCCACGTGACGGTGTCTGTAGTCATGAAGAATGTCCTGCATGAGGGGTACGAAAAGCGCGCAAAAGCGCAAAAGACCGAGGTCGAACTCCTGCGAATCACTGCTTGCGAGATCTTGCGCCTGGTAAGCTTCGCCATCGTTAAAATCTTCAAAGTCTCCGAAGGCGTCTTCGTTCAAGCCGTCGCCTGGCTCAACGTCTTGCGAAAGCAGCAGCTGCGATTCTGATTCGAGCATGCGCAATAGGTTGGCGACCACGAGCGGAGAAAGGCGTTCTTTGGACGCGAGAAGCTCGTAAACGATAAAGAGCGCGCCCGCTCGGCACCGGAGCCGCATCTCGGGCTGTTCAAATTGGAGTGCAGGGCCGAGGCAGCTCGTTAAGACCGCAACGAGTCCATGCGCAGGCCAGGACCCCGCTCGAAAGCACCAGAATCGTGGCATGTTTCCCTCGGCGTCGGCCGAGCTACAAAAGCTCTTGGCGAGGTATTGCAGGATAAAGAGTCTGATTCTCTCCCGCTGCGTCTGCACATCAGAGATGGCGGAGCTGCCCGGCATTCGAGCCTTGCTGACGCGGCGAAACAATCCCACGGCGGATGCGCCGGCACTTGCAGAGAATACGCTCAGCGCGGCGTCGAGGGACTTGGCGGCCAGGAGCCGAACGTCGTTGTTTTCATCGTCGACCACTGCGTCCAGCACCGCGGTGACGAAGTCTTGCGCGTCTCCGTACGCCAAGAGATCCCACATGGGAAATCTACGGAAGAGGGTGCCAATGTTGAAGAGCGCCGCTTTGCGTACGATTGCCTCAGGGTGGCGCAGCCGAACCGCGAGTCCGCGCCATACCTTTCTGACGCCGCCAGAGTCCTGCAGCGCCAGCAGCTTGGCGACCACGCCCTCGGCTCGGTAGGTTGCCGCGAGCTCCTTCCCATAGGAGGCGCTGGCGAGCAGAACTTGCGCCTCGCGCGCGAGCTGGGCCTCGACAAGCGGCAGCTGCAGGGCTTCCGCCTCTTCCTCGTCGCCGGCCATGGCCTCCGCGTCGCCTGGCCGCTCGGGCTCGCGCCCGTTGGGCTCCGTTATGTCGTCGCGACGTTCATGATCAGCGCCCATCCTCGTCAGCGCCGACGCGCCCGCGGCGCCGTCGCCGCGAGCGCGGCGCGGACGGCCGGCTCCGCCGCCTCGCGCGCGGGCCGCCGCCGGGTCCGTCGGCGTCCGTGGCGGGCGCAGGCGGTCTGCTCGCTCGCCGCGTCCCAACGATTTGTCCGGTGAGCGCCATCGAGCCCGGGGCCGGGGCCCGACCCCAGTCACCGCGCCGTGCTGCCGCTGCTGCCGCGAGCTACTGGGCCCGCCAGCCCGCTGCGCGACGCGCGTCGCTGCCCGCGGCGCGCCCGCGACCTCTGGCGGGATTCATGAAAAGGCGCCGCGGACAAGCACGGTCGGCATCGCATGTCATGTCATAGTCATGTCATAATAAGGCGGCGTTCAGGAGACGCCGAAGCCACGGGCTCGAAGGCAACTCAACTCCGCGCTGTCTGCAGGGGCGCAAGCGCTGAGATCGAGGCTCTGTGAAGACTCCGTGTCAGAAAGAAGTCCGAGTCTGCGGATCGTAGGCAAAATCTTCGCGTGCACGCGAGTTGGAATCTCGTACTGCCTCGCGACGCTCGAGCGAATAACATGAAGCGACGAAGTCGACAAGCGATGAAGCCAATCAGGAGGACATCAATCAGAAGGAGACTTGGGGACTGCGCAGGGCCGCAATTCAATAATTACATCTTGTTTGATTTTACCAAGGCTTCTTCCAGGTCGACTCGCCAGTCTCCTTGTGGACATAGTATGAGGCCTGATCTGCGGTGGAATAATATTCATCCCAGACGTCGTGGGCATTCTTGAGGGCGTCAGGCTTGTCCCAGACAATCTGCTCGGTAGTCTTCGTGAACTTGTTCCAGCAGTAGTAGTATGGCTTGCCAGACTCCTCGTCAAAGGCCTCATACCATTCTCGGTGGGCGTCGTCTTCGAGCGCATCCTGACGCGCGGCATCGGAGATCGGAGCCGCGTCGCGCGCCTTGTCCTGTTCGAGAACGAGTTCTTCGGGCCGCTCGTAGGTCCATTCGCCCGTCACGGCGCTCACCCAGTACGGCTGGCCGGCCTCAAAGTCCCAGTACTCGGTGTATTCGTAGCCGAGCTCTTCAATGGGGCGCTCCCATATGGTCTCCTGCGTGTCACGGTGAACGTAGAATGGCCGGTTGAGGGCTGGGTGCAGAAACGTCTTCCAAACAGGCTCGTCCGGGTCGGGGCCGAGGACTTCGGGACGTTCCCATGTGGATTCGCCAAGGTAGTCATTTTTGTAGTACTTTGCACCAGATTCGGCGTCCACGTGTACTGTCCATTCCTCCATCTTCCGCTGGATCTTGGCCTGCTCGCGCTCGTGAAGCATGACCTTGCGCATGAGCGCCTCTTCATGCATCATGCTTCTGCGGGCGTCGCGCTCGGCCTCTGCGTCCGCGTAGGCTCGTGGCTTTGCAAACACGGTTTCGAGGGTGTCGTTGTTGTAATAGTACGTGACCTCGTTCCAAGAGTCCCAGTGCTCGGTCCACACGCACGCCAGGTCGTCCACGGCGTCGCCTTCGCGCACGGTGGCACGTGCCACACGAACCAAAAATGCTGTGTATGCGCCTTGGTTCCGACGGAAGGCGGCTTGAATTCGCAAGGCCGCGCGTTCGCGAGCCTTGAACCGCCGGAAGACCCTCTGAATACGACCAGCGCAACGGTGGCGTCCACGCCGCTCGCCCTCAAAGACCGCTGCCATCTGACCCTTTTGCGTGCGCATCTTCTCGCGCACAAGATGGCCACGAGTGGCTGTTTGGACGCGCACCACAGCTGCTCGCTTGCGTTGGAAAGCGTACGCTGTCATTACGCAGCGCATGACGGTCTGGATCCGCGTCGCTGCATGGTGCTCTCTGCGAAGGTGCGATCGCTGCTGGTAGCCCCGTACGACTGCCTGGATACGAAGAGCCGCGCGTTTTTGGGCTCGGAATCGGCTGGCCGCCATTCGCTGCCGCACCGCTGCCTGGATGCGAATGGCCGCCTGGCGTTGCTCGATAAACCACAGGCGCTCGTCCCAGGCGCGCAGAACGCTTTGGATCTTGATCGCCGCCTCGCGCTGCTCGAGATAGCGCTTCCGTCTCTGGAAACCTCGGTACTGCGCCTGGATGCGTATGCAGGCGCGCTGTACCCGCAGGTAGGCCAATCGACATAGGAACCTGCGCGCAATGGCCTGAGCGCGAATCGCTGCATCCTTACGCTGCGCGGCCCGCTTGCGGCCCTGATAGCCGCGAACGACGGCTTGGATCATTTTGGCCTTGCGCCCGCGCTTGACACGAAGTCGCCATCGCATGCCCGCCATCATGAGCGCATTCTGGCGTCGCGAGAGTTTGTACTTTTCGGCTAGGTCGAGGATGCGCAGCACGCGCCTGCGCCAGGCGCGTTGTACGCGTACCGCAGCCGCAATGTGGTCGCGCGTCCAGTCGACGGCAAAGATGACCCCTTGGGCGCTTTCGAGGTGGGCCTTTTCGTGGTCCCGCAGCACCGAGTGGACCATACGCATGCAGGCCTTGCAAAACTTGCCCTGGCACGCCCGGCAGTACACGCCGCAAACCTCGTCGCTGCATTCGTCGCACAGCGGCATGCCACGGAGGCGTTCGCGACGCGCCCGAAGCGCTTGCAGCATGTTTCGCGCCGCATGTGCGCGGAATGCCCGCTGCACCACCATGGCGGCGGCTCGCTGTTCGGCAAAGGCGGCCCGCAGCAGGACGCAGCGCGCAAACGTCTGGATGCGAACTGCAGCCCGCTTGCGCGCCGTGAACCACTTATAGTACCTCCACGCCCTCTGAATGGAGCGCGCGGCGCAGTAGATCCGCCGCTTCATGGCGCGATAGGTACGCTGGATGCACTTCGCCGCGGCGTCCCGTCTACGGTTCCTGACGGCAATCTGGACCGCAAAGGCCTTGTAGAAGCGCTGGATGATCTTCGCGCAGCGTGTCCGCTCCTTGCGGATGAGAAAGTACCCGAGCTGGGCATGCTTGGCTCGCCAACGAGCTTGGATGCGCAATGCGCAACGCTCATCTCGTGCGCAGCGCAGCCGCTTCGCAAGTTGTCGAGCCTGGCGCCCGCGCACGACGGACTGCACCCGCGTTGCGGCCTTGTGGCGCTCCTCGCGCTGCACGCGGCGAAGATGTGCGAGAAGCTGACCTCGGTGACCGCGCCAGCGCGTTTGTACCTTGAGAGCAGCTCTTTCAGTGCGCAAGAACGCGAGTCGCCCCTTGGCCGCGACCATCCTCATGAAGTTGGTCACGCGGCAGGCTGCTCGCTGCTGCCTGCGTGCTAGAGCAACCTGTCGCGCCACGCCGTAGGCCATGTAGTTCTTCCACGCCCCTTGAATCGTGAATGCGGCGTCGTCGATGCGTCGGATTTGCTTTGCGTCGCGAAGTCGGCCACGCGCATTATGCTGTCGAAATACGCACTGGATTACCAATGCAGCGTCATCGCGGATCTTCTCTGCGCGGCGCTTAGCACACTGCCTCCGCGCTTGCATCTGTCGGAAAAGGCAGGCTAACAAAGTCTGCGCGCGAGCGTCGCGATCACGAAGTATTCTCTGACGCACCATGTGCCCTCGGTAAACGCGCTGGATCTGCATCGCGCCAGCAGATCGACCTTGCAGGGCTAGGGCAACAGCGTGCTCACGTAACACGCCAAAAGCGGGTGTCAAACGCTGTCTTCGCCAAGCAGAGAGAATAGCTCGCGCTCGCGCCGCGAAGAATCGGCGCTCGTGCATTGCGAGTTGGCGCTGCAGACGCTTTTCGACACGATCAGCCTCGTTATTGCTGCTCATGACGGAAGGGTCAGCAGCGTAATAACCTGGATCATGGCTGGCCTCTTTAAAGAGGCCGAGGCGCTCGACGACCTTGATGTCTATCCGGCGCTCGCCGCTATCGTAGATCGCTTGCATGCCACGGTGAGGATGGCGACCTGAGCGGAAGAGAGCCCAAACTTCTTCCTCTACACCGCCAACGCTCCAGGTTGACCCGTGCCACGCGCGCCTTTGACTTGGCATTTCGACGCGATAGATACCGGCGCAGAGCGCCGCCGCGGAAGTCTCAATGGAACGCGCTTTCTCCAAGAGGGCTTCAAGCGCCGCGCCCTGGGTCCGCGCATGACGCTGAGGAGGTCTTTTCCGTCGCTTCGCCAGCGATGTTCGCGCTATAGCGAGCTTGTAGTCGGACGCCAGCCTTTGCGAGGTGCGGAAGACCGTCCTCCGAGCCGCGTTCCTCCCGGGCACGCCATTTCCTTGCGGGGCCGCCCCGGCCTCGATGGCTCGGATATCTTCGTCGACGACGAGCGACTGCGGTCTTGGTCGCTTTCCTCGTCGCAGCCTCTTGCCGCGCTGAGGCTCGCCCTCAACCTCCCGCATCGCCTAGTTCCGAGCCAGGACTGCGCCGCCCCGGCGCTCGCCTCCTCGGAAGAGTTCACGCCACAGGCGACCCCGACCTCGAGCAGGGTCAGCTCGGGCATCTCGGATTCTTATTATGCGCTCATGATCTTGATGATGCTGTCGTATATTGCCTCCATCAGGCAGGTAGCCAAGCTTTCTCTTGCTTGCATCGTCGTCCACCTGCACGCGCCCGCTCGGCAGGGCACTAAGGGCGCGCTCGGGTGCGCAACCCATTTTGGCGTAACGGATATGCGGCTTGGATAGGTCGAGTCCGATAGCCGCAAAAAGCAGACGTTAGCTGTCAGGCAGAGGCAGAGGCCCAGACCCGACTGGCAGCGGCAGTCCGCGTCCGCGCTGCGCGTCTGGCGAAAGCCTGCGCGCGAGCGGCACGCGAGAAGACGACCGGTGAAGTCCAGGTCCTCCCGAGAAAGTCTCAGGAGAGCTTTGCGGCGAGAAAGAAGAAGGGGAAGATGATTGTGCGTAGCGGCTTGCTCAAGACGCTTCATCTCGACCCTCGACAGTTGCTGCTGACCGCGCGTGGCTGCCAGGTCATCGGGGAGTACTTTCGCATTCTCGATGTGGCTTCTCAGGTACGTCGTTTGAGAATCATCCCTCCTGTGAGAAAGTCACGGCGCCTGTTCGGAGCGAGTTGACTGACACTGATTCATCGCTTCATTGCAGGGAGAGATGGACGACCTCGCCTTCACGACCTTTCTTCAGGAGATCTCTGACCTCAACGAGAAGGAGGCCTACAAAGTTTTCGACATTTTTGACGTGGACGGAAGCGGAACGATCGGATTTGATGAATTCTATCTCATCATCTGCATCATGATCGCCATTAAGGTAAGCAATCAACTCAGTGAACGGCACTCAACCTCCGGGCTGACGCGAGGTCGATTCAAATCCACCACAGGATAACCAGCAAAAACAGTTCCTGTGGAACCACTCTCGAACTTGCTTTGAGCTTATTGACACCGACGGAAGCAACTCGGTGTCGAGGTCAGAATTCGAGACTTTTGCGTTTATGTTCAATATCAGTAAACGCGCGTCCAAAGACATCTTCTCGGACTTTGACAAGGACCGCAGCGAAGAGCTCGACTACGAGGAGTTCCGCATGTTCACGATGGCATGTCTTGATAAGCAGTTCGAGATCGACCAGCGACTCCTTAGCAAGCGTGGATAGCTCGAGCGATACTACTTGTCCCCATTCCTGTACGTATACAAAATCATTTACAGCCCTACCAGGTACTCTTTCAGATGCGTCCCATTTGTTGCGCGAAGGCCCTCGCCTAAGAATCCAGAGAAGAGAAATCAAGCTGGCGGTGAGTGCGGGCCTTGGAGCGCTGGGACTCAAGCTTTGCGCAAGCTGTTTTGAACTGGCGGGCTAAGCGCTGCGCGTGTATCCAGGTCTCCGCGAGTTCCGTGAAATGGCTTTCTAGTTCGCCCTCATACTTTGTCACCTTCCTCTTGGACGGGTCTGCGAGCTTGCCGGAGGTCCGAGCCAAGCTAGCCTTTATGCGCGCAAGCTTGGCGTTTACAGAGGCAGATTGCTTCAGTACCTCCGAGATCTCGGTGATTAAAGCCTCGGTTCTGCCTACACGGAACGAGCGGCCCTGGCCACCGCTCGCCGCCTGCGCGACGACCGTTTGAAGTGGCGAAAGCAATGTCGATGAGGCTGAGCGCTCATCTCGCCTCTTGCGCCAGGGAGACTCCGGACCAGGGTTGAGATTTCCGCGAGGACTCACAAACGAGGCTGGAGAGGCAAATCTCGCAGCGTGCACTACATCACCGCCCTGGTCTCCAGCAGTACCAGCGTCGTCGCTCTGATGGTGCGCAAAGTCTGCGTCATCGTCCTCCTGGGGACCATCGTCGAAAACAGCGGCGTCATCGGCGTGGTGGTCGTCCACACTGCCCTCACCCTCCGAGCTCTGCGTCTCAAGGGTGCCGATGCGCATCTGGGAGGCATCAAGATTGTTGAAGCCTGCTACAGTCACGCGCTGCTTGCGTTGCTCTTTTTGGTGCTCTGTCAAGTGCTCGTGACGTCGTCTTCGCTTGTTTAGCGGAGGGCCATCGCCCGGTTCCTGCTGCTGGGCTTTGAGTTTCGATACCGACGCGGGCGCCATTACAAAGCCTTCTGCATCCACGCGTGCAGCTTCGATGCGAATGGGTTCAGGCTTCCGAACGCCGGACTGGGCAAACGGCCCAGCCCACAGCGTGGCCTCCAGCGAAGGATTCGTGGCAAGTCTGAACAGAGGACGGAGCTCTCGCGCAAAACTTTCGGAGAAGACACTGCCTGCTGCGACGGCGGTGCTTGCTGAGGCCCTTCCGAGGTCGATGAGGCCTGCGAGAATGGCATCGGCAATGGACGCAGCCGTGTCTTTGTCTGGTCCAGGGTCCGCCAGTGCGCCGCTCATCTCGCGCGCTAACGCCACAAAATAGCCCAATCCGCAACCGAGGTCCGGCTCTCGCTGGCACACACGCGCTGCCTCAGCGAAGAGCCGAGACACACGCGGTGCGACGCCATGAAGCGCGTCGCGTTGAGCAAGGTAGGCTCGCAGAAGGTGCTCGACGAAAAGCATGGACGACTTGATAGCATTCACGTTGCGCTCTCCCTCGCTTTCAACATTGGCGCTCAATTTCGTGAACAGGGCACACAACATGACCCACAGCTGCCGGGCGCGCGACGGGTCTTGTCGAGGCAGTGTCTCCAGCATACGCGAGACGACAACATCCGCGCTAGCGTGCAGATGCACAAAGAGTTGGCTCAGCACGAACGCGCGTTCTCTTTTGCGAACCGTGAGCCAAAGGGCGGCGAGGTCGGCGTCTAGGGCGCGCTCTGCCCCCACGGCCGCGGCCTCGGCAAGGATGGATGATTCAGCGGAGTCTTTGGTCTGCGCTGCGCAGCGCATGAGGACGTACAGACCGAAAGAATCTACGACGTGCTCCACGAATTGGGCGCGGAACCATGCCGAGGCCTGAGGCTTTGAGCGTGGCAACAATAAGGCAGCGAGGTCGGCCGGAATACAGTCTCTGTCCTTGTCGTCGTTGCTCTCGATCTCGGGGTATGCAAGCGTAAGAGCATGCTGAAAGGCAGAGAACCCTATCCATGTACATACGCGCTCTTCGAGCAGACGCCAAGGCCCATTTTGTTGTCGCCGGCGCAGCGCCTGGTCGGCAAATGTACCGTTGTGCAAGGCTGTCTGCACGATGGACTCAAAGGGTCCGCGCACTCTATCCTTGATCTTTGGCTCGCCAGCATGCTTATCGAGAACACCAAGGACGGCATCGAGCTGCGCGCTGAGCACTTGGATCAGTCGTGGATCGCAAATGACATCCAAGGACCACCTGTCCGATAGTGGCGTGCTCGCCGCAAAAGCAGCTGCGTTTGCCAGGCCGGCGAGTTCGATGACAGCGGCTAGCGACGATGCATCTTCCCTGGGATGCGCCTCTGCGTGGGCCCACAGAGGAGACAGAGTTCGCTTGAGAAGCAGGTCCTGGCCCTGCGCTCGCAGCGGGAATTCCGTGCGCTGGAAGAAAGCGGCCACCTTCGTGACATCGCACAGGGGCAGACGCGCGCGCAACGCCTCGACAGGGACAGCGCTGGGGCCTCTTCGCGTCCAGGTGCTTGGACCGCTGTCCAAGAGAAAGCGCTTGCGGGCCGCAAGGCAGACGTCCGCATTCGCGGGAGGGGTGGACAAAAGCTCGGTGACTGAGGCGAGGATCCACTGTCGGTCCTGCTCCCGCGTCAAGCCTTCGTCCAGCATACCCTCAAGCGCGGGCTGAATGACAATGCCCCATCCAGAGCCAATAACCTCCCGTTTGCTGTTTTTGAGGACCTTGGTGTCGAGGTGCGTGCTGTCGAGACAGGCGAGAAGGTACGCCCATGCCTGGAGACGCGCGTTCCGCAGTGGCGACCCAAAGAGGAGCTTTTGAAGTTCCTCGCGATGCAGAAGCCGTAAGAGATATGCTGGCTCGCTTTGCAAGCGGGTATAGGCAAAGCAAAGGCCCTCGATGAAGAAACACAAACTTTGGGGCGAGCGCGGATGGTCGCTATCAACGAGGAGATGTTGGAAACCACGCACCAGGTAGCGAACCCCTTTGTTGATAAGGGCACTCTCGGGCCGCCACGAGCTGTATGTTGGCAGGAAAAGTCCGAAGAGGCCACAGATTTGCTCGAGTAAGAGGCGGTCTGCCGCCGGGGTCTCGTGGCGCAGGATCTCACAGTGCAGGTTTTTCAGGGCGGCGAGCCATACTTGAAGTCGCTCGTCGGACTTTTGCGCCCACATGATGGATTCAGCGATCCAGAGGCCGCGATCACGCCACTCGAGACAGCGCGAGGCCCACTGATGGAGGGCGCGCACCACCACTCGCCGTGTCTGAAGGCGGGCGCTTTCGATGTGCACATCCGTCACGGTGCAGCTTGAGAGCATAAGCTGGAGCAGCGGACGCTGCGTGAGCTTGTAATCCGCTTCGTTGTTGAGGGCTAGGATAGCGCGAGTCACCAAATCAAGGCAGCGAGACACCAGGTTCGTGTCCGCAACCTCGAGCTCGAGGAGGCTCTCACAGACGTCGAAAATATACAAGATTATGGGTTCATCCCATGTGCAGTCTCGCTTGTCCCAGAACACAGAGTTTACGGCCTCGACATCCTTGTAGAGCACCTCGAGCACCGCGCGGTTAACCTCGAGGGGAATGTCGCGCAGCCTCGAGTCCTCCGGGATCCCGATGACGGGCAGGTCCAGGATCCCGCGCATCGTGCCTCGGCTGAAGTCAGGGCTCGACCTCGGGTCCACGGCAACTGCAATAAGTTCCTTGACGGCCTCGGCGACCTGCGCGGGTCTGCCGTCGCGCGCCACGCTTTCGAGGCGGTCACGCCACGACGCGAGAAGTTCTTCTCGCTCCGCGTCCGATGCCGCGGCTCGCATCTCGTCCCGCACGTCCTGCAGCGTCCGCTCCGGGCCGTTCTGCGCGGGGACGCCGTCCGCCACGTCCCATTGGCTCTCCGCCGAGGCCGCCGAGGCCGCCGAGAAGTCCTCCGCGAGCGTCCCCGGGCGCGCCATGGCGCGTCGAGTCGAGATGGCGACGAGGACGATCGAGGGCCGGCCTCCCCGCCGCTGCCGGCACCGGCGACGCTGCCGGCGGCGGTGCGCGCCGAGCCCGGCCGCCCGCCGTCCCCTGCGGCTCGCGGCTCGCGGTCTGGCGGCTCGCGCGGACGGATATTCTGATGAGGACGCGGATGCCGAG
>KQ758850.1:15348266-15364421 GCA_001462505.1 Aurantiochytrium sp. T66 | reverse complement strand
GCTTGTTGGAGACGGTCAAAGAGCGGCTTTGCGGATGGCGCGCTGGAAAATGACAATGACGTCGTGGTCTTGGCGATCTCGGCAGCATCTCACTTTCTTATTGGGCTTGCTGGAGACGGTCAAAGAGCGGCTTGTGGGTGGCGAGGTGGAGGGCGTGAATGCGGTGGGCGCGCTGCACGACGGCGTCGTGAAAGTCCTCAGCGTGGCGGTCGAGAGCGATCTTCTTGAGGAGCTGGAGGGCGTTGTGGGCCGGGTCCTTGAGGAGCTTGCGGAGGATGGCCGCGAGCTGGCGCGTCACGGTGCGCTCGAGGTTGGCGCTCTGCGCGAGGAGCGTCTTGACGACGGAGCGGTCGGCCTCTGGGGCGAGGTTGGCGACATTTTCGGCGACGTCGGCGAGGCTGGCGCCAGGCGGGTCGAGCAAGAGCGCCCGCAGCGTGCGCGAGTAGTCGGCGTGGGTCTTTTGCTTGCCGAGCAGGGCCATTTCCGCGACGGCGATGCGCGCAAAGGCCTCGGTGCGGGCTCGCAAGAGGCAAATGTCGTCGTGGTCGAACTCGGCGAGGGTCTCCGGCAGGTCCGCGGGGCGGGGCGCCTCGTCCCGCGTGAGGAGGCCGACCATGCCCTCGAGCACAATGTCGTCCGTCGTCGCGGCGGCGGCCGCGGCGGCATTGTTGGAGGCGGTGGCCGCCGCCGCGGCGGCGGCGGCCGCGAACCAGGCCTCGGTGCGGTGCGGCGCGACGGCGCGCGGGCCCTTGCGGTACTCGCCCTGGTCGAGGCGCGAGGTGAACTTTTCGCGCAGGTAGGCGGCGCCGTCGTCGTGGCCGACATTGTCGCGCAGGACCTGGAGGTGGAAGTTGGCCATGTCGACCTCGATCGTCTTGAGCTCGCGGAGCACAAAGCCAAAGGCGCGGGCGGCGAGCTGCTGCCACGAATTGCGCCGCTCTTGGGCGGCCACGTGGAGGGACATGAGCCACTGCTCGGTGCGCGCCTGGCGGATCGGCGCCTGGAGCGCGAGCAGGCGCTCGCCGATAAACTGTACAAGGCTGTAGAGGTCCGCGTTGCCGAGGGCATCCTCGCGGACCTGCTGCGCGAGGAGCTCGCAGTCGAGGCGGTCCTCGAGCTGGCGGGCGAGGTCGGCGCGGTTCGGCGTGAGCGCCCCGAGCCGCGTGCGGACCTCGCCCACCACAGCCGGCAAGAGGTCCGCGTCCATGGCGGCGGGTGTCGCCGCGTCGTCGTCGTCGTCGTCGACGTTGTCGTCGACCGCGAGCTTAAAGTCCGGGTCCACGAGGAGACGGTGCATCATTTCCTCGTTGCTGGGTGCCGCGGCGACGCGGGGCACCTCGGGCACCTTGGCGGCGGCGGCGGCGGCGGCGCTGTGGGTGTCTGCCGCCGAAGCGCTGCTGGACGCGGCAGCCGGGTCTTGGGCCTGCGGCTTGGGGAAGCGGCGCCGGATGCGCGCGAGCCAGTCCCGGAAAAGCTGCTTGTCGCGGAGCACGGTCTTGGCGCGCGAGCGGATCTCCTCGAGCTGGCCGGCAGTGCCCTCAAAGTGCTGCAAGAGGCCCGGGTCCGGGTTGTCGCCCTGCTGGTCGAGCATGCCGCGGACTTGGAGGTGGTTCTCCTTGATCTGCACGTACGTCTCGAGGAGCTGGTCGGCGAGGCAGAGCGCGTCGGCCTGCTTCCACGAGAAAAAGGCGCGCGCGTACGCGAGGTGGGCGTGGCGGCAAAAGACCAGCTTGCGCGCCGCGCGGGTGTGGCTGCGGACCTCGAGGGCCGCGGCGAGGCCCTCGAGCACTTTATACAGATTCCGAGCGGCGATGCGGAGCCGCTTGCGCAGTTGGGCGCGCGTGGGCTCAACGTTGTCGCCGGCGTCCGGGCCGAGCACGGTCTCGGGGTGGTGCCAGATCATGAGGACGGCCAAGAAGGTGCGCGCGGCGCTCGGCGAGGTGGGCGTCGAGGCCGCGGGGGCCGTCTTGCGCCGGGCCGAGGCGCGCAGCGCGTCCAAAAAGTCGCGCGCGGCGGCAACGACCTCGGGCCGCGCGAGGTGGGCCGCCACCTCCTCAAAGGTCGGCGAATGCCCCTGGTCCGCCGCCGCCGCCGCCGCGAGGGCGACGATTGTGCGCAGAGGGCCGAGGTCCTCGAGCGCGGCGCGCTCCGAGGCCGTGCGGCGCCACCAGGCCTGGACGCGGCGGGTCATGCGGAGTCTGTCGCAGGTCTCGCGGACGCGGGCGAGGTGCTCGCGGACCTGGGCGAGCTTGCGCTCGTACTCGACGGCGCGGCGCTCCTCGGCCTCGCTGATGCGTGCCTCGAGCTCCGAGGAGGGCTCGGTCTTGAGGTCTTCGGCGGCGGCGGCGGACGACGAGGCGTCCTCGCCCGGGCCGACCTCGCCGCTAGTGGGCGAGGCGGGCGCGTCGGCCCGGCGGGCGCGCTCCTTGATGTCGTCGAGGATGCGCATGCGGCGGGCCTCGGCGGCGCGCAGCTTTGCCTCAATGTGGGCGGCGAGCTCTCTGCGCGCGCGCTCGCGCTCCTGGCTGCGCCGCCGCGCGATGGCCTTGGCGCGCGCGACCTTTCGCGAGTTCTCGCGGACCTGCGCAATGAGGAGCTCGTCGCGGCGCTTCTTCGCCTCGGGGCTCCGCATGGCCTTGGTCTTCGCGTTGCGCGCGGCCGGCGACCTGCACCTCTTTTCCAGCCGCAGCCGCACGGGGCTCATGGGCGCCGCCGCCGCCTTCTTCGTCGTCGTCGGCGACCCCGGCGCCGCCGCCGTCGTCGTCGTCGTCGTCGTCGTAAAGGGCGTCACCGACCACGCTTGCGTCGCTCCGGCGTTCTTCTGGTCCTCCACCTCCTCCGCCATCTTCATCGCGGCTACGTTCACGTCCACGCGTAGGCCCGCGCTCCTCTTCGCCGCCATCCTGCTCTTCTCTCTCTTGCGCGCGCGTGCGTGCGTCGCCCGCGTCGCCCGCGTCCTGCGCAATGCCTGCCTGCCTCTGCTCGATCCCCGCTGCCCGGCCTTCCTCGCGGGCCCCGCGACTCCGCTCGTGGGCTGCGGGCAGCTGCTGCGATGTCCGTCTGCCGCTCCGCTCCGCCCCGCTCCGCCCCGCTCCGCCCCGCGCCGCTCGCGGGCGTGGCGCGTGCAGTCCGGGACCGTGCAGCGCAGTGCAGTGCAGTGGACCCGAGTCCGAGTCCAGGAACTCGCCTTGGTTATTATTTGCACTACTACGCACTTCAACTACTACTACCCTCGCGACTCGCGACCGCGCGGCTGGACTGCGCAGCGCCGCGCAGCAGCGCAGCGCAGCGCAGCAGAGCAGCGCAGCAGCGCAGCAGCAGCGCGGCCAGAGCCCGCGTCCCTGGCTGCGCGAATGATCGGGATGGATCGAAGGTGGACCTTAAAAGTCGTCGACGATCACCTTAAAATGAGCGTGTCCATCATCATCACGACCATCATCATCATCATCGCCATGGCGGCGGAAATCTCCTCGGCCAAGAGCACAAATTCGCCCGCCCGCCCGCCCGCCCGCGCGCGGCGAGGCGAGGCGAGGCGCTGCGAGGCGGAGGAGAAGACGGCATGATCGACGAGGGTCACACAGAAGTCGAAGCTAGGCCTACGGGGAGGAGGAGGAGGCGGACCTTACGTACGTGCGTGCGGAGGGCGCGTGCGCGAAGCTGAAGCTCATGTGTTAGGCCTAAGCTAGCTATGATCGAGATCTTCTGACACTGATCAGATCAGGACGGCGAAAGTGGACAGCGTCGCTGCAAGTACTGTAGACGGCCGGCCAGAAGCTGGACCGAGCACGGCCACGCGACGCGAGACCCTCGAGTCAGGGGCCCATACGGCCGGAGTCGGCACGTCGTCGGCACAGCGACGGGCGGACGGACGTAGTACGGTACGTACGAGTAAGCCTATTAGTACGCCGCGCAGAAGCGACACGAACAAGATGACCTCGCGGGAAGTCCAAGGGGCGAGGTCGGCTCGTGATCGACCTGCAGCTTGGGCTCGCAGGACTGTCTTGACTTGGGGCTGCAGAGACGTTCCTTGGTGAGATCACCTATTGCTCGAGCGATCTCGAGGGGTCCAACAAAACGAGCGGCAACATCGAGGCCATAATCATGACGTACTTGGACGACCTTCGGACGTTCCCGGTTCGCGTGCAGATGTGGCTCGCTGAGTGGCGATCCTTGCCCCAAGGACTCTATAATGACATTCCTTGGTACGCACAGTCGTGGCCGTCGTCGAGAGCAAGATCTACGACGCCGCGCCCTTCAAACAAATCAAGGAGTGCATGCAGCGCGACACCGACGCAGATCCGAGCGTTGCGCGCGTGATTGCCGGCATGCGCCGCGCCATCCTAAATCTCGACAACTGGCTCCACAAGATCAAGGTCGCGCGCTACCGCTGTGCTCCTCAGTAATGCGCTCGGCCGGGCTTCCGAATGCCATCGGCACAAAGCTCGTTTGCCCCCATGCAAGCCGGTCGTGAGGTACGCACACTCGTGGCCGTCGTCGGGATGTTCTCGACCTCTTCCTTGGAATTTTTGATGATGCCGCCGCGCTGGCGAAAGTCATCGTGCAGCGCAACTTGAGCTCGTCACCGATCTTGCTGAACGCGTCGGCCACGAGCTTGGCCAACTTGATCACATATGTCAGGCGAAGCACCGGCCGAGAACTTCCCCTCAAGACAGCCGAGAACTTCCCCTCAAGATAGGGTCTCGGGAACCCCCGCGTCAGATGCAAGAGACCATTTCGGCCTCGGCAGACCCGGAAAAAAACTCTGCAGCAAAGAAAGCGTATCCGCAAGTCTTCATTTCGGAAACTACTCGGTGCATCGACGCGACATTGACGCCACGAGTGCCACGCGCGAGGGCCCGCAGGGGTTCAAGTACTTGGTGGCCGTGTTGACGATGCGATAAAAGGGGAAACTAACGTTGGCCGAGGGCGCCCTTCGACTAGTGACATCGACCAAGATCGTCGTCATGGAGACGGTGAAGTGATCTCGTCGAGACTGCAAGCAGGCTCTCGCAGGACGATCCAAAGTTGGCCCCTGTGTACTCTGAGCACGCCTAAATAGCATCGACGCCACGATGCGCACGCAGACAGGCAACCGCGAAGCGCTTGGAGAGTTCACGCCCTCGAGCATTCATTCATCCGCTGCAATAGCACCGTGCAATCCACAGGGTTCATACCGGCGCGCCGCACCGTCTCCCGGCACTTGTCGACCGTAAATATCTCCTCGAGCGCCTTCTTTGCGAACTTGATCTCATCGACCTTCGTGGGCGTCGTTTTTTTACGTTTGCGCTCCCAGTCTTCGTGGAGTTCCCGCATCTTGCTTTCAAAGGGCCAAAAGAGCCTGAACTCTGGGCTTGGGAAAGGGTCAATGGGCAAAGTCGGCAGCCAGCCCGCCACCACGATACCCTTGGCCCGCAAGGCCTTGTGAAGGTCCTCGCCGAGGGGACACTCGGGCGAGGCAGTGAACCAGAGTACACGCTTCCCGTCCTCCGGCGCCACATCTGGGTACATGGCTTTGATGGCGCAGACCATGAGCTCCGCGATATCCTGTGCGCCGGCAAGGCCGCCTGTCTCGCTCACACCAATGACTGGCGTCCCGATTGTGCGATCTCGGAACGTCCAGGAGCCTGCAGCGCGACGCAAACTGTTCAAGGAGCTCTTGCGCGCTACCAAGGCCTGCCCCAGGACCCAGATAGGCAGTGTAGTATGCCCAGTGAGCGTATGACCAGCTACAATGGTGATGCGCGATTGGCAATCTTCGTGCTGAGAACTGCCTCCCTCCTTGCAGCGACGCACCAGCTCCACGCGGTCGTCGAGAGTCGCAACCCCGGTGCCCTGCGAGCCCCCACGCAGAGCGCCGCCACTGACCGACATCTCGTCGGTAATGATGACGCGTTCCGGGCAAAGCCACTCAAACTCGCCGACGGAGTCCTCTCGCCGCTCTCCGAACTTGTACTCCATCGCGAGCTGCGCAAACTTGCCGAACCAGGACTTGATCATGTGCGGATTGACACGCGCGAGCAAGCGCGAGTCGGCAGCGAGACCAGAGAGCGTCTCCCAGAGATGGGGGTAAGCGACGATCTTACGCTTTCCGAAGGCCTGGGCCCAATCTCTTGTTTTTTTGTGTCCGAAACGCATTGCCTTGCAGCCGCTCGGGAGCATCCTATTAGCGAGGTCGATAGTACGAGGGTGAGTCGCCAACCACAAGTACTTGTCAGCGAACAGGACAGCGTGAAGAAGCTCCTCATCATTCGCTTCGCCGAGCTTTCGCCTTCCCCCTGCGGCCTCAGAATGGTGGCCTCTGATCCAGTAACCAAACGTACTCCGGTTAATCGGAAACCCGAACACCTCCGTGAAGTAGTTGAGGGCGTCACTGCGTTTGTTGAAGGCATGCTCGCTGCGAAGCGGAGCATTCGCCTCCATCGCGCGCTCTTCACTGCTCGCGATCTTTTGAGGGGCAGTATGCTCGAGCTCCGCACGCGAGGAGGCCGCCTTTTCGCGCTCGCTAATGTCCCAGATGGAGCACAAGAGGGTCTTGGCGGGCGGCTCGAGGTAGACCCGCATTCTCGTCTTCCTGATGTTCGCCTTGATCACGTCCCTTGCCGCGGTCACGGCGTGCACGACGCGCGCGTCCGCGCCGTCCGCCTCGAGCCTGCATCGCTCGCGGCCGACGCGCGCCGTAACGCGCCAGACCACGCCGGCGCTGTCCAGGTACGAGCTCCCTTGCAGCGCCTCCGCCGTCCACGCCGCGCGCGTGCGCGCCGCGGCGGCGCTCTGCGCCCAGGCGCGCCGCGCGCCCCGCCTCATCCCTGACCCTGATTTTTTGATGTTTGATGGATTGGACAGCTTCGCGTTATGATGTACGGTACCATTTAGGTTAGGTTAGGTTAGGTTGGTCGGTTAGGCAGTGACTGTTAGGTTAGGTTAGGTTAGTCGCCCTTGGGCCTTCTACCGCGAAATAGGCGCTTTCCTTTTGCGCACGCATGCGGCATTCCGGGTGTGGCCCGCGCAATCCTCATCGTGGCCAAACTCAAACTCCACGTGGACGTCGGAGGCGCATGCGCGATGCGACCAGTCGCGCGCGCGTGATGATCTGCGACACCTCCACGGTGCTTTTCAGATGGAGAAGTGCTCTAGATGCATTCGGTTATGCTTTCTACGCTGGGAAGTTGCATGTCTGCCAGAGAATCGGGACCTCGCGGGCCGGAAGTCGCGACGTGCCACGTTGGTCGGAGGCGCAATGGGTCTCCACGAGATATCATGGATGAGACTAAGCGCTTGTCCTTCTGGAGACGATCTCGGCTGCCGTGATTCCTCAGCAGCGGTTCTAGATACAAGATTTCACCGTCCACATGTCGGTGAGCTTGGTCGATGTCATTTCCATCCCCCGACAGGCGCCCAGACGTGACTTTTGAAGTCGTGCGACAAGGCCCCAGAGGGCTCCTTCGATCGAAGCGCAAGCCTTGACCCTCGCCACGCAACGGCACTGTCGACGCTGACCAGACCAGTCGCAACTGCAAAAATCCCAGACCAACCCGGATGCGCGTAAATGTCAGGCCGGGCGTCCGTGGGCGCAAACCTCGCGACGTTGCGGATGCTGCAACGCGTGCTCGTGTACCTCCTTGACGTCTTGAAAGTCGGTGGGCGCGAAAGGAAGACATGTGCGAGGGGTCGTCGCTTCTTCCTCGCAAGAGCAACGCGCCGCCTTTCGCGAGGTTTTCCTCCGGCGCAGGGCCGCAGTGACCGAAGTTCGCGTTTGGTCTCGCGCACGTCCCAGAAGCAGCTCAAAGTGTGGACTAGCCCATGGAGAGCGGTAACCCGATCGAACGCGAGTTCTCGAGCGCAAACGGACCTCATGGATCACCCTGGAGTGAGTGCAGGGCCTCGCTTTACGCACGAAAGCCTTGTGGCACGAACGAACTTCGTTCGTGCATTTCTCTGAAGACTTTGTCGTTTTCCCCTAATTTAATTGTATCATCATAGTTAGTCTGCAAGCAAGAGGTTATCCTCGGCAAAGGTGCTGCCGAGGACGCGGTACGATCGTGGCGGCTTCTTGAGGCGGTTGGACTTGAGCTTGGCCGGGCAGCCGGGCAGCCAGCATTGGTTGAGCTGGTCAAAGACAAAGACCTGCTGGCCGAGCTCAAAGACCGCGTTGTCGTTGAAGGACCCCTGGCCCGCAATGTCGACCGAGCGCGAACCGAGGATCTCGTGCAGCGCGCTGCCAATGTCGTCCATGGAGAGGCGCTTCGCGGGGTCCGTGTCCCAGCAGGTGGTGATAATGTACACAAGGGGCCCCGGGACGTCGGGGTCGATGTCGGGCCGATACTCGTTCATGGACACGTTGGTGAGAATGTCGAGCACGCTCCACTCGTCCGGGTGCGGCTCGGCGCCGTGGTGGAAGAGCTGCCAAAAGAGAATGCCATAGGCGTACACGTCCACCTTGGCCGACAGCTGGCCGCGCTCGCCCGTAATCATCTCGGGCGAGGTGTACGCGACCGTGCCTCCCTCCTGGTCGTTGGTGCTCGGGGCCCGCAGCACCGACGCCGAGTTGCGCGAGACGCCAAAATCACAAATCTTCACGTTCCACGCCTCGTCCAGGAGCACGTTCTCCGGCTTGACATCAAAGTGGATGAGCCCTTTGCCGTGCAGAAAGGCCAGCCCGCTCGCGAGCTGCTGTGACCACTGCAGCAGCGTCAGCGCGCTCGGCCGCTGCTCCGGCGGTAGCCCGTCGAGGGCGATCACGTCCGCGAGCGAGTGCGGCGCGTACTCCATAATCACCAGCCGGTGCAGGTCAGAGTCCACGGCGCCGTAGAGCCGAATAATGTTCGGGTGGTGCAGCTTGCGTAGATTGCGCACCTCGCGCAAAAAGCTCGAGTGCGTGCGGCCGCCCAGAAACTCTTTAATGGCCACGCGGCTCCCCCGGAATTTTCCCTCAAAGACCTTGCCCGTGCCGCCGCGGCCGATCAACCTTCCGAACTCGAGCTCCGAGGCGTCCCTGATTTCCGCGCCCCCGCGCCGCAGCGCCTGGGCCACCACGTCGTCCTCAACGTCGTCGTCGCTGTCGCTGTGCGGGTCTTCTTCGTCGTTCTCATCGGGGAGCTTGACGCGCATCACCGAGAGCGTGTACCCGAGCATCTTGACGCGGCCCGCGCGAGAGGTCTTGGCGCCCGGCGGAAGGCTCGCCTCGAGGTCGTCCTCGCTGTCGACGTCCTTCTTCTTCTTCTTTTGCGTCAGGAGAACGTACACCACCGCGCTCAGCAGCAGGATCGTCGGCACCACGCCCACCCACACGCCAGGCGCCGGGCCCTTGGCGCCATTGGTGCCCGTGTTGATCACCGTCGTGGTCGTGTTCTCGTTGCTCCCGCCGCCCGTCGTCGAGTCGCCACCGTTGCCGTCGCGTCCTGCGGTGCCGCACCGGATGCGCAGGTCGATCGAGGGTTGAGCATTCAGGCTCGACACGCGGTACACAGTGCCGCCGCAGTCCCCAGGCAGCACGTACGGGTTCGCTTCAGCAGGCGCCGTAAACGAGGACTGACAGTTGGCGAACTCGTAAAAGTCCACGGCAACGGGCGCGTCGCTCCCAGTCGTCGGGTCGCAGGTTGCGCGAAGGCTCCACCCATAGGCCGCCCCGGCGTCGGGCGAGTTAAAGCACACCGTCTCCTCGTCGACCTCGTACCAGGACGGCGTGCCGGTCGTTGTTGCGATCCAAGACGCCCACGGCAGCCCAGTGGCAGCACAGCCGGCGGTCTCGTCAATGACGCGGGCCACCTCGGCAGTCGTCTGCTCGACGCCAGCCTGGACGCCGGTCGCGGCGCCCTCCTCGACCACGGCCACCACGCGAAGGTAAAATTCGTACGTATCGTCGCTTCCGCTGCCCCCGCACGCAGAGTACTCGTATGCAGTCAGCGATTCGTTGCCGAGCCACGCGCCGCTCCAGTCCAAGCCCGTGTCGATTTCGCCGCGCGCCAGGTCAGTTTCCACGGGGTACGCCGCAGGCGTGGCGGAACTGACCATGTCCAGGCACGACGAGTCTGCAAAGGTTTGCCACGCGACCTCCAGGCTCGACCCCGGCTCGTGCTCCTCCACCATGACGCGAAAGGAAGTAAGGTCCGCGTTCCGAAGACACACGCCAGACACCAAGGTATTCTGCGACGCGGGCAGCGCCATCGCCTTGCACGTCGATACCGCATTCTCAAAGTCCTGCCTCGTCACCAGGAAGCCTCGCTTCGCGGGGACCGCGGCCACGTCGAGCGCTGCTCGCGTCTGGGTCGTCGCCAGCGCCGCGACGGCCAGCATCCATGTTAACGTCGTCCTCCACGAGTTCGAATTCGAAGATCTCGCCGCCCCGGAGGTCTGGCCGGGATCCGCCTCGCCCTCGCTGCGCGGCCGTCGTCGGCGGCGGCGTCCGGCTCCGCGTACTTCTGCGCGGTCGTGCTCGTCGTGTGCACGGCACGTAGTACTGTCGCGCTCCCCGGACCACATGCCCATCTTCATCGCGCGGGTCACCCCGGACAGTACGGCGCGACGCGGCTGGCTCCTGGTCCCTCGCGCCGCGGCGGAAACGACGGCGGCGGCGACGACAGCGGCGGCGGCCGCGCTCCGGGATCCTCCACGCGCGCGCGGCGGCTCGCATCGAGTCTGGCTCGCGCGGCGCGGACTTGGAGGCACGTGCGTTTCGCCGAGTCACACACCATAGTCGCCAAACTAGTCCGCACTAGTTCGATCTTGTTGAGTCAGGCTCCGACCGCGAGATGTTTGTCAGCCGGGGCCGAAAAGATAATGTCCGGGTACGTTCTACGGCGAAGAGGATAGGAGCAGGTCGACAAAGTGGGCAAAGTCGTCGACAACAAGGTCGGGCTCCGCCTCGTGCTTGGTCTCGTCGCCCGGACTGTACTTGCCGGTGCGGGCCAGCACGCCGAGGAGGCCGTGCTCTTTTGCGGCGAGCGCGTCGTCGCGAACGTCGTCGCCGATCATGGCGACTTCGCTGAGGGCGAGGTCATCCATGCCAAAGCTCGCGAGGGCCTGCATGAAGAATCCGCGCGAGGGCTTGCCCAGCACAATGGCCTCTGTGTCGGTTGCGTACTCGAGGGCCGACACGAAGGCGCCGGGCCCGATTTTAATGCCATCCGCCGTCGCGAGGTAGCGGCCCTTGTGCGCCGCAAGGAGTGGAACGCCCTCGGACATTTCACCCTGCTGCTGCTGCTGCTGCTGCAGGGCGTTAAAGGCGCGGTTCAGAGCCTCGTAGTGCATCTGGTCCGGGGCGAGGCCGACGACGACGCAATCGTGGCCCGCGCCGGCCGGAGCCTCGGTCTCCAGGACAAAGTCCTCCCTGGCGGACTCGGACAGCAGGAGCAGCGGGTTGCGGAGCTTGCGGCGATCCACCTCGGCGCGAACGGCCGTGAGGGAGGTAAAGAGCTCCTCCTCGCGCACGTCGAGGCCAAGTTTCTGCACGCGCGTCAGGAGCGCTCTCTTGCTCTCCTTGCTCGTGTTCGACACGAACCTCACGGGCATCTTGCTCGCTCGCAGCCTCTGCAGCGCTGCCACGGACTCGCCGACGACCTGGTCTCCCACATGGAGCGTCCCGTTCAGGTCGACGAGCACCGCGCGGAGCTTGTCCAGGTTCGCCATCTGCCCTGTTCTCCTTCTCGCGGCCTCGCGGCAGCTCTCGAGCTCCTCGCGGACCTCCTCCTCCTCGCGCAGCTTCTTCTGCTCGCGCAGCTCGTACTGCTCGTTCCCCTTGCCCTTGCAGCCTTGCAGCCCTTGCAGCCCTTGCAGAATCTGCCGAACGCATTTTGGCGTTATCGTGCACGATAACAGCGCGCTGAGTTATCGTGCACGATAGTACGTCTCGGAGAACGTGCGGCTCGCGGTGCTCTGATCAGCTGGCGGGTGGGTGGCGCCGGCGGGACGGAGTTGGCGCGCGTCGTCGCGGACCCCGGGCCTGCCCTGCAGCTGCGCGGCTCGGACTCGGTGGCGTGCACGAAGTCGAGCTCGAGGTTTTGCGTACCCTCCATAATCGCAGGCTTGTGCTCGGCAGCAGCAGCAGCAGCAGCAGCGCGCCATACATAATAAAGCCCGCGGAGGAGGGGTACCCTGGTACGCGGCCTCCGACCTCGGACAGAAGTGGAGCGCGCGAGACGCCGTCTTCTGCGGTCCCACAAATCCCTTTCGCACCAGCACCCCGGCATCGCGAGCAGCAGCAGCAGCAGCGGCAGCAGCAGCGAGCCAACGCCAACGAAGAAGACGCAGGAGAAGATGGCGCAGCTCCGAGAGGTGGCCGCCAAGGACGTCAAGGGGCTCAAGCTGGACCCCGTCGACGAGAAGACGCTCGCCGGCGCGCAGGCGATCCTGCAGGACGTGGAGAAGGACGGCGAGAAGGGCTTTCTCAAGCACGCCGAGCGCCTCGGCGATCTCAAGCCCGGACAGGCCTTCATTGTGGGCAAGGACGAGCTCAAGGCCGCCTTCGAGGGCCTCGACGAGAAGGACCGCGGCGTGCTCGAGCGCACGACGGAGCGCGTGCGCAAGTTCGCGCAGGCGCAGCGCGACTCCATCAAGGACATCGAGGTCCCCGTGCCCGGCGGCACCGCCGGCCACCAGCTGGCGCCCGTCCGCGTGGCCGGCTGCTATGCCCCCGGCGGCCGCTACCCGCTGCCCTCGTCCGTCATCATGACGGCCGTCACGGCCCGCGTCGCCGGCGTCGAGACCGTCTGGGTCGCCTCCCCCAACCCGCAAGCCAGCACCCTGGCGGCCGCCTACCTCGCGGGCGCGGACGGCGTGCTCGCCTGCGGCGGCGCCCACGCCATCGGCGCCTTCGCCTACGGCCTCGAGGACAAGGTCCCGGCCTGCGACGTCATCGTCGGCCCCGGTAACCGCTGGGTTACCGCCGCCAAAAAGCTCGTCTCGGGACTCGTGGCCATCGACATGCTCGCGGGACCCAGCGAGTGCCTCGTCATGGCCGACAGCACCGCCGACCCGGCCGTCATCGCTGCCGACCTCTTGGCCCAGGCCGAACACGACACGGACGCCCTTCCCGTCCTCGTCACCTGGGACAAGGACCTTCCCGCCAAGGTCAACGACGAGCTCAAGCGCCAGCTCGAGACGCTGACCACCGCAGAGGTGGCCAGCGTCGCCGTCAGCAAGGGATTCTACGTCATTGCCGCCGACAAGGAGGAGGCCATCACCGTCACGTCCACCGTCGGGCCCGAGCACCTCGAGGTCATGACCGTCGACGCAAAGGCCGACACCGCGCGCATCAGCAGCTATGGTGGGGCCTTTATCGGCCAAAAGTCCGCCGAGGTCATTGGTGACTACGGCGCCGGCCCCAACCACGTGCTGCCCACCAGCGGGTCCGCGCGCTACACGGGCGGCCTCTCCGTCTTTACGTTCCTGCGCATCCGCACCTTTTTGCGCATGGACGACGAGGACTCCCCCGAGCAGACCGAGCTCTTCAGCGACGCCGTGCACCTCGCGCGCATGGAGGGCCTCGAGGGCCACGCCCGCGCTGCCGAGGCGCGTCTGAACGGCATCAAGAAGCGCGCCAACGGTGACGCTAATGGCGACGCTAACGGCGACGCCAACGGCGACGGCCCCGAGCCGAAAAAGGCCAAGACGGACGACGAGTAGGCTTCTACGTACTACGTACGTACGTACGAGTACTTCCCAAGGGGTTTTCTCTTCTCTTTTCTTCCCTCCTCCGAGCCCGCCGCGCAAAGCCTGCCTCGAACGTCGCGACGGCGGGCTGGAGGAACCTGCATAATTTACTGACACACAAGCCGACTATCTCGCTTCTTCGTTTTTCCCAGAGCCGACTTGGCTTTTGCCTTTTTTGGTCTTGCGGTCTTTGACTCACAACGCTTGCGTTCGTACTACTGCTGGCCACGCTCACGGTGGCGGCGGCGGCGGTGGGAGGATCGTCGACAGCTTGCTTGAAGTTCGCATCGACGAGGTAGTGTTGGTTTACCACCCCCAAGAGTCGGCTTCGCATTTTGCGGACTTCTATTCTGGGGTCTCTGCTGACGCCGCCGCGAGACCGATCTTTGCGCTGGCTTCGCATCGGTCTTGCGCAGCTCCCGCGCGTGCAAAACGACGAGTGTGGGACCACCCCCACAGGGTGGACAATTCTGGACAATTCTTCGTTCCGTGTCGCGCCTCTGGATCGCAAGCTGATCTGCTTGCAATTCGCAATCAGCGCGCGCGCGCGCGTGCAAAGACGCGCACGCAGGCAGGAGCCCGGACGCGAGCGCCAGCGCTCACCATGGCCGAGAGCACCGATGACCGGGCGCAGCCGCTGCGCGGCGCGCTCATGCTCGCCCGCTACCTCGCGAGCCCGTGGTGGTTCTGGCAGTTTGTCAAGTCGCCCGTGGCGTACCCGCGGCGCCTCGCAGTCTGTCTGATTCTCCTCATCGGGATCGGCAAGCTTCGCGCCCACGATCCGGCGCTTCGCCTCACGGACAAGAACAAAATCGTCCTGTACGCCCCACGATTCCTCAGCGACGTCGCGGCGCGGCTGGCGTGGCCAATCAACATGCTCATCGACCTCGCTCCTGCAGCGAGCCGGCTGTGGTTCTCACAAAGACCGGGCGTCGTCTGGCCCATGCCGGCGGCGGACCTCGCCGACATAAAGGCCAGCGACGACCTCGCCAAGGCACGTGAATCGATCTTGAGCGACAAGGTTTCCGTCGTCAGGGACGAGACCATGGCCAAGCTCTTCGAGTCTCTCGAGCCGGCGCGGGCCAATGATCTCATCGGCAAGACTTGGGACGGCAAGGTCGTCCGGACCGGGACCTGCCCACTCGACTTGGTCGATCTGACGCTCGCGCGTCCCCTCAAGCTGCTTGGCCTCGGCTGGGGCAAGCGCTTTCGCTCCCGGCATCAGGGCGATGCGCTCGTGCTGCAGTGTCTCTCCACGCTCTTTGTCCCCGTGCTAGCGGCAGGTAATACCGGCCTTGTCGAAATGGACTTTTCCGGCAAATCGCAAGCCACGGCAAGGTACAGCCACCAGCCGTGGAACGAGCACTACCGGGTTCTCGACGACGGCCAAGCCTCTGGCCGCGCGGTCTTGCTCGGCGTCTGGTGCACGCGCGAAGAGTGCATCGGGGTACCTTCCCGACGTCGAAACCCTTCTCGCGCCAACATCCTCGCCCGCGGTGAAAGCCTAATGTCATATCAGTAAGATCATCTCTACGTTCGTACTGGGACAAAGACGTAGTACGTACCACATACAATTCTCTTTTGAGCGAGGCTTACTTTGCAATGTCATCTTCCTCATCGCCAGAGTTGCTGGGAACAACGCTTCGCGGATCTACGACCTCTCGCTGCGTCGCAATGGCCGCCTGCTCGAGACGGAGCCGTTCCTCCTTGTCAAGCGAGTCGAGAATCCACTGGTACGGCGAACTATCGAGGCCAAAGAAATGGACGAGGACCTCCCCCGCGAAATTCAAGTCTAGGATCCGGGAGAAGCGTAGTCAGTAATCTGCGACCCGAATCGCCAAGGCAACGTTGCGTTTTCGTTTCCACTTACGTCGAATCGTCTTGAAAGATGCAAATTTGAGATTGTCCAGAACCTTCGCCTTGGTCGAGGCTGCCTCGGCCGTCTCACTCGCGCTTTACGATCAGCACGTCTCGCGTCAGATCACAGACAATAGCGCGCTGCTTCGCAAAGCTCACTCACCTCCAGTAATAAGGTCCCCATCGCTCCGGGTCGTCCGATGCGTAGCCGTCCTCATCGTCGGAATCCTCAAAGTCGGAGTCGTCAAACTCGTCATGGTCTTCTTCCTCCTGCTCCCATCGGGGTCCAAGCATCTCGGTCGCCATCTTTAGCGCAACCAACCGCAGCCACGCGTGCTTACGCAGACCGCTCGTCCTCTGCCGCCTCGCGCGAGAGGTGACCAGCGTTGTGTGCTTGTTTGTCCCCTTGGCTCACGACAGAGACGAGACCAATGGACGAGACGAGTGTTGTTGCTGTCCTCTTCCGAGGTTGTCGGCACTAGCCTATCTGTCAAACTCCAAGCCTGCGCCAAGCCCTGCGTGGGCGTCGCAGGTGGCTGGCGACGTGACCACGGTCAGTGATACCAGGCTCGTCGGGCCGAGTCCAAGTCACGGTCCTAGTCCGAGTCCGAGCCCGAGAGTCCGAGTCCGAATCCGAGAGTCCGAGTCCGA
>KQ758850.1:15315028-15330336 GCA_001462505.1 Aurantiochytrium sp. T66 | reverse complement strand
CGCGGTGCGGTGCCGGATCCCGGGCTGCGGCAAGGAGCTCGGCTTCACCATCTTCGACATATTCAACATCGTCAGCATCTTCAACATCTTCAGCATTCTCGGCATTCTTCGGCATTCTTCGGCATTCTTCGGCATTCCTCGACGTCTGCTGGAGCTCGGCTTCATCATCTTCAACATCTTCATCATCTTCGACATCTCCAACATCTCCAACATCTTCAACATCTTAAGCATCTTCAGTATCTTTGGCATCTTCGGCATCTTCAACATCTTCGGCATTCTTCGGCATTCCTATCGGACGTCTGCTGGAGCTCGGTTTCATCATCTTCGACATCTTCATCATCATCTTAGGACATTCTTCGGCATTCTTCGACGCCCGCATCCCCGTCGACATCTCGGCCAAGACGCGCGACGCTGCTCACGCGCGAGGCGTATTCGCTACTACAATTTGGGGCCGGGGCCGGGACCCCGCGCGAGGGGATTGGCCTTGTGCTCCGGGCTGCGGACCTCGTGCTCGAGCTGGAAGGCGAGGGCGCCGCCCTTGAGCGGGCTCGGAACGTCGCGCAGGCGGAACTGCCAGGAGGCGAGGAGGTCGTCCTCGCTCTTGCTCGAAGCGAACTCGATGGGGCCGCCCTCGAACCTGGGGTTCACGTAGACGAGCTTGTCGGCCTGGGCGCGCCGGTAAGCGCGCAAGAGCTGGTCGGACGAGCCCACGTAGAGGGCCACGTGGAAACGCTGCGACTCCAAGAGGTCGTACGCCGTGCCCGGCGGCGCCTCGTCGGACTCGGCAAACGCGAGCACCTGGTCATGAGCAAAGAGGACCTCGGTCGCCGACGTGAAGCGGCGCGTCTCGCACGAGAGATACTTTTCGTAAAAGTCGGCGATCGCCGCGGCGCTCCCGCGCGGGCACAGCAAGGTGACCCGGCGCATCGCGAGCACCATGTCCGAGCCGCAAGGATGCGAGCCCATCGATTCGATGTGTGCGCACTCTTCGGGCGACAACTGGACGATGCGGAACTGGTTCCCGAACGGTCCGCGGACCTCGAGCGCCTCTTTCTCGCTCGCCAGGCCGCCGACCTCGATCTTGCCGCGCAGGCTCTCGAGCGACGTGAGCCGGCGCGAGAGCGCGTCAAGGTCCTCCTTGGTGCCAAACTCGATGGACCCGTGCACGACCTGGGCCTCGAGCACCGGGTTCCGGTCCTCCACCTTGATACCAATCTTGTGCGGGAGGTGCATCTGGCTCAGACCGAGGTTCACGTGCAGCAGGCGCGTCCTGTCCTGCTTGACATTCTCTCTGCAGCGCAAGCCGTCCACGTAGAACGCGCGCGCGAGCTCCACGTCCGGGATGTTCAGGTTCAGGTGCTCCAGCAGCAGCAGCGGCGCCATCGCGCGGCCCCGCCGTCGCGCCCGCGCGTCGCGTCGCGTCGCGTCCGTCCCGGCGGCCGGCGCCGGCCCCGGAAGGCCGCTTCTGCGCGTCTCGCGGCGCGGCGAGGGCCGTCGGCGGCGCGGCGGTCGGGCCTCGCTCGAGGCTTTGCTTTGGCGACCTCGGCGGCCCAAAATCACAGCTCTGAAAGGCGCCGCCTGACTGACGCCGTGTGGTTTCGAGGCGGCGGGGCGACGCACGCACGCACGCGCGCAGCCTGGAACCCACGCAGGCGCGAGACGAGTCGAGGCAGGGCGAGGCAAGCCGAGGCCAGGCAACTCGGGCACGGCGTCGCAGTGACCTGAGCGGCCCGGGCAACTCTGCAGCGGGAGAAATAGTGTCGGGTAACATGGAAAACAACACGAGACGCCGTGGAGGTTGATATTGTATCTTGCCTTTGAGCTCGGCACCGGGAAATCCAGGGTCCGGGAGCCGCCGCTTCGTAAAGAGAAGTAAGTACTACTTAGTAACGTACCGACCGTTTGGCCCGATCTTTGGCCCAGGTTACATGTCCTTTATTTTAGCACGCACACGATCCACACAGGCAGTACCAGCAGCCGAAGCACAGGGTACTTCCGCGGGCAAAGGTAATGTGGCGACTTGCAGATTCAGCCATCCTCAGGCTCAAGGTGAAAGTGGCACGTACGTTCTGCAAGGCGAAGAACCCTCCCATTCTCCTGTTCGTTCGCCCGCAACAGCCGGGCCTCCTCAGACGCTCGATGCGTGGCCGGGCTGCTACAACTGTACAACCAAGAGCCGGATATCTCGGGTCGACCAAGCTCTTGGTGCGACGCTCAATCTCTCGTCTCGTCTCTCCGAGTCCGCGCCGCTGCTCAAGGCCTCCATCAGTCGCTCCAAATTCGCTGCAGACGCATCGACGCATAGTCCCGCGGTGCTCCCACAATGGACCCCGTGCCGTGGTTCGAGATGAGGGTCCTCCTGGCACAAGAAGTGACCCGTCTCGTCGGGGCCCTCCACATGCAAAGAAGGATGAACGACCCCTGGGGCGCCCCGGGGTCAAAATCCCGCTGCGTGCCGCTGCCCTCGCGGGGCTTCGCAGGTTCCTCGCAGGGCCTCCCGAGGTTCGCGGGCTGGTGTCACATGGGCGGATCAAGGATGGAGGTTCTGAAGGGCAACGTAGCGGCCTGGCCTGACTAGACCGGGAACCTCGCGAAGGTCAAAAGTCGGAGCTAAGTGGACGCACTGCATGATGATTTCGGTGGGCTGTTTCCGGGTCCGCGGACTCCTCGATCGAAACACGGTGACTTTACGCCTTTTCGCCCTCGCAAATACCTGTCGACACAGCCTCTGGTAGCGAGGCAGATCAGCCGCACATCGCTAGACACCCACGATTGTCGTAGGTTGACTCAGGCTAGAGCAGCCTCGGTCAGTCACAGACTCGGGGCGCAATCTAGATGGCATCACGACGTCTTCGTCCGGACATGCTGAGACTGCGGAACGGACGGAGCAAGTCCAAGGGAGAACATTGTCGGGTTTCACGTACCGGTACGTCTACAAATACGAGACGACGTGGCAGTCTCTCTTGTATTTCGCCATGTCCTAGCAATTCGAACAATGGTTGCCAACGAGTTGTAGGTGCGGGTGAGAGTACTCTCGCCTGCCCGATTTCGCACGATTTCCTCAAACGTGAAGGCCTTCCTCATAACGGGTGACTCCACGATTCGCACCTTTCCATGCATTATCTAATGGGTCGATCATATCGCCGTGAAAGCTGCAGAGGACGCTTCAGCGTCAGGAGAGCTGCTTTCGTGGGCCTCTGGAGCATCCGGGATAGCCTTCGGCGGGTTTGCGGCGCGCTGCCTATCACGCTCGTTTTTCTTCTAACAAAGGCGACCATAACCCAGCGGCGGCTTTCTCCAGCGGCATGCTCTTTGATCCGGCGTAGTGCGCAGCTTCAGCAAGGCTTGTCTGACGCGCGCGCGCGCGTCCTCGCGCATCTTGGCCGCGGCTCTCCGAGTCCAGACGTGGGAAAAAAATCGTGGAGCCACTCGTTGTAGTAAGGGAGGTCCTATCGTTTGTATGGGACGGTGCGAAATAGGGAAGCGGCGAAGGCGAGCTAAGAAGATCAGATCCTCTTCGCGCGATGGCGGCGCGCGTGGTGCGCGCGGCCGTGCTGGTCTGCGAGGACGAGGAGGTCTGGAGCGACCTGGGCCCGCTCTGGGCGCGCGCGCTCTTCGGCGGCGGGGAGGGGGAGACGGAGGATGGCGCGGATGGCGCCGAGGAGGTCCTCGTGCGCCATCACGCCAGCCCGGAGCCGGCCGCGACTTCGGCGGCGGCGCGGCAGGAGGTCGTCTTCTTCAACGCAGTCCAGCGCGAGCTGCCGCGCAAGGACCTCCTCTTCCGCTCCGGGGAGAACGGCGGCATCGACCTGGTCGTCATCACCGGCTCGAGGCACTCGGTCAACGACCCGGACCAGGCGGAATGGCTCGCGCCGCTCGAGGGCCTCGTGCGCCTCGTGGTCAGGGACCGCCCGGGCGGCTTCGACGAGAGCACGCTCGTGCGACCGCGCGTCATCGCGGGCTGTTTCGGGTGCCAGGTCGTCGCCAAGGCGCTCGGCGGCCAGGTCGCCAAGAACCCCTCCGGCCGCTTCGTCTTCGGAGCCGAGGAGATCAGGCCGTCCCCGGCGCTCGGACTCATGGAGTGGGCCCCGCTCGCCCCAGAGCCCATGAGGATCCTCGAGTCCCACGGCGAGTGCGTCCAGGTCCTGCCGCCCGGGAGCGTGCACCTCGCGTCCTCGGAAACCTGCACCAACGAGATGTTCTACGTTCCGGTCCTTGCCCCGAGCGCGGAAGCCGACGCGCCGGGCGGCATCCTGGCGCTCCAGAGCCACCCCGAATTCCAGATCGAACACATGCTCGACCGCATCCTGCCTTCCATCGAGACGGGTGGCCTGGTCGACGCGCGCGAGGCTGCGGACGGCATCGCGTCCATGGACGCGGGCCCGCTCGACGACGACAGAATGCTCTCCATCCTTCGCGCCTTCGCATGGGGCCAAAAGTGCCCATCCGAGGAGTCGCTACGTGACCGCGACCCCGTCGAGATTGCGGCCATGGTTGACCGCCTGCGCGAAGCTTTCCGCATCGAGTCCCGCCGGCTGACCAGCGCGTACGAGATCGCCCTTGCCGGCTACCGCGTCAAGGACCCTTCCACCGCCGCGGGCGGCGCCGACGCTAGCTACGCCACCTACGCGGTCGCGAGCGACAGATCCGACGTCGCGCGCGCGGAGGCCCTCTTGCGCGGCGAAGCCAGTCTCCCGGACCTGCTGCGAGGCGACTTTCCCCAGGGCAATGGCGACCGCGCCACCATGATTGACTCGGCCAAGGCAGCCGCCTCGCGCCCTTTCACCGACGCCGACAGGGACCGCCTCACCTTTAAAGGCATGCACTCCATGAACATTCTGTGCGCGAGCGCGGCCTGGGTCCCTGCGCTTGATCGCCCGATTCTCTTTAGCGGCGCCGCCGACAAGTTGCTGTCCGCCACGGACCCGACGACGGGTCGTATGCCTTTTGGTCCCTTCCGCTGCACCGCGCCCGTCGTCGGCGTCAAGTTTCGCCCGACTGCGCCGGGGAGCGCCATCCCCCCCGTAGCTCTCGTGATTTGCATGGACGGCAAGGTCAGTCTGCTTCGCGCCAAGGCCCAGATCGACGTGCCAGGAGACAGCGCCGCTTTCTCGCTCTCGGAACCCGGACTGGAGCCACTTCCCGGATCCGACCAACTCAAGGCTCACGGCAAGATGGCTACTGCGCTTGCGTGGTCCGCAGACGGCCAGTGGTTTGCCTCGGCGGGCCGCGACCACGCCGTAAACGTCTACCAATTGCAAAAATGCCAGTCAGAAGAAGACGCCGGCGTGAAGCATTCTCGCACCTTGCAGTGCGCGGACTGCCCAGATGCGCTTGCCTTTATCGAATGCTTTGGAAGCCTATGCCTCGTGGTCGCCGTGCGGGGCGAGTACCGTTTGCAGTATCTGTGCGTAGCTCGCCGCGACGAGGAGGCCACGCTCCCCGTCGGGAGCGTGCTCAAGGTCAACATGAATGCCAAGGGCGACGACTTCGTCTCCTTCGCCGTGCTCGACATGGCCGCGGCCCCGGGCGGCCTGCCCGTCCTCGCCGTGGCCACCGACAAAAGCCGCGTCATTCTCTTCAAGGCTGGGTCCACGCACCAGATGCGCAACCTCTACGGCCACACTTGCTCGGAGTTCTCGCGGTCCAGAATCGCTTGGCACCCCTCTGGACGTTATCTCGTGTCGAATTCGGAGAACCCTCTCGGCATTGTCGTCTGGGACGTGGCCACGGGCGAGAAGATCCAGGAGCTTCAAGGCCACACGCAGTCTATTCGCGACGTTGCAATCCTCGGCCCAGAGTGCGGCTCGTACGCGAACCATCTGGCATCCTGTTCTTTTGATCGCTCGGTGCAACTCTTCGCGCCTTCCCCTGGCACAGCGAGCGACGCATAAGTATCTGCAAGTGCCCCTGCGTTGGGCCTGGCGAGCCGAGGCACTATCGTGATAAATTTGGTTCTTGATGCTACAATATATCTTTAGAAACCGTGCAAGGAGTGGCGCCGGCGAATCTGCTGCAACGGAAGTCCCAAGCACAGCTTCCAGAGGGGCTACAGGATGGTGCAGCAAATCCTGTCTGCGTCCTTGGCAAGGTCTTGAAGTGGCTGGTTGTCCTTTAGGAGGCTGCTGGAGCTCAAAACCCTCAAGAGTTCCTTGGCCGCGTCTTGCGGAGACTCGATGATTGGCATTTTCGGTCCAGGAATGATTCGTTTGCTATTTTTCCTTTGGCCGAGGCGGTCCGGAATGGGCTTGAGTGGTCGACTGCGCCGTCTCGCCGCCGCCGTCGTCGTGGTCTTCGGTTGCATGGCATGCCGACTCTTGAGCTTGCTTTGCAGCGAGGCCAGGAAGGGGTCGTGGTTCTGGCCCTTTTCCTCCTCCTCGTCGTCGTCGTCGCTGTCGTCTTCGCTGCTGTCTTCCTCGGAAGACTCGTCGCCCCCGACGTCTTCAGCCCGAAAGACTCCGACCCCATCTGTGATAAGAAGGTGCTGGTCCACGTCGTCGACGTCCCAACAATCGTCGGCGTCCGCCTCGAACCCAGCCGCGTATTCGTCATCCGCAAAGGCGACGCGCGGACCCTCTCCGCCGCCACGGAGCGCCATGCTGTCGTTCGCGCCTTCGGGAAGGCACGAGCGGTCTGCCTGGCCCGGGAATAAGAGCTTTGCCTGGCCCGCGGGTGATCTGGTCACGTCAGCAGAGGCCTGTAGGCCTGTCCTCTGGACGCAGAGCCCAGTCGCTCCCGCGTCCATTTCCGTCAGGGCTTCATGGACCATCATGGCCAAGAGGCAAGAGCTATCCAAACAGAGGCAGTTCCAAATCCAGAGGCAGCGGTAGTACACACACTCGAAAGCACACTCGGGACTTGGACCAGCTCCGGATGATCCGTTTTTTTGAGGCGATTATTAGTTACGGTATCATATCCGAGGCATAGTCCGAGTCTAGGCCGCCGCGACGCCGCCCCGGCACTGCACTGGCACTCGGACCTGGCCTGGGGCCGCCCGGCCTCGGACCCAGAGCGCCGCCCGGAGTCCGATCGATCGATCGGAGGCCACAACCGCCACCCCCCTTGCGCGTCGGTCCGCGCAGTAGGGCGCCAGCATGGACGGCGGCATCGTACAAAGCGGAGACGAGGACGCGACGAACGCGAGGATCGCAGAATGCTCGAGGACAGGCAAGGACGAGCTTAACCTGGCGAGCCTGAGACTCGAGATCTTCCCCGGAGATGTCTTTGGCGTGGCCTTTGTGCGCACGCTGAACCTGCGAGGCAACATGCTCGAGTACCTGCCCAAGACCATGGATCTGCTCAGCAACCTCCAGATCCTCAACCTTTCGGAGAACAAGCTCCGCGCTCTGCCCGATAGCCTCGGAAGCTGCGGCAAGCTCGAGAAGCTCCAGCTTCAGCACAACAAGCTGACTCAGCTGCCCGACTCTCTGCGTCACCTCGAGCGCTTGCGCGAGCTCTATGTGGGAAACAACCGACTCACCTCATTGTGCGATGGCGTCGTCGAGCTCGTCCAGCTCGAGTGCCTTGACGCCCGACATAACGCCATCGAGCACTTGCCCGAAAACTTTGACACCAAGTCGCTTCCCAACCTTCGTATCGTCAACTTCCAGCACAACCCTCTCGAGGTCCTGCCGTGGTCAATCCAGTGTCTTCAGGACATGTTCCCGGTCCTCACCAACGCAGAGGAGCGTCGTCGACTGGTCAAGAGGAGTCTCCGCACACGTAAAAAGGTCGCCGAGAGGGTGCTCGTCTAGCTGACGCGCCGACACCGCTATTGGTACTCCCTTTTCTACCACCATCATGCACAAAGAGAAGGATACATAGATCAACAAAGTTTGCTACACATGCCCGATGGCTTTACTTGTCATTGAACACGACCTTCATGTGCGCCTGTACGCCATCAAAGTCGACCTCCGTAGTTTCGAGGATCGCGCTGGCCCGCGCCTTGAGCGCCTCAGTTTCACTGCCGTCAATTGGTTCTTCCGCCTCTGCAGCGCTGAGCTCTACAGACGCAGACGCCTGCTGCGAAATGGTCGGGCAGTACGCGCGAACATGGATGCCACGCACCTTGGACTCGTTTTCCTTGTCAACGAGTGCGTGAGCAGTGAGAACGGTGTACATGCCGGAGATCTTCCCGACGCGCTTGGCAAGCAGGTCGCCGCTGACGACGCTCGGGAGCAGAAAGAGCTTGTCCGGGTTGGTGGCGCCGTCGGGCGAGACCGGCTCCGGCATGGGCTGGTGCTCGCCCTCGACGTCTTCGACCACGACGCCGACTCCAGCCTCGGACATCATCTTCAGATGCGCGTCGGCCTGCTCGAGCGTTTCAACGCCCTCGAGATGGGCGACGAGTGCCGTCTGATGGTCGATCTCGTCGTGCACGTGCTGCAGGCGAAGATGCTTGCGGAGCATCTCTACGATCAGCTTGCGAGCCGTGACGGCCTGCTGCGCGCCTTCGCGTACAGCTTGCATGATCTCGTGCGTCTCGACGACATCTGGAACGCGCACAAAGGCCTTGAGGCCGCGCGCTGGCTCGTACACCTGGAGCCAGAGAGTCGGCGCTCTGCTCTCCGACTCAGCGGCGTCAATCGCAACACCATTGCCACCATTGCCACCACCGCCAGCACCAGCAGAGGATGAGGCCACCAGCTGGGCCGTGATGATTACCGAGACGCCGGTCGACGTGAACATGCCGGTCGAGAACAGCTTTTGGCCCTCCACCGCGCCCGCTGCTCCTGCCTTGGAGCCACCCTTGACGGGCGGCGGCGCCGCAAAGAGACGCTCCCGGCGAAGCTTGGCCCATGGCAGCGTGAGCACGTCGGGCTCGCCAGCGTCGAGACTCCTGCGAATGCGAAGCAGGGGAACCAAGGCCTGCACCATTTCTTGGCGGCGGTGCGCTGCTAACAACAGGCGATCGCCCTCGAGGGCCTCGATGAGATCCGGCCCGCGAAGATGGAGCAGCAGGTTCGTCTGCCGCTGTGGATTGTATGCGAAGATGCGTAGGCTCGGGGCCCTGCCGCCTCCCTGCTCGGCGTAGAGCTCGTCCATCTCGTCCTCGAAAAAGGAAATAATGTTGACCTCCGAGAGGTTCGATGCGGTCTCATGCTGCAAAGGCACCGCGTGGCCCGCACTGAGGATCTTAAAGCCGCGCTCCTGGGTCTCGGCGTGCTCGTGAGTCGGCAGGACCACAATGGCCCCGTCTTCCTCGCTGCCGCTCTCTGTGGTCTGGCCGCGGTTGGCGTCGGAGTCCACGAACATGTTCTTGTTCACGGGTGTCACCTTGTCGACGGAGAAGAGGCGCGACTGCGCCACGCACAATGTGAAGGCATTCGGGTCCGGGTCGAGGTACAAGCGCTCCTGCAGGAGAAATGCAACAAGGTCTGCTTCCTTGTCTGCAGCCAAGAGGTCCTGGCGCGACCCCACAGCTGCGCGCAGCGCGTCTGGCGTGTCGAGGACGATGGCCGCGCGCCGCTCCGTCGCCGCCTCGTACGCTTCGAGTCGGTACGCATGCTCCGGGGCGACGGGGTGATTGTACCTGTTCCCCGCAGCCGCCGTCGCGTCGAAGCTGGCCTGGCGCCAGACCTCGAAGATGACGTACCGGCCGTTCGCCTGGCCGATCTTGTGGCCGTGGCGATACACCAGCACGCCATCCGGCTTGCTGCTGCGCTCGCCAACTGGGATCGACCGCGTCGCGTCGAGGTTCTCGACGAGGACCTCTGCGGAGATAATCTCGGGTAGCGCGGGCATGCCTTGGATCGGAGCCGCCTCGGCAGACTCTGTCTGCAAGGCGGTCGGGGGCGGCTTTCGTTCGGGCAGCTTCGTGTCCGCGCTGCGTACAATGATGCCGGAGTCCTCGTGAACGGCTACGAGAAGCGCCGGCTCGTCGATGTCGGCAGACTTGGTCTTGGCGCGCACGAACTTCGCAACCTTGTTGGCCATTCCATTCTTCTTCTTCTTCGCCTCCTGGATCGTGGCAGTATCGGCGTCGTTGGCGTCCTGCAAGCGCAGAGACGCCGCAAGAGCGGCAAAGGACGCCTGTGTGCCGTCAAAGGAGTGCTCGTTGCCCAAGAGCTGGTCGATCTGCTCGTCGGAGAGGCCGAGGCGGTACCGCGTCCCCGAGACCTTGTCGTACGCCATAATGTCAAGAACCTCGGTGGGCTCGGCGCCCTCGCGGAAGTTGACCAGGATGGTGTCGTCCTGCAAGTCGTCCTCGTAGAAGCGGTCGTCGTCCTGACCTTGGATGCGGATCAAGGTCGGCGAGATGCAGAACTCGAGGACGAGCAGGGCGCCCCGCGGCTTGGCCGGGTCGTGGTCGACCTCGAGACGCTGCACCCTGTGCGTGAGCTTGTGGATCGACTTGTCGAGGACAGCGACGCGCTCGTCCGCTTCCGAGACCTGCGAGGACCCGCTCATCGTGCGGCCAAAGGCGCTCAGGCTGTCAGGCTTGTGGAGGTGCAGACGCGCGAAGAGGCGCGCGAGCCACTGGTCGCGGTCGCCTTCGTTGAGTGACCCGAGCAGGTGCAGACGGGCGCGCGCCGAGAGAAGGAACTCGGCGCGGTAGCTCGTGGGCGGAAAGTAGGTCACGACCCGCAAGGCCTTGGTCGCGCTCGCCACGTGAACCGAGACCACGTGCTTCTTGTTGGAGAGCACCACGCTGCCCTCGAAGATTTTGCGACCGGGCACGATGCCGTGGTGCACGAGCAGCTCGGCAGGACGGCGCGAGGTGGCGCGCCGAATGGAGAGGCGATCGACGAGGTGCAGCACCATCCTGTTGCCGCGCTTGGAGAGCAGGTCCTTGCGCTCGCGACTCGACGAGGTGGCCTTGCAAATGCGCTCGACGGCCTCCTGGCCGACACGGACGCTGAGCGCCCGCGAAGATGCGGACTCGTAGGCATCCAGAAGCAGCTCTCCCGGGGCGAGCTCGGACGCGGTGATGGTGGCGATCGTGGACTCGAGCTTGCGCACCGTGCGGAGCAAGCGCTGACGCTTGCGGCGCAGCCGGAGTTCGTAGGGGAGCGGCGGGGCGCCAAAGATGCGCTGCCGTGGACGCTCGAGCGCCAAGAGCTCCAGCAGACGCCGGTATAACTGGATGTCGTCCCGCGGCGGCTGGCGTGGGTCCCGCATCTCGACAGAGTTGGGCCCGAGAAGCTTGTTGATGTCCTTGACCGGGACAATCGCGTGGTAGTTGGCGCTGTCGCTCGGCGCGTACGCCATAAAGAAGAAGGCTTCTGTGAGCGGGTCTCGGTGGATAGAAATGACGAGCCGGGTGCGGGTGACGAGCTCAAAGGAGGCCTTCTTGGCCTTGGGCGCAAGGTGGGTCGTCGGCGACTCGTAAACAGGGACCGTAATGGAGGCGCTGAAGACCTTGACATCGCGAAGCACGACGGACATGAGACTGACGAGAGCCTGCTTCCATCCGTCACTTTGCATGGCGAGGTCGCCATTACACTGCGAGGGCCAGCGGTCCTGCCGCGGCTCGTAGCCCACGGGGAACTTTTGGATCCCGTCGCGCACCGTGACGACCGAGGCAAAGATTGGGCTCGCGGACTTGGAAATCGGTTGCGGCGGTCCGCCTTCTTCTTCGAGGAGCTGCGCAAAGCCAACGACCGAGCGAACCCACCACAGCAGCGTGCCGGCAATAGGGTAGCTCGTCACCGCCTCGTGCTGCGTCCCGCCTTCCTTGGGGAAGCCCTGGTGAGCAAAGTACTCTTGCACAGCGTTCAAGTTTTCAGGAGGGATGTTGTGCACGTCGAGAGCCGCCATGCGCTCGGAGAGATCCCCGCGCGTCAAGTCGAGCAGGGGAATGGCCTGCTCCCAGGTAACCGCCCCGACGCGGTTTTCCGGTCCAGAAAAGAGTCGCTGCGGTGTGAGCAGGATGATGACCGTCTCGACAATCATGACGAGCGCCGCTGACGGATTCTTCGCTTGCGACAGCTCAATCAGCTGCCTTTTGCTGGAAGGCGACGCGAATAGAAACTCTGCAGAGCAGCGGTCCTCCAGAAGAAGTTTGAGCCGCGTGCTGACGGAGACGGGATCGTACTCGACGTCGCCAGGGCCGCGGCTCTTGGTGCCGACCTCCGTGCCCGCGTCTGTCTCGTCGTCTTCGTCGTCCGCATCGCTGTCGCAGGCAGAGTCATCACCATCCGCTCTGCGTGAGGATTCGGACTCGAGCGCGGATGATGCGGCCGAGAGCACGGACCTTACGATAGAGTCAATGCCAGTGAAGCGCTCCTCCTCGGCAAGAATCGCCGGAGGCCAGTTTCGACTCTCGGCGTTGCGCGCGCCCTGATTGAGTTCGCGCGGGCCACGATTCCGGTCGCAGCCTTTGACGAGGATGAACATGGGCCGCGGCTCGAGGGTAGATCGGGCGATTGCGAAGCGTCGGTTGAAGGCGTTGCGCTGGCGCGCGCCCATGCCAATAGTCACATCGAGGATGATGGAGTGCCCGCCATCGAGGATCTCCTGCAGGATGTCGACCTGAAACTTGTCGTGGGCGACGTGCACAAAGGTCCCCGGCAGCGCACGCTTGATTTGCGAGCAGATCTCGGCGCGGGATCCAGACGGGACGTCGTCGGCGATGGCGATAAGGAGTGGCCTAGGTCGCGTGATTCGGCACCGCACAATTTCCTCGGGAACGTAGTTATCCGGATCGATGACGTCGCTGTCGTAGTCCGTGTCCGCGGGTTCCCAGAGCTCGAGGCCTTCGGGATCCTCGGCGTCGAGGACGGCTCGCCACTCGGCCCACTCGTAGGCGCCAGGCTCGATGAACTCGGGTACAATTTCTTGGCAGACGACAATATCCTGGAGCCATTGCAGGAGAAATTGGGCAGCGCGAGAGCCGCGTTTGAGAAAGGCCATGCGCTTCACCGTCATGTTGGGGTCGTGCATGTGTCGGCGCACGGCCGTGATGCGGTCTTCGTGGAGGTACAGGCAGCTGGCGCGCGCGGCGACCGCGAGGGCGCGCACCTTTTGCAGGAAATAGGGCCGCCGCATGCCGCGCTTACAGGCCTTCCAGTTGATGAGGCGCTCGACGTGGGGTTCGGGGGCGCAAGTGCCCCTGGCGGTAAGAATCAGGCAGCACTTGACCAGGGCGAGGGCTTCGGGCTCGATTTCGTCGGCCTTGGCGGCCGCGAGCTCGAGCAGATCGCTCTGGAAGAAGGAGTTGGTGAGTGCGATGGCGGCCAGCCCATACTCCTGGAGACGGCCCTTGTTAATCGCCCGCCTGCGGCCGCGCAGGCCGCGGTAGAGCTTTTGGATCTGCGTCGCGGCCTCTTGGCGGCGCTTTGCAGTGCGAATCTCCCAGACGCGCTTCCGGGCTGCGGCGCCGCGCCATAGGCTTTCGATCAGAACGCTCGCGTCCCTCCTCCGGCGAACAAGCTTGGCGCGGCACTTGCCCTTGTACCCGCGCCAGGCGCTCTGGATGCAAAGCGCGCAGCGTGACCGCAGCGCATGGACCCTGGCGAAGCGGAGACGGCCGAGACGGCCGCGCACCACGCGCTCAATCTGCACGGCGGCTTCGTCCTCGATGCGCACAAGCGGGCGCACGGGGGCCTGTTCGAGGTCAAGATCCGCTTCGTCGACGGGTTCGCCGAATTCTCCCACTTCCTCGGGAACCTGGTCCTCCGGGATGTCTACAGCCGCCGCAAAGGCGTCGCCCTGGCGCCGCTTCCTCTCGATGGTTTCGTTGCGCATGCGGATCTGGTCCTGGTGCCGGCGCTCGTGAAACTGCTTGCGGACCGCTTCTTTTCGTTCAACGAGCTTGGTGCGGTGCTCGAGGTCGACTCGGCGCCGTTCCACCTCGATCTCGGTTTTGGAGACGAAGGAAGCCTTGACGAGGGCGTCGCGCTGGCGCCGCGCGAGGTCCTGCTGTGCGGGCCCCATGGCGCCAACATTCTGGGCCTCGTCCTGTGCCGCCTCGGCCTCGAGACTTTCGAGGTCCGCCCGGGCGCGATCGAGAACCGATTGGAGCGTGTACAGCTCTTTCTCGAGAGACTCGTTCTCCGCTTTCGCGCGGCGCAGCTCGAGATCCAGCTGGGCGCCTCTGCTGCGCCGTGTGGGGAGGCTCTTTTTGCCTCGCGCTTGCTGCCTATGTAGCGCTCCAGTTTCGCCTCCTTGTTTGGCCTTTTCCATCATGTAGGTCCCATTCGGCCACTGCCGTCGGTCAGCGCCCTTGTTGTGGCTGTCGTGGGTCCCGAGCGCGGCTGTTGCGTCCTCCTCGCTGCCGCCGGCAGGCGCGGTGACCTCGGTGACCTTGCGGGTATGGCGGCCGTGGACGTTGGCCTCGTCCTTGCCCAAGGCCGCCGGAACGATCTGGCCGATGGCGTTTCTGGTGAACACGCCGTGCATCTCTTCTTCCTGGAGAAGGATACGCTCTGCCTCGAGGATGCGGATCATATCGACCTGTTCGCGCGGCGCGGAGATGGAGAAGCTCCGCTCTGGCGCGCCTTCGCCGGCCCCGGACCCTTGCGCCAGGCCCTTTTCGCGGCGCTGCTGCTGCTGCGGAGTGACGGGCGCCAGCTGCATGGATGGGTCGTTGACGACGGGTGTGCTGTACGGCGTGGCTGCGTTGGGCGCCGTCAGAGACCGGGACCCGCTGGGAGCGCCGCGTGGGCGTTTCCGGGAGTTTGACTGTGGTTTCGCGGTCCCGGCGGGCTTTCGCACGCGGCCTGGGATGAGCGGTTCGTTGGCGGCTGGGCTCTGGTCGAGGGTACGCGTGACCATGAAGGGGTTTCGGGTCGCGGGCGCGCCAAGCCAGGCCTCAATCGTCGTAGATTTGTGCAAAAAGTCGAGGTCTGATGGGATCCGGAGCAGGTAGTTGGTCCCGTTCCACACAAACTGCGACCCTGGGGGAGCGCCACGCTTCCATTTCGTCACGTTGTCGATGACGTCGAGGGTGACGGTCCGCAAGAGGTCTGCGAGGTCGACGAACTCGTGCTGCTTCTCGGCGAGGGCGGCGCCGGAGAGGCCGCGGAGGCGCTCGATATAGTTCTCTCGGAGCACGATGCACTTTAGCACCTCGATCTCCTGCTGCGGATCGCTTCCGCTGGGGCGCTGGAAGGTGACTCCGGTGCGCTGCGTCGAAGTCGACCGCAGCACGACGGCATCGGCGACGGCGGCGCTCTGCTTGGCGCGCTTGCTCTTCTTCTTGGCCGCGACGTCGGCGACCCTGGCGCGTTTCGCCTCGCGCTCTGCCGCCAGGAGCCGCTTCTGCACGTGCTTGCTGCGCGCGACCTGGCAGTGCGGGTCGCGCAGCGCCTCGTACGCCGCTGGCCGCGGCGGCGTCGAGGCCATGGCCGCTCCGCGCACTCCGC
>KQ758850.1:15292430-15310651 GCA_001462505.1 Aurantiochytrium sp. T66 | reverse complement strand
GAGCGGGAGCCGGAGCGGCGGCGGGAGGAGGAGCCGGGAAGGCCGCGAGCGCAGGCGGAAACGGCGCGGACGAGGACGCGGAGGAGGACGGCGCCGGGGAAGAGCACGACGAGACCGGCCTTCCTGAGAACGCCAATGCCCACCGCGACGCAGCAGATCTCGTGGACGCTGCAGGCGACGAAGAAGACGACGACGAACCGTGCGACGTCTGCCGCGTGGGGAGCTGGACTGAAACCAACATGATCGTCTTCTGCGAGGGCGAGGGATGCGATGTCGCCGTGCACCAGGACTGCTACGGCGTCACGAGCATTCCCAAGGACGAGTGGTACTGCCAGCCGTGCAAGGCCGCGCACGAGGCGCCCGACGGCCTCGTGCAGGACGGCGGCGACCGCCTGCCCCGCGCCGAGCTCACCTGCATCCTGTGCGCCGGTCGCGACGGCGCTCTCGTGAGCGCGCAGCACCAAGGTCAGCGCTGGTTTCATCCCGCGTGCGTGCGCTCCACGCCCGAGACCTACATCCGAAACCGCCAGATCAACAACCTGCGCCTGCCATCTTTGGAAAAGAGGAGGAGACTCCAATGCTCGTTTTGCACGCGGGCCACCGGGGTCTGTCTTCAGTGCTCGGTGCGCGGCTGCGTTCTGGCCTACCACGTCCGCTGCGGCCAGCGCGCCGGCGCCAGCTTTACCGAGATCGACGCGGCTGCCAACAAACCAACCATGTGCGGCTCGCACTCGCATATTGCGCCCGAGGACGAGCTCGTCGTGCCCAACTTTCAAGTGGTCTCTGCCAAGCGTAGCAAAAGCAAGGGTAAGGGCGGCGTCGCCGCTTCGGCGCCGCGTCTCGCCCAACCTGGGAACTTTGAGGATTGCACCACGCGGGGAGCCATCCGCTCCGTCAACATGTACACTTGCGCCGACCTCTGGCGCGACGTCGGCGCGCGTCTCGACAAAATTCCTCGCACCCCGGTCTTTCGCCATCTCCTGGAAAGTGCTCCGGACAACTTTACCAAGTACCCTCATGCCGTGGCTGCACTGGCTACCTTTTCGACACCCGCCTCGCCTCACTCCCCGAAGACCTCGCCCGCCCGCAAGCCAGGCCCTCCTCAGTCCCCGTCCCAGATGGACCCGCAGCACGCCCGGCTCCCGGAGACAATGCAGCTCTACAATCTCTTGCGCCGCGCCCCGGGCGATGTGCCCTCCGCGCCCGGGGCCGTCTCTTCGTCCGCAAAGAGCGGCGGCCGTCAGTCGCGCGGGAAACACCCAGGCGCGCTGGCCGCCGCCTTTAACGATGACGAAGACGACGACCTCGACGACGATTTTGACGACGACGATCTTGACGACGACGACGATCTCGACGACGAGGCCGTCGACGGTTTCAATGACGCTAGCGGTGGACACGCAGGCGAGAGCGCAGCGAGTTTCGCAGTTAAGGTCAACGCGGACACGGGCGGAGTAGACTCGTTCGAGCCAGCAACCTCTGCAAAGGAAAAAGCGCGCTTCCCTCGGGCGCTCCTGCGGTTCAAGGTGGGAACCAATTCAGCGCAGCCCGAACTAGTCTACGAGCACGCGCCCCCGGCCTCGTCCGTCATGCCCCATGCGAGTTTGGATTCGGATCTGGCTCTCAACGAGCTCGCAGATTCTTCCGATCCGGCCGTCGCTCAGGGCGGCGATAGCCATGCAACGCCCCACAGAGCTGGCAAGAAGCGCGAACGATCCGAAGCGGCGTCGGCCACCCGCGTGACCAGACGTAGGTATAGCACCTTCGAACAGGACGCCGGCTGGCTCGCCGCCTTGGAGTCGGACTCGTTGTTAACAGACCTCCGCGCGCGAATCGAGGACTCGCTCCGAGGCGGCAAGCTGCGTCTCGAGGACCCGCACCCGCAGAGCCAGGAAATCGACGATTCCTTCAAGAATCTGTTTGGCCGCTGCGGTATCTGCGGAAACACCGACTGTGAGCACAAGCGCCAGGTGCAACAAAAAGAATTCGAGCGCATGCGCCAGGCCAGCATGCTCCAGGCCATCCATTTGCGCAACGAGCGCATCCGCAAGCTCTGTGGCCTTGACCAGAAACAGGTCGAGGAGGCCAGGCTCGATTACCTCGATCAAAAACAGCGTCGTATGGCCCTGATCGCCGCTGAGAACGAGGCTCGCGTCACCAAATCGTCTCGTTACCTTGCGGACCAGGACAAAGCCGAGCGCGAGGTCTCCGACACGGTCGCTTTTCTCGTCGCCCGGACCGAACTTAGGGTCGACCCCGCCTCGAACCCAATCGCGGCGGCCGACCTCACCTCCTTGGCCAAGATGTCTGCTTCGCCCGCGAAGGAGGCCGTCAAGGCCGAAACCCCAAAGGTCGAGCGACCGTCGTCGACGCGCAAGCGCAAGAAATCTGTTCCGAGGGCACCGCCGCTCGCCGCCTCCGGCAAAGGCCTCGTTCTCACCATCCAGCGCACTGGCGAGAACTCCTTTGCTCTCGTCGAGGCGAACCCACGCCCCATGGCAAGGGAGCACGTCCGCATCTGTTTCAATGACCAAATTATCAGCCTCTAATTTCATTGCTCACTCAAATTCCTTGAAAAAGGGACGGGGCACGCTCACTCAGGCGCTCAGCCATGCGCATCCAATCCTTCTATGAGCTTTGCGCTTCCGCCTGCGCGCAAGCGGCCTCGAGATTGAACTTGTGCAGCGACTGCGCCGTTTCGTCCACGACGGAAACTCCAGCAAGGCCGGCGCACGTCTCAATCAGTACCGTGAAGGACGGGTTCTTCAAGTCCACCTTGACCATCGACGCGCCCTGGTCGTCCTTGGGCGCCGCCTCTGCCACCGCGTCCGCCACGGCCTTTATGGTGGCATCGCGGTTAAGGTGGTCGCAGAACCGCCGCCGCAGCTGCACAGCGAAAGTCCGCATCTCAGCTGGCCGCTGCGCAAAGAAGCGCGCCAGTATCGGCCCGCAGGCGGCCTTGATGTCCGCCTCACGGGAATGGCAGCACGTCTGCGCCGGCACCGCGCGGATGCACGATTTCACCCGGTTCACCCCGGTCTCCGCGCAGGAGTGGACCATGCGTCTGGCAATCTCCACGGGGTCCACGGTCGTTTTGGAGTCCTTCTTTCCCTCCTCGTTGGCGGCGGGCTCGTTGAGCTTGAGGATGGCCAGCGCGCGAGCTTTAGGGGGCTGTGCGCACAGAACGCCATGCGGAGCGGGGTCAGCGGGCAAGAGCAAGCTTGCGGGATCCGCGCGTGTCGGGCGTTGAACTTACCAGGCTCACGGTCTGCAGGCGCGGCAGCTGCGTCTTGAAGGCCTGCAGCTCGGCCTGCAGCTCCCGCTGCACGTCCACGACGGCGGCTTTGCTCGCGGCGGCCGCCTTTTCGTCGTCCTCGTCGTCGTCGTCGTCGCGCTCGGCCGCCACGGCGTCGGCGATCTCCTCGATCCAGTCGCGCATCTGGCCCGCGGTGCGCTTCTCGCTGCCTGCGCTGCACATGAAGAAGAATGCGGCGCCGCCCTTGACCTCCGTCAGCGTCGCCGGCCGCATGCGCCCGCGCGCCATGGCGGGCCCCGCGCGCGCCGCGGCGCCGTCGTGGTCATCTCCGGCCCCATCCTGGCGATCCGCGCCGTCGCCGCCGCCGCCGCCGCCCGCGCGCAGGCGGCGCTTCCGCGCCTGCGCCGCCGGCGCCTTGTAGCGCTGCCGCTTGCGCCGCCGCGCGGGGCCGCCGTCGTCGTCGTCCATGGAGGTTGGTGGAGCAAGAGTTCTGTAGTCTATCATGGACGATGACCACGACCACGACCACGACCACGACCACGACCACGACCTCGACCACGACCACGACCACGACCACGCGGCCTCCGGCGAGGAGGACTTCTCCTTCTCCACGAAAGCTGCACCACGATGATGACGATTATGATGATGAGCAGGTTTAGGATCAGGAGCAGGATCAGGGTCAGATTGGAGATGATGTTGTCGATGATGATGAAGAAGTACGTACGACATCGCGCTCCGCGACAACGACGGCCACGGCGAGGAGAAGCTCTTGTTCATTATTGCAGCATGAATGATGATGACGATGAATATCAGAATTAGCCTAGGATGGGGAAGATCACGATCAGGAGGATTGGGATGATGAGGATGAGGATGCTGATGATGGTCACGCCGAGGCGACCTCGCGATCCGCGACCACGACCGCGAACAAGGCCTCGGCAATAACTTCTTCACCCTTGGACTTACAGCTTAGATGATGATGATGATCAAGACCAAGATCAGGGGCAAGCGGAGATGATGATGATGAAGGTGATGGCCACGGAGAGGACCTCCGAAAGTTGGTGGTGGTAACATATTGGTGCCAAAAAGTCAGGACAATATCTAGACTAGTTCACAAGAGACATAAGCTTTTCAGCATCGCGACCCGACATTAGCTGGCCCGCGGCCGCGGTCACTGCTGCGCGCATTCCGCGGCATTATCATTGAGCGGCGCGTTCCCGTTACGGGACGTCGAAGTCTTGGAGGAAGGGGCCACGGATGCGGGCGTCTTGGAGCTCAGCTCGGACGAGATTGACTTGCCTCGAGGCTTGCGAGAGAGCACACTCGCAGCCGCGGGGCTATCGCTGGCTGCGAGCGTGTTGGCCTCGATGCCCGCCAGCGGCGTCTTGCCGCTGCTGACGTTGCGCTTCGAGGACTTGGCGCTCATTGGCGCAGGGATTCTGGTGTTCGCGCTCTCGAGCGCATGGCTCGCCGCGCGGTCGCGAAGCTTGCGCAGATCCACCATGAGGTCGAGGTTCTCCTTCTCCAGAAATCGAATGTTGCTCTTGTGCTCCTCGAGCTGTGTCATCAACTCCTCCCTGCCCTTGTCGTTCTCGCTGCTTGTAGCCTGCTGGGAGGCCTCGAGAGCAGCGACGCGCGCCTCGAGCGCCTTGTTCGCCTCCCGGAGGGCCTGTTCGCGACGTCCAGAGGTCGCGTCGGCCTTGGCTGCGGCGTCGATGAGCTCGGCCAGCTGGGCCTCGACCGCGACGCGCGATTTCTCGGAAGCCACGTACTTGGCCCGCATGGCCTCGAGCCGCTCAGCGGTGTCGTTACTCGCATCCTGCCGCTCGAGAGTACGGACTTCGGCTTCGTACTGGTCGCGCTCGGCGAGCGTCGCACGCAGCCGCTCCGAGACCATCTCGACAAACTCCGACGGGTCGATATTCTCGTGAATGCCGAACGACTTGGCGCTGCGCCGGACGGCGCCCGCGACCCCTCGCAGGTGTGCCTCTCCGCGAATACGCTCACGTAAGCTCTCTTGGGTCGCACGCAGCGCATCGTTCGAGGACAGAGCCTCTGCAAGCTCGACCTTGACCATCTTGAGCTTTTTCTGGTCCTCGCGGGCTTTCTTGTACTTGTCGGCGAGCTCCTGCGTGAACTTGACCTTTTCGAGCTTCTGGATGCGCGCAGCGCTCTTGGCCACCTGCTCCTCGAGTTCAGCAATGCGGGCCTCGGCCTGCGCAATCTGGCCCGCTTCTGCGAGTTCGCCCCGGAGCTGGTTCACAAGAGCCTCGCGCTCCGCAAGGGTTCCCTGCAGCGCGGCGATGCGTTCGTTGGCCGCCGCAGTCATCTCGGGTAGCTCCTTGCGCAGAGCCGCGAGCTCGTCCTCCATCTGCCGCATCGAGGCAGCGGACATCTCCAGATCCGACTGAGCGCTTCGCACCTCCTCTTCGCGCGACTTGAGCTGCTCCTGCAAATCCTGAACCGCGCGCTGCTCCGCGTCCGCGGCAGCTGCTGCCTCCTTGACGTGCGCGACCTCGCGCTTTAAGCTCGAAATCGAAGCCTCCTTTTCCAGGAGCGCCTCCTCGAGCGCGCCCGCGCGCTCCTTCTCGCGCGCAAGCCCATCGACCTGGGCCTCGAGTGCGGCAATCTGAGCCTTGTGCTCTTGCTCCGCTTCGCCAGAAGAGGCCATGGCTTGCTCTTTGAGGGCAGCAATCTGTTGCTTCATATCATCCTCCGCCGCCTGGCGCTCCTCCAGCTGCGTCTGAAGCTCGGAGAGCTGGGTCTGCATATCCTCCTTGGCGGACGCCGAGGCTTCAATTTGGGCCTCGAGCGCGGCAATCTGGGCCTTGAGCTCCTCGTTCTCAGCGGTTGCCCTGCTTGCCTCCTGAACCTCTTCAAGCTCGCTCTCTAGAGCGGCAATCTGAGCCTTGAGTTCCTCATCCTCGCTCGAGTTCGCCTCTTTCAGCTGGGCCTCGAGCGTTTCGACCTGGGACCTAAGTTCTTTCTCCATAGAGGTCGATGCTGCCGCGGACTCTTCGAGCTGGGTCTCAAGCGCAGCAATCTGGGCCTTGAGCTCAGCGTCAGAGGTAGTTTTACCCTGGGCCGTGTGTTGGAGATCGAATTCGAGGTCGGCGATCTGAGACTTGAGCTCGTCCTCGGAGGCAGACTTGCTCGCGCTGACCTCTTCGAGCTGAGACTCCAGCGCAGCGATCTGGGCCTCGAGCTCGCCCTGCACAGACGACGACTTCGACGCAGCATCTTCGAGCTGGGCCTTGAGAGCGGCAATCTGAGCCGCGAGGTCATCATCCTCGGAAGTGGACTTACTCGAGGTCGCCTCTTCCAGCTGAGCCTCGAGCGCTACGATCTGGGCCTTGAGTTCTTGCTCCGCAGAGGACGACTCCGCCGTGGCCTCCTCGAGCTGGGACTCGAGAGCAGAAATCTGGGCCTTGAGCTCCTCCATGGCAGCCGCAGAATCGCTCTTGGACGCTTCGAGCTCTTCAGACGCGGTGGTAGCGGCAGACGCAAGCTGGGCCTTGAGGGCGACAACTTCGCTCTCAAGACCGGAAATGGTCTCGCTGTGGTCTTCAGCGCTGCGCTGGCTCGCCTCAAAGTGCAGCTCGGTGAGCTTGTCCACGAGCTCCTTTTTGGAGTCACGCAGCTCTTCAACCTCGGTCGCCGCCGAGGCGAGCTCGCTGCGCACAGCCTCGGCGGCAGCTTCGGCGTCCTGGGCGCGCTGTGCCTGGACCTGGCACTCCTCCTCAAGCATCTTGACGTTCTCGCGCTGCTTCTCGAGACGCTTGCACGCCTCGTCCGCATTGCTCGACTGCTCGGTGGCTTTGGCCTCGGCTGCCTTGAGCGCTGCCTGAAGAGTCTCAATCTCTTCCTCAGAGGTAGTACTCGACGCAGCCTGGAGTTTCGACTCGAGCTGTTCAATGGTCTCTTCGAGCTCAGAGGAGCGCTCGCGATGGTGCGCAGCGGATTCGCGCTCCTGAGAGAGGTCCTCCTTGAGCTGGCCAACCTTGCGCTCGAGTGCCTCAACCGAGCTGCGAAGCGCCTCAGCATTGCCAGCCCCCGCAGCGCCCGCCTCGGCCTGGGCTACCCTAGCCTCCTCCAGCTTGGACTCGAACTCCTCGCGCTGCTGCGCGAGCTCTTCGCGAAGCGACTGCGCGAGACCCTCCTTGTCGTCGGCGGCGCGAGTCGCGGCCATGTCGGCCTCCTTCAGCTCGCCGCGCATCCTCTCCTCGACCTTTTGAGCCTTTTCGAGGTCATGGTGTAGGCTCTCGAGCCTCGACGCCGCGTCCTCGGCGTCTCGCTCTGCACGGTTGCGGAGCTCGGTCATGGCGGCCTTGGTCTCTTGCAGCTCGGCGGTGGCCCTCTCGAGCTCCTGCGAGGTGAGGTCGAACTTGAGCTGGAGCTGCCCGAAGCGCTTTTGCACATCCTCGGCCGAGGCCTGCGAGAGGTTGGCCGCACTGGTGGCGGCGGCGGCGGTCTGGATCTGGCCGCGCAGATCCTGGACAGTGGCCTGCGCCGCGGTCAGCTCGCCGCTCATGTCTTCGAGCTGAGACTCGAGTGCGTCCTTCTCTTCACGGAGGCGCGCCGCGGCCGCCTCCTGCTTTTCGACATCCTTGTACGCGGCCCCGACTTCCTCATCGACACTTTCGCGGAGCTCCGCATACTCGCTCTCGCTCGCCTCGAGTTTGGACTGCAGAGCAGCCAGTTCCTCCTTGACGGCCTCGAGCTGCGCGCGCGCCTCGGCCGCTTCGTCCACGGCCAGAGTCTCGCTTTGCGAAAGGGTCTCGGCAAGTTCGACCTTGTCTACAATACCCTCGAGGACGAGGCCGACGACATCTTGGGTTTGGCTCGCCTGGATTTGCGCATGGGTCGCGCGAATTTGGTCGACCTCGGTCTCGAGGGCGTGAGACTCGGCGGTGCGCGCCGCGAGCTCGCACTCGAGCTCCGCGCTGGCCGCCTGGGCCTCTGCCAGCTCGGCCTCGATCCCGACGCGGCCCGCACGGAGCTCGGCGGCCTCGGCGCGGAGGGTCTCGATTTGAGTCTGCAGAGAGTCGCGCACGGCGGCGACGAGCTCCACCTCGTCCGTCGGGGTGTCCTTGTCCATGCCGGCGCACTCCGCTAGCGCGGCCTTGACAGCGACGAGCTTTGCGCGGACCTCACCCGCATCCTCCTTGGACGCAGCCAGCTCGGCGAGGCTGGTCTCCTTGTCGAGCTCAGACTGCACGAGCACGTCCTCCAGGTGCGCGAGTTTGGCGCAAAGAGCCTCGTGCTCGGCCTTGGCCTCTTCGAGCTTGGCCTCGACCTGCTTGGTGGACGTTTCGCGCTCGCTCGACTCGGTCTCCTTGTGGGACTCGATCTCGTTGAGCTTGGCCTGGAGCTCGGCGGCGTGCGCCTGCTTTTCGGCCAGCTCGGCCTCGAGCGCCTTGGCCTCGGCCTCCTGCGCCTCGGCCCGCTCGACGGCCTCCTCGATGCGCTTCTGGAAGCCAGCCTGCTCGCTGGCGATGGACTCGAGGAGCGCGACCTCGTCCTCTTTGGTCTGTTTGGCGGCATGCTCGAGACGCTCGATCTGGGCGTCCTTAGTCTTGATGGACTCCTTGAGCTGGTCGAGCTCCTCGACGAGGTCGTGCGACTGCAGCGAGCGCTCCTCCAGCAGGCCGCGGATCTGCTCCTTTGAGGCCTTGAATTGCTCAGCCTCGCGCTCGAGCTGGGCCTTGGTCTCCACGAGCGAGCTCGCCAGCTCGGCGCACTCTGCCTCGCGGGCTTCCTTTTCCGCGCGCAGCTCCTCGAGCTCGGTCCGGAGGGCCTCGGTGGCCTCCAGGACGGCGTCGCCCGAGAGGCTCGTCTGGACCTCCTTGTGCTCGTCATCGCGCGCGACGGGGCTGACCGGCTCGGTGCCCACATCCCGGGTCTCCCCCGCAAGCGCGACCGTCGAGAGCATGCCGGTGTCCGAGGACCGTCGCTGCTTCCCGGGCGGGGACCTGAGCTCGGCGGCATTGCGGTCCGCGTCCCTTGCGGTGCCGGTGTCGACCGCGACGGAGACCGCCGAGGAGGACGCCTTGCTGGCGGCGCGGATCTTGGGGCCGAAGTCGCCGGGGCACCACGTCTCGCGCTGCTTGCGCTTCCTGCGGGCCTTGCTCTTGATCATGTTCTGGCAGACGGCGGCCTCGACATCGTCGCCGGCGGCGGCGGCGAGGGCCGCGGCCTCCTCCTCGTCCTCGGAGTCGGCCGTCCCGGCAGCGACGCCGCCGCCGAGGATGAGCAGCCGCTTGAGGCTCCGGATCTTGGTCTGCATGGACGACTGCTCCGCGTTAGCGGCCTTTTGCGAGGCGAGCGCGTCGCGCAGCTCCTGGATTGTCCGCTTGAGCTTTCGCATCTCGCCCTCGCCATCGAGGACCTCGTTCACCACGGCTCGCGTGCGAATCTGCTTCGCGCGGCTCGCAAAGCTCAGCGTGCTGCGCGTCTCCTCGAGGTACTTGGAGGCCGGCGTGATGCAGCAGACGATGGCCGTGCGGCAGTTGCCGGCCAGCGAGGGCTGCAGGATCTGCGTGAGCTTGCTGTCGCGCCAGTTGATAAAGCCGGCCTTGTTGCGCGAGTTGGCCAGCATCGAGATCACCCGCGAGAGCGAGAGCAGGCTGCGGTTAATGTTGCCGCCCTCCTTGAGGCGACCGCCCTCGGCGCCCGTGGCGCGCGCGTTTTCCGACCCGGCGAGGTCCACGAGGTTGAGCTTGCCGACCAGGATGCCGAATCGGTAGTCGCTCTCCGAGGAGGCGCGGCGGTTGCTGCTGCTGCCGCTGCCGCGGGCAGATTTGCTGCCCAGATCGCCGAGGTCGAGGCTGGTGTCGATGTTGCTGGTGTCCTCATTCTCGGCGTCCTGCTCCTGGAGGGCGCGCGTGTCGCGCATCTCGATCTTGAGCGTGAAAATCGTGTGCGAGCGGCTCGACTTGAGGTTCATGTTGGTCTCCCCCACGTGGCGCCGGCCCTCGCCCTCCTCCTTGGCCTGCAAGAGCTCCTCGACCGAGACAATCGACTTCATCTCGAGGTTGTCGACGAAGAAGCCGCGGTCGCGGTCCTCGCGGATGCGCAGGTTCGTGTTGCTGTCGGTGAGGAGGTCCTTGACCTGCTCGTTGAAGATCTCAATGTAGGACACGTGCATCAGGAACTGGTAGTGCGGTTTGCGGGCGATCTCCTCGAAGACCTGCGTGGCGGCGAGCTCGAGGATGCCCGGGCAGCTTGGCTCGCCCTGCATGGTGTACGTCTTTCCGGAGGCGGTCTGTCCGTACGCGAAGACGGTGCCGTTCATGCCCTGCAGCACGGAGGAGACAAGGCCGTTCGCGACCTGGTCGTAGACCTGGCGCGTGCTCGTCTTGGGGTCGAAGACATTATCGAAGGTATGCATGCTGCTCTGGCCCTCATTTGTGGAGTAGATCGAGTTCCCGTCGACTACCTTCCAGACGTTCTGGCAATTCTGCTTGGACTCCTTGCTGTTGAGTGGCCGCACGCGAACCGAGACGGAGATCGACTCCTCGATGCCGTCGCCCTCCATGGCGTCGGCCATGGCGTCGGCGTCCGCCTGCAGACGCTCGCCGCGCGGCCTTCTCCTCGCTCCTCTCGCGCCGGGCGGCCGGCGGTTATTCCCTCGCGGCCCCCGCGACCGCGCGCTCGCTCGCGCAAGGTGGTACGCTCGCTTTCTTTGCGGGTCTGCGCCCGAGCGTTGCAGGACGGCGGGTCGGCGAGGTCAGCGAGCGAGCGTCCGTCCGTGCGGCGGGCGGGCGGTTATTCGTTTGGTCTCTCGGAGTCGGAGTCCGAGGCGGGGATTGCGGAATGAATGAATGAATGAATGAATTGAATGCTGGATGTCGGGTCGGGACTCGCCCCATGTACTTCGTAGTAGTACTACGTACAGTACGTACTTGCGTAAAACCGTGGACCCAGCCAGCCAGCCCAGCCCAGCCCAGCCCAGCCCAGCCCAGCCCCTCACGACGACGCAACGCGGCTTGGTCTGGTGCAAGGAAAGGTAAGGTAAGATAACCGCCGAAACGACTTTGAAAGCAGCAGCATTTTTCAAACTGCCAAAATGGGTTGCGCAGGGCCTCACTCAATCACTGTTAGGCCTAGTCATCAATCTCTCACTCTTCGCAGGCCAGGCGTCGGCCAGGCAGGGCCAGACCTCCTGTTCGGTTCGCCTCTCGCGCAAGTTTTTCAGGTGTCTGAGCTCGGCACGTAGTAAAAACCACAACAACTTGGGATCGCAGCCGAGACGCCGAAGAATGCATGGAGTACCAGGTACAGTGGTACGCACTAAGTACGTACGGGGCGCATTGCAGCATCAATGACGCAGAGTCGCAAACACCAAGAGGACGAACCTCTGGAGAATGAAATCATGGGTACGAAGGTCTTCGATTGTATGATCGAGAATCTTATCATCGCTTACTAGTAGCGTACGTAGCGGCACAGACGATGGGCTCGATGGCAGAGCTCGGAGAGGAGCGCGTGGAACTCGTGGTCGGTCGCGTATGTCGCATTTTCTCTGCTGGAGTGCGGAGAGCGCCACGGTAGAACCTCCGTCTCGTCGAAGAACTTGCGTCGCAGGCCCTCGTCAAAGCTAGAATGCTCCTCGCTGGAGAAATCCCAGCCGTTCTCAATGACGAGGCACGGGACATCCGGACGGACCCAAAGCGCCTGCGTCACATCATCCTTGCAGCCGGGCTCCAGCAGAACGACTGCAACCTCGGCGTGAGCAAGTGAGACAGCGTCATCACCAATGCGATCGCGAAGCTGCTTGGCTGCGGTCGACTCCTTCTTGCCCACGATCGCAAGGCACGGAGCGGGGCGAGGCGGGGACCTTGCGACCATGACGAGCGAGTAAAACCCGGCGTGTGTTGCCAGCGCGCTCAGCATCGCATCTTCCTCGTACTGGCGCCGGCGGTACGGAATCTTTGTGCAGACCTTGAAGGCCAGCTCAGCCTTCTTCAGTACCTCATGGAGGTCGTAGTCCATGGCGGCCAATTTCTCGCGAAGTTCACGCTTGTGGCGGGCTCGCTGGTACCTGGTTAACCTTTTCTTCTCTTCTCGAGCGAGCTTCTCGGCCTTGGGGGTCTTGGCCGTCTGAAACGAGAGCAAGGAGGCCTGCGTGGCTTCGATCATGTGATCCAGGGTCTCGAGGTCCTCATCGCGCTCGTCGAAGTCCCACGGTTTGCCTTCGTGCTCCCGCCAAGGGGAGAAGCGCTGGTCCTCCTCGACAAGGAAGAAAATGCGGTCGGAGAGGTCGTCGCCAAAGTGCTCGACCGCAAACATGAGCTCCAAAAGGCAAAATTCACGATACAGAACGTCCGATGTCAGCACCATCAGAAAGCGCTGCGAAGTGACAACGCCCCGGTGCATCGTCTCCAGGGTGATTTCAGAGGCCTGCATATCGATCCACGCCGTCATCTGGTTGCGCTGCAAGCCGGAGACCAAGTCTTTGACGATGCCTGCGGCCTGGGCCTGCATGTGCGAGAGGAAGAAGTGGTAGCTGTTGAGCAGTTCGTTGAGGTCCGTTCTGCCGTACCAGTAATCCGTCTGAGTCTCTTCGGGAATAGGCGCCGCGTCCTGATTCACCGTGTCGCGAAGATCCCTGAATCGCTCCGGATATACATTGCAGTGAATGCTCAGCATGCGTCGCGAGGCGCGCTGTGGCTGCCGAGCGCGCGTCGCGTCATCGAGGCCGTCCGAGGCCGCGAGCTCCGCCTCAGCCGCTTCAAAGGACGCTGCGTCGGTCTCCGAGTCCGAGTCCAGGTAGACCTCAACAAGCGTGTCGCGCACGTCGTCAAAGAACGGATGGTTCCTGATGGCCTTGTCCAGAGGGATGCGCTTTTCCGGGTCGCCACGCAGACACGAGCGTACGAGATCACGAGCAGCCTTAATCTCTTTGTCGGTTCCGTCGAGGCCCTCATTCCCATCGTCAGAGCGAGGCTGGATCTGGCAGAGCCGCTCTTCGTCGATGCCGAGCCAGTTCATGAGCTCCGCTTTGTCGCGCGAGTAGACGAGGTTGTCGCTCGTTTCATCACCCACGAAGAGCCTGGTACCGGAGAGCAGCTCGAAGAGCACGACGCCAAAGCCCCACATGTCGAGCGATTCGGACGCAATAACGTCTACGCAGTCTTCATACCCGCTGCGGGCTTCGAGCGCTCCTGCGCTGGAAAACACCGCACGCGCGACTTCGGGGGGCGAGTAGCGCGTGCTCATTTTCTCGCTGATTGGGGCTCCAAGCTCTACTGATGCGTCCAGATCGATGAGCTTCCAATCCTCCTCATTGGGGTCGGTGTCAGCGCCATGACCTGAGCCTCCCTCTCGCCAAAGTTCGCTTACGCAGAGCCCTCCTCGCCCGTTATAGTCGAAAGTGGACGCGGCCGACGTTGAGGACCGGAGGACGTTGCGCGGCTTGATGTCGCCATGAATGCGGTTGCTTCTGTGCAAGCTTTGCAGGGCGCAGGCTATCTTGTAGGCGATCATGCGGACTCTTGTCAAGTCCCGGCCCGCAAAGCGTTCCGTGTTGATCGCGTCAAAGAGCGAACGCGACCCGCGCGGCATGACCAAACAAAAGTCGTTCTCTTGGGCCTCCTTCTGATCCTTTGAGAGACTCTCCGTCAGAAGTTCTACAAAGCCCTTGAGACCCGGTGTGCGGGCCGCGGTTTCCCGATCATATTGCTTCTTGTCGCGCATGATCTTGAGCGCGACTGAGCGGTTTGTGGACACTTCCGTCGCATAGTGGACGACGCACGTCTTCGATCGGTGCACGGGCTCACCTTCCTCGATCGAGAAACGCCCCAGGTAGGTTCCGTAGGTCCTGGCCCACCGGTTGGTGTTGAGGTTTGTGAGCGCCAAGGAGCGCACGGACCTTCCACGCGCATCTTCTGATCGCATCAGCTTCAAACCTTCGTGAAAGGGTAATCTGCTGCCGAGAAACTCCTCGCAAAATCTTTGCGAAAGACTGTACTTGTCGCTGCGGACGGGATTGGGAGCGCGCGACCCGATGTAGTATCCGTCCGTGTTTTGGGTGTCCTGCATCCGCGGATCGACCATGACACTATCCACGACTTGGCACCGCAGAAGCGCGTGTATAATCGGCGTCTTGTCCTTGTCCTTGAACGGATGCAGCCAGATTTCGTGATGCTCGAAGATCATCGGGTCGATACTGCTCGCAAACTTTGCCATGACGTGCGCGAGTGCAGCAAATATATCAGCGTTCGCAGAAGCCAGCTCATGAGCCGCTCGAGTCCAAATCTGGCCGCCTCGGCCGTCCCGGCCGTCCTTGCCGTCCCTGTCGTCCTTGCCGTCGTTTGCGAGCAGAAAGGTGGCAAGGAGATCGCCCCTTTCTTCACAACTAAGAGGGGTCTCCTCTTCACCTGACGAGCGAGACCATAGCCCAGACCAGGCCAGACCGGACGGCAGCTCAGGGAGGCCGCTAATGTGAATGAAGGCGCCGCGATACAGGGCCGAGACTGGTTAGTACGAAATGTTGTCGATGGAGATGAGGAAAACTCACGTAAGAAAAGTAATCTGGCATTCGGAGGCCAGGAGCATGGCGAGGGCTTCGGCACCAGGACCGCTGATTGCGTTGCCCGAGAGCCTGCGTGTTGGTTAGAAGTCTGTAAACTTGCGCGCGCTTGTTTTGAACGTTTCTGTGCAAAAGAATGATGACTTCGGGGGTTGCCGGCTAAAACGTACAGGAGAACTGAGAGCGCGCTTTGGGGGCTCTGCTTCAGCATTTCGGCGAAGGCCTTTGCGCCGTTGCTACCGATGCCGCTGGTGATGAAACTTTGTCGCCACCACGGAAATGGAGTCGTATTAGTCTCGCGCACGTTGATGATCCGCAAGATTCTTGCCCAACTTACGAAAGCTCTCTCAGAGTAGTGTTTTTCGCCAGACCAGACACAAGCTGGAGGGCGCCCTCATCGCCAATTTCATTCTCGTTGAGACTGCGACCAAGAAGAGTCAGCCTTCGGATGTTGACGTGCCAAGTCTTGTGATGCAACGTACTTGAGAGAGGTTAGGCCCGTGTTGATCTCGAGCCCGAGCGCAAGAGTTTGGAGACCTTCCATATCGAAGTTGTTGGCTGCCAGGCTGTCGATCATGAGGTCTTGCGCGCGTTAGCTAAAGTGCTTGCGTTCTTGTTTGTGCGTAGCAACTCACGAGAGCTTGAGGAGTGTCGTGTTGAATGTCAGAGCAAATGCCAGGGTTCCGACGCCATGTGATCCCACCATGTTGGCGGAGAGTCTTTGCATGTTTGCAAGAGAAAGAATTTGCCAAATTCGTCGTCAGCAGGCGTGAGAAGCGGCATGCACATTCTCTGTCCCTCTATGAACTTACCCCAGTGTCTTCAAGGCCGTGTTTGTCCTGAGCGCGAAAGCAATCCTGGATGCGCCCACATGGGTCACCTCGTTCTTCCCCAGACTGTAACGACCTTGTTAGCCTACACCGCCATACTTGCGCATGATGCAACGGTGTCGATTGATCCTAACGTACTCGAGATCGACCAGGGTCTGGTTCACAAGAAGTGAGTGCGCGAGCTCTTCAGCGCCCCGGTCGTCAATTTGGCATCCAGATAAGCTGTTTGCGGCGCACGTCGATGTCAGAATTATAATCAAGGCGAATCGCATAAGCACATGAACTTACTAGAGTGACTTGGGAGTGCTGTTTCTCAAGAGAGCATCGGCCAGCGCTCTGATGCCGTTCTCCTCAAGCTCGTTCCCCGAGAGACTGCCCAGGGCGCGAAATCAGACATTTTGCGCGAGTTTTCTATGATAACAAAGTCCTTTGGCGCATCGAACTTACTCGAGGGTCTCGAGGAACGTGTTCCTCTTGAGTGCCTTGGCCAAAGCGCAAGCTTCAAGGCCGTGAAGCTTGGCGTTGCAGAGCCTAAAGATGCAAAAATCGTGGAAGAGAGATTAGTTCGCTTTGGCCCTGCAGCGGAGACGGTTGTGCCGATCTGCGCAATTGCAACTTACAAGAGCCTCCTCAAGGTGGTGCTGCGCTGCATGGCACGAGCAATTTCTCGGGCGCTCGAACTGTCGATGGGCTTCTTGAAGGATCTGTAGACTTCTTTTCGTCAGGATGTGCCATGCATACAGAGAAGTGGTGATTTGGCAGCTTCGCTTCTGGAAACGTACATGGCCTCCGGTTCGCCCGCTTTGATGGTCCGCACCACGCTCGAGGTCCCGGTCCAGGCCTCATCTTCGTCGCTTGTGGCGTCGTGTTTGGCGCGAGACCGCATCATCTTGCTGGAACGATAGCTTGCCGGTTCTGCCCTTGGGCAACTCGCTTGGTCGGCGTTGGCGGGCCTCTGATCAGGCGTCGGCGAGTCTGCGCCCCGGCGCCGTCTCGGGCCGCGAGGGCTCTGGCGGGGCAGAGTGGTCTCGTAAGCGTAGTTCGCGGGCTCCTTCCTCCGGGAGTACTACGTATGTCCCCCACGCGCGAGCTCCTGCTTTGCTCCTGCGCTTGCGCTTGCGCTTTCGCTCGCGCTTGTGCTTGCGCTCGACTCGCGCGAGGCCTGCTACTGTCCCGACGCGCGCGCGCGATACGACTCTGCGACGATGCGGCTGCTCGCAGAGCATGGTCTCGGCATGAAATGGCCAAGCGAGCGAGCGGGGTCCTAGCTCGTACCTAGAAACTACGGTAGTACGTACGTGGGCGCGTGCGGCGTGCACAAGGCGTCCGTAGGACGTCCCGTCGTCCAGCATGCACAACTAACTCTTCGCAGCCTGGTGCCTAGCCTGGTGACACTTTGCAGACCCGCACGCACGCAAGGAGCCTGAGGCAAGACGACAAGAGCGTAAACGCTTGCAGCAGCAGCAGCAGCAGCAGCAGCAGCAGCAGCAGCTGGGCGAGCCAACGACGCGAAGATGAGAATAGGAGTCTGACTCCAGGACTACCTAGATCCCGTGCGGGAGGGTGGGATGCCGCGGGGCGCGTCGTCACCACGAGGGGCGGGAAGACCTCTCTACTTGGAGGGGCCCATGGCGGACTTGATGTCGGCAAAGACCTGGTCGATTTCCTGGACGGCGTTGATGTTGGCAACGCGGTCGCCATAGTGCTGGAGGACCGGGCGGGTCTGCTCGTGGAAGGTGGAGAGACGGTTGCGGAGCGTCTTCTCGTTGTCGTCGGGTCGCTGGATGAGCGGCTCGCCGGTGACGTCGTCCTTGCCCTCGGTCTTGGGCGGGTTGAACTTGACGTGGTAGCTGCGGCCGCTGGCCTTGTGGATGCGGCGGCCGGTGATGCGCTCGACGAGGATCTCGTCGTCAACCTGGAAGTTCACGACGGCGTCGATCTTCTCGCCCTGCTTGGCGAGGACCTCGTCAAGCATCTTCGCCTGCTTAATGTTGCGGGGGAAGCCGTCGAGGAGGAAGCCCTTGGCGCAAGCGGGCGTGTTGATGTTCTCCTTGATGAGACCCACGACGAGATCGTCGTCGACGAGGCCGCCGGCCTCCATGATCGACTTGGCCTTCTTGCCGAGGTCCGTGCCGGCGGACACGGCCGCGCGGAGCATGTCACCGGTCGCCAGGTGGCACGCGCAATAGTGGAAGCGGAGCTTCGGGCTCTGGGTGCCCTTGCCGCATCCTGAACGCGCGGAAGGACAAGGATAGCGCCATCGCATCCGCATTCACGAGAGCGCGGTCGTGCATCAATCGAGGTCAGTGGATCGATTCAAAATCGAGGAGGGTGCACGGCCGGGCGGGAGGGCTTACCTGGGGGGCCGACCAAGATGGCGCGCGTCTTGGTGGTCTTCTCGGCACAGCGGACGCGGCTGCGCAGCTCCTCCAGGAGCTGGCCGGTCGTGAATCCCTCGAGCTTCTCCGCGACGCTCATCTTGCCTCTCCTCGCGAGTCCTGTCTAGCTACCTGCTGCTACTGCTGCTGCTGCTGCTCGCGCCAGCCGCGTCCGGGCGCAGCGCGTCGCGCGCGCGCGTGCTCGTCAGTCTCGTGGCCTTCCTTGCTCGCCG
>KQ758850.1:15240797-15261408 GCA_001462505.1 Aurantiochytrium sp. T66 | reverse complement strand
GCTGCGCTGCGCTGCGCTGCGCTGCGCTGCGCTGCGCGAGGCGGAGGCAGCGGCCTGCTTGCGCGGCTGCCGGCGAAGAGCCGCGCGGCCCCGAGGCGCGACGTGGAGAGTCTCAGACCCAGCAGCAGCTCGTCGTCGACTCGACTCAGTGGCTGTGGATTTCGCTTCGCGCGCGGGCGCGCGGGCGCGCGGGCTGCGCTCCGGCACCAGGAGCCCTCGCCAGTCGCACAGGCTGCATTGACCGCGGTGGCTGCGGCACAGGGAGAAAAGAAAACCATGTTCGAGGGGTGGGTCGCCAACCTCTTGAACCGCGTGCTCGGCTCGTACGTGGAAGAAGGATGCTTCAGGCCCGACAAAGTCAGCACCAGCATCTATGGCGGCCACATGGTGCTCTCCGAGCTCGAGATTCGAAAAGACGCATTCGACACCGTCGGGGTGCCCATCAAGCTGCGCCGCGGCTTCATCGGCCAGGTCGACGTCAAGATCCCCTGGACACATCTGGGCAGCCAGCCCGTGGAGATCGCCATCGACCGCGTCTTCCTGATCCTCGAGCCCTCGCTCGAGTACAACGAGCGCGACTACCGCCGCAAGCTCAAGGCGCGCAAGAAGGCTGACCTGGCCCGCGCAGAGCTGCGGAAATCGTCCGGTTTCGACAGCGTCGGCGACCCCAGCGACGAGACCGGCGCCATCGCTCGCGCAAACATGAGCGAGGCCGAGGAAATGGCCAAGGCAGGCTTCACCGCGCGACTCATGAACAAGGTCGTCGACAACATCGAGCTGAACGTGCGCAACGTCCACGTGCGCTACGAAGACCGGGTCACCAACCCAAAACACGCCTTCTCGGTGGGCGTCACCTGGGAGTCTCTTAAGATGCAATCCACAGACCGACATTGGACGCCGTGCTTTGTGGACCTCGTCGCGGAGATTAAGCGCCGACTGGGCGAGTCGGGCAAGTACCTGGAAAAGCTTCTCGCGTACAAGCTCTTCAAACTCGAGCACTTTGCGCTCTATTGGGACCCTTTTCCGGGCACCACCGCCGACGGCACCGGGCTCGACTACACCACGTGCACCTTTGCCGAGATGGCTGCGACCTTTGAACGCATGATACCCAAGCGACAACAGCAGGAGGAGGAGGACTACCGTCTCGTCGACCGCGAGGCCCGGCGCGCGCTCTCTCGGCACACCGGCGCCGGCACGCCCTCCGAGAACGCTGGCGCGGGGAGCGTCGGCGAGCTCACCGACGGCCGCGGATCCGCCTCCGAGCGACCCTTGGAGGACGCCGAGCGAATACGGAGCGCAGCGGCGGCAGCCGCCGCGGCCGCCTCGGCGAGCCACCAGAAAACCCGAGCGCGCCTCGGCACCGGGGCCCAGCACTGCTTTATCCTCGAGCCCGTTAGCCTGACGCTCAAGATGCAGTCAAACCGAGACCCGCGCTTTCCAGATAGCCCGGACACCGTTCTCGACCTCGACATCGAGACCGTCACGCTCGTCCTCGAGCGATTTCAGTTCCTCGACGCCTGGGAAATGCTCGCCGCCTTCGACGCTGCAGAAAAGTCATATCCCTACGCGCAGCTGCGCCCGCAAGGTGTCACCGTCCGCGACGCCCCGCGAATATGGTGGCAATTCGCTGTCCGCGCAACCCTCGAAGACGTCCAGGAGCGGCGCCGAAGGTTCTCCGCAGAGTACATCATCAATCGCCGTCACGACCGCCTATTATACATCGATCTCTGGAAGCGCAGTCTCGCAGGGCGCCCGCGGAGCGAAGTCGCGGCCTCTTCTTCCGGGACCCCGCGGCGCGACCGCAAGGCCGCTGTACAGTCCGCCGCGATGGCTGCGGACTCCCCGCTCCAGCTCCGCAGGGACATGATGCGCCGTGGGAGGCGCATTGCCGACCTGCAAAACACCCCGCGAACGCCCAATGGCGAGAAGCGCCTCCGCAACGGCGGTGGCGACGACGACGCCTCATCGTTCCAGGACGCAGTCGAGCCTGGGGACGCGGCATCGTCCGCAGCTGGCGAAGACGACCAGATCGACGACACAGCCTCATCAATCGTCATCACGGACTACCTCGAGCTGAGCAGCCACGAGCAGACCATTCTGGAGAACCTCGAGGACATTTACGATGTCGAGGACATTATGTACTTTCGCTCTCTGGCGGAGAACCAGCTCCGGCTTGAGCGCGCTCACCTCCACCTCGTTGAAATTGAACGCCGCGCCTCGGGGCTTCCCCCCACTGAAAAGGCCGGTTCCAGAGACGACACCCCCGGGTGGGCTGGCGCCGTGTTTGGCTGGGCCGGCTGGGCCGTGGGCCTTGGCGGGAGCTCCGCCTCTGGCAACACTCAGCAGCGTCCCGCGACGCCCGCCGCCGCGACTGCCGCGGCCCAGGGCCAGGAACGCCCGCTCATGACGCGCGAGGAGCAAGCTCGTCTCTTCGAAATGCTCGACTTCGACCCGACCGAAATTCTCGAGCCCAAGAACGGGTCGCACCGGGGCGGCTCTGGCCCCGAGTCTGGCAGGGCAAAAACCCCTCCAGGAGGGTCGCGCTCCACGGGAGGCAATCTCAGCAAGGGCGGCAAGGGTGGAGCCAGCAAAGGCGGCAGCAATCAGACGCGAGGCGTTCGTATCGTATCGGTAATGCGCTTCCGCATGGAAGAGTGCCGACTTCAGCTCTGGGACAACGCCAACCCGGCCAACGCCGTGGCGACGCCGGATCTTCTGGTCGACGCCCACTTCCTCGGGACCAGTGTGCGCGTCTCCAAGCGCGAAAATGGGACAGATCGCGCACTGCTCTCTCTCGAAAATCTCGAGGTCTACGACTGGTGCGCAAAGGATGAACGTTTCGCCCGCATCGTATCTCTCAAGGAAATGAGCGGGGCTGGAGCAGGCGGTCTCGCGGACAATCTTTCCTCGGGCGTCTCCGCATTCTCCGATTTCGACCGCGCTTCGCACATCACACCGCCCGCCTGGAGCGGGACTGCAGAGCGCATGGAGCTCAACTACAGAAAGCGCAAGGCGATGGAGCGCCAGATGTTACAGCGAAGCGCGCGCCACTCTGACCGTCGGCGGCACTCCACCTCCATGACCTCTGCGGCCTGGGCCGCCTCTCTGGGCGGCTTCGATATTCCCGGCACGGCCAGCCTCATGGAGGGTGATGACGGCCATCCGCTTCCAGAGCCGCTCATGCCTTCGTATTCCGAGTACGAACCCACGAGACGCGGCATCGGGGAAATTGACGAGTCCACCTCGTATCCAGAAGGACTCAGCGAGGACGGCGGCACCTCGTCGCACCGCCCCTTTCGCGGGCGCCTCCCGCCCGGCGACGCGGGCAGCGACATGTGGGGCGTGCGATCCTCTCGAGGCCGGGGCGTGCGGTCCTCGCGCGCGCGGGCGTCAGCGGTCTTCTCGCTCGAGGTGGACTCGCACTGTCCGGAGACCGGCGCAGACGTGGCTCTGCGGGTCCGTCTCCGGCCGCTCGAGCTCGTCTACAGCCCGGTCTGCGTGGACCGCGTCTCGACCGCGTTCCAAATTCCCGACTCGGTCTTCACCTACCGCGAGGCCCAGCTGGCATCCATCAATAATTTCTCCAATGTTCAGTCCCGCAACAGGGCCAAGGTCGAGTACGCCTACCAGAACCACTTCTCCGTGTCGATGGACGTCGACATGCAAGCTCCGCTGCTCATTTTGCCGCAGCACGTGCCGCTGAGCACTCCGGAAGAGGACATCAAGCTCGTACTGGTGGACTTTGGGCGGATGACCATTCGCGACAAGGCTCTCTCGCCAGTCAAGCGAGATGCCAGAAGCCCGCCCGACGTCTCGGAGGCGGCGCAAAAGGCGCGAAAACGCACTACTCGGGATCTTGACGAGGCCCAGACGCAGCAGAGCGCTCGGTCCAAGTTTTTTGCTTCTCCTTCGCTCGAGGCTATTAACTCGCCCAGTTCCTCGCTCGACCCGCCCCGCCTGCGCGTGCGCGGGACCACCGGAAGCATCGTCGAGAGCACGCTTTCTACGAGCGAAATGTCACGCTTCTTCGACGAGTACAAAATATCGTGCTCCGAAGTCCAAGTCCTGGCGACGAGCCTCGACACGAACTGGCGATCAAGCGCGGAGCAGCACAGGCGCCACATGCACGTGATCGACCGCTTCACCTTTAACGTCGTGCTCTGCGTAAGCATTCTGCAGTACGACCGCACGCTGCCGCAGTACAAACTCTTTGCGAATCTGCCCTCTCTTCACATCCATCTCACACCGGAAAAGCTCGACGCCATGGCGCAGGTCGCAAATTCCCTGCAGGCAGCCTCGGACACGCCTGCGTCCACGTCGAATTACCGCGGCTTCGATGTTGGCGAGCTCGTCATTGGCGGCGACGGCAGCACGACCGCGGCCGGCCCCGTGCACATGGCCGGCAGCAGAGGGGATGCCAGCCCGCGCTATGCATCCATGTCCGAGTTTGCCTCGCCATACCAGCAGAGTGCAAGCCCCGCCCTCGCAGGGCTCACCGGCATTGAGACGCTGGCGCCGCTCGACGGCCGTATGCCGAGCCTACTTCTCAACAGCAGCGCAGAGTCTGTCTCGAGTAGCACGGGCCCAGTCGGGACCCTGCGCCAAAGTCGCTTCCTGCGGCTCCCTTCGTCGGCCTCGGTTTCGGCGTCCACCACCGCGGCCACCACAACGGCAACCGGCTCAGGTGAGCGCTCGCCTCGCCGTTCGCATAGCTTCACGGACGCCTCTTCTTCAGGCCCAAGCGCCGCCCCGCAGTCACCGCGCAGGGCCGGGTCCCGCCGTCGTATGGATGGGTCCGATTGGGAATCGGCCTCCATCGCAGCCTCGCTGCACGAGACCCTACGTACGGACGACGACGGCATGGCCACTGCCATCGACGAGGGCACCAACGGCGGCGTGGACGACATCGACGACTTCGACAACGACTTTTACACCACCGTAGGCTCTGTGGCTCACACCTCGTTCCGCAGACAGCTCTCTGAGAATGAGAGCGTCTCGAGCTTTGTCTCGGCGCTGCAAGGCGACGAGCTCGACGAGGGCGGCATCCGCCAAGACTCTGCGAGCGTGGGAGACGAGTCTCCACGAGCTCGCACCAATATCTCTTACCTGCAATGCTCCATGAATGTGGCCTTCATCATGCTCAGCATCAGCAGGCCCAAAACCGTCTCTGGCGCGGCGGCCAACACGACCCAGACTACGGCCAAGAACGCCGCCCGTGCAAGGCGCAGGTCTTTTGGCTTGGACACCGACGACGGCTCCTCTCTGCGACGCCATCCCTCCACGGACGGCGCCACAGCGTTGGCCAGGCTCGACTCTGGGGCGAGTCGAACTTTTGCCGAGAGTGATGGCACGCTGCGCGCTGGGACCGACTCCCAGTCCGGTTTGGCCTCCCCGCGCCAGAAAGCTGTCGTCAATCCGAACGTGCGCGAGTGGCTCGACGAGCTCGTCGAGCTTGAGCGCGCCGAGGGGTCGCCGTCGCTGTTTCCATACTCGCGCAATAGCAAAACGCCCACCAAGACCCTCGACGCCGCGGTCAAGCAGAGTGCCACGTCGAACTCGCGCGACGCCTCCCGGTCCTCCAAGATCAAGCGCTTCTCCACGTCTCTTCTCGACGAGGCGCTCGACGAGGTTCTCGCGGGTGAGAGCGATGACGATAACTACGACGCCGGGGCAGCAGAAGATGATGACGGAGAGGGCGATCGCAAGGACCAGGGCAGCGAAAACGAGCTGGAACGCAGTATCATAAACGGGGTAGAAGTTGCCGCACGGACTGACATTTACGAGGAGTACGAGGGCATCGTGCTTGTGCTCGTAGAGAATATCTCCATGCACGCCTCTCTTCGCACGATGGAAACGTCGGTGGACTTTTCGATGCGCTCTGTGACCATCCACGACGTGATGGGCCAGGATCTCACCGAAGTCCGTCTTGGCCCGGGGATTGCGGAGCGCCTGGCCCAGTTCCCGCAGCTCGTGCGGCGTGCAAAGAATCAGCCGGCGGCGCGCACGCGTTCCAGCCTGCGACTGCAGGACCGGCGATCCGACAGGCCACGCCTGCTCTCCGAGGCGGAAGGAGACGGATCTTTCCTCGCCCTCGGTCTACGCGCCCTCGCCAAGGATTCCCCGCTTTACGGAGGCGTCGGAGCAGACCTTCGGATCAGCGGCGGGGCTATCGACGTGACTTTCTCGCAGGTCGTACTCAGCGCGCTTCTCGATGCCTTCGGGAGCGTTGCGATGGCCTCGAACCAGGCGGAGACCAGCGCTCCCGCCGGATCCTCTTCTGGCCCACCGCCGCCGCCCTTACCACCCCGCCCTGTGGATCCTGCACTACTTGGCGCGCACGCTGATGCCATTCAAGCCCAAGTCCAAGCGACGCTCAAGCAACTCACCATATCCTTTGTTGGCGTCCGCGCAAAGCAGCACGCGGTGCGGCAGTCTCGCGCCGGTGTTCAGGAGGCCACGTCCGCGAATGGGCAAAACGGGGCTCAGGGTCGGGCGCAAGACTTCCGCAAGAACGCCAACGACCTGCTTGCCGAGCTCACGGTGCATGAGCTTGAAATGCGCGCAGCGAGCCGTGAGGACGGGCAGTCTTCGGTTTCTGCGCGTCTTGGCAACTTCTCGCTGCGCGACTGTCTCACCGGGATTGGCTCTTCGCTGGAGCAGCACCATAGCGCGAACCTCTCCGATGCAGCTTTCACGATTTCAGAAAAGGAACTCTCCCTCGGCAAGGAAGAGCCTCTTGGAGTCCTCATCGTGGGTAGCAGGCGCCGGGAGAACGACAAACGCCCGCTCTTTCTGCTTCAGAGCACGTTCTACTCCGATGAGTGGAGACGGCAAAGGCTCGTGGTGCCGTCACCTAACGCAGACGAATCGCCCGCGGCCAAAGCTTTCTCTACGCCCTCCGACGACCCTGCCCGGGACGAGGTTGAACGTCCGGCGGAACAGGACGACGAGCGAAAGCGCGCCTCATTCGATGAGCCGCGCAGCGCAGGCCGCGACAGCTTGCCACATCTCGATCTCGACGACGTTCTCGACTCATACCTCCGCGACTCGCCGCCGGCTTCCCCGCATGCGCATTCAACGCCGGGTATCGAAACGCCACCGCCATCTCGTCAAAAGCCGCTCAAAGCGACGGTGGGCGCTTCTGCAGCGACCACCGGCCGCACGCCTTGGGAGAGCGGGCCTGGCGAAGGTTGCGGCCACCGCGGCTGCCGCGCCAACCTTGATAACGGCACAACAAACCTGGCCTCCAAAGTGCCTGCGGACCTCGAAGAGGCGCAGAGAGTAGCCGTCCCTGCGTTACCTCTCCGTGCAGATGTCCAATTTCAGGTGCGCTCGTTCGTCTGCCGCGCAAACGTGGACTTCTTGCATGCCGTCGTTGACTACATATACGAAGGCGAGCTGCTTCGGTCCCTTTCGCGTAACATGGAGTACGCCGTAATCCGGGAGGACCAAAATCTTGAGAGCACCCGGAGCGACCACAAGGACGACCATGGCGACGGCGATGACAGCGACAGCGAACGCATGGTGGACGAAAATGGCGGCACCATCGGAACGATCAAGGAAAACGGAGCCGAAAGACGTCCTACTAAAGGCTCGCGTCTTATGTCGCGCGAATCCGCTGCCTCGCGTTTAGAATTGGATCCTACCAAAGTGGAGCGTCTTGTGGATCTTGACAGTCTGCAAATCCTACTGTTCGACTGTTCGCTGGAGATTCCAAGTACGCAGCAAGGGTCGCCCATGGGCATGCTTCACGTAGGCGCCGTCGATCTCCACAACCGCTTTTTCCTTGGAGACTCAAGTAACGAAGAGCAGGTCAGCCTCCTCCACAACAAGCCCGGCGGCGCGCTTGCAATGCACGCTGTGGAAGCAATTTCGGTTCAGGTGACGAATCTCTCGATGCAAGTCCCCGAGTCGACGTCCACCGGCACAACTGCCTCGTTCAAGCTGATTCAGGATACCTCTATTCGCGCCAGAACGGTGCGGCACATCGGCACTGCGTGGGTGTGCAGGGCCAAACATGACCCCCTTTGCAGCAAAGAGTTTACAGAAGCGGACCTCGAGAGTTTCTGGACCTGGAACATGACTCCACGCGCGCCCTCGGCTGGGGCGCAAGCGATCAAGTCCAAGGTTGATGTCGGCCATCTCGCGCTCCGCATTTCAGAAGTCCACGTCGCGACGTTGAGCGGTCTTCTTGACCATCTCGCTGGCCTCGACGTTGAAGATGTTGCCGTCAAGCTGCGGAACATCCAAGCGCAGATCGACCCCTCTGGCACAGATGGAGCTGACGTTCCGACCGGAGCTCCGGACGCTGGTCTCGGACTCTTCGCCAACGACTTTGAGGGTGCTTCGCAGGCTTCCCCTTGCTCCTGCTCGATTGCTAGTGGCCGAGGCCAGCATGAGGATGTGAACGCGCCTGCAGATGAGGTGAAGGTGTCATCCTCAGAGACTCCGGGGGAAGAGGACTCGCAAGCTCCGAAGCACTCGGACGCTGTTCCAAGCGCAGCCCGCAAGAGTCCGGCGGACACGCTTGTGCTGGACGTGGATTTTGAGTTCGCGAAGCTGTCCCTTGAAGTCCTTTGGAGCAGCGCGAGTGGCACTGGCAGGCATGGCGGGCTCAATAGCGGCGTGGGTGGAGTGGGCCTCGGACCATCAGTGAGCGGCCCACAGTCGACTCCAGTTGCAACGCCGCCGCCTCCAAATGTCGGGCCAGGCTTCGGTCCTCGGAGCACGCTTTTCACGCGCCGCGGGTCGGTTCGGCGGAGCATGAGCATGCGGCAGGCCAAAGCCGAGCCCCTCGCGCACTTGGAGCTGGGACCTTTCGTGGCCTCGTTCGCGCAGACGCGGCGCGGGTCTCAAACAGGCGAACTGCAAGTGGCAAAGCTCTCGCTCACGGATCGCCGCCCCAAGCATCTTCGGGACGCGTCAGACAGCATGGTAGACGCGGGAGGGCTCGGGCCAGAGAAACTCCACAGGTTTGGGTCTTTATCGTCGTCTTCGTCGTCGTCGTCGTCGTCGCATAATGGCGATGCGGGTGGCCTGATCATCGAGGAGGACCAGGAGCTTCCATTCATCTTGGCCGATTGGTCGTATGTGCGCCTCAAGCCGAGGCGGCGTCCGGACCGAGCGTCTTTCGTGGAGCAGACCACCGAGGAGACCATCAAGGTGAGACTCGCCAATACACAGCTCTGTCTTGTGCAAGCGCTCGTCTTGGCCGGTGCGCGATGGGTCAACGAGGCGCAGAGCCACGCCACAATGCAGGGCCTCTGGCCGCCCCGTTTCCCGGACATGTCTGTGCCCGAAGCGGACGCTCCCGGCGAGTCCGCCGCGATCGTCGCCAGCGAGTCGCAGAGTCGGGGCGGTGGCGGCGGCGGTGGGAGCACGGTCACAGACAAAACTGCTTTTCCGTATTACTTGGACCGGGCCAAGTCCCTCGTTTCCCGGAGCAGCGCCGGACCCGGCAGCGTCGTCAGCCGGCCTTCCCTTTCTCGGAGCGCGGGGGCTTCGCGCGTGAACGATACGGCCTTTCGCTCTCCCATGCCAGGATCGCGCTTTCTTTCGGGCGTCGACTCGGCGTCCGTGGCCCCCGTGTACTCGTGGGCCTCGGACTCTGGCGACGAAGGCTCTGAACGCGCGAATCTGTCGCCCCAGGCCCGCAAATTGCGCCCGCGGGCCATGCTCCCGATGAAGTCGATGCTCAAGGAGACCGTGACGAACGTTCGAGTGGACGTGGTGGGTCTCGAGGTGCACGTTATGGAGCGGCCCAAGCAGAAGGACTCGCGCGCACTGACGGCGTGCTTGAACTTTTCTTTGGCAACCAGGTTATCGTCGGGTGTCGTGCAACGCGACCTCATCGTGCGCAGCTCTTTTCCCATCGCCCGTAAGGCCTTCAAGGTGGCCACGCGGCCCGAATGGATGCTCGATATGAACGGATGCTCGGTCCGCTTAGGTGCGCGTCAGCAGCAAGGGGACCTTGCGCTGCAACGTCCAGGGTCAGCTGGCTCGCAGGCGTCGCGGGATGCCGCGGCCCGCGCGCAGCAGCAGACCTCGATTCTGGTCCAGCCTTTCCAAGCTTCTGTGCGATACCGCGTGGGCGCGCGAGAAGGGTCCAGCAGGCCTACTCACCTGCTGGACGCCGGCGTCGGGCAAATCGACTCCCAGATCACCTACAACGAGATCCGCGCCGTGGCGGACATCGCGCAGCGCCTGGTCCACTTCTCCACTCAGCTCGAGTCCGCCGTTCAGGGCGGCTCGGGAAGCGCCAGCGCAGCGGGCGGTCGCGAATCATCTCCTCCCGGCCATACCGCAGGAGCCTATCGAGGCGGCCAGGGTCGAGACCTGGGGTTTTCCGAAGTCGGCGCAGCTGCAGGGGATGGCGGTCAGTCGGCGTACACGGACGCAGACGCTAGACAGGCCGGAAGCGCGCCGCGGGCCAAGAGCGACTTGCACCAACAACAAAGGGCGCAGCATGAAACGGAGGCAACGCAAGGGAAAAGCGCTGCAGCGCGGGCGGCTGTGGGCGAACTCGCAGAAAAGACCCTGGGGGCGTCCGTGGCAGGCGCCCACTTCAGTCTCGACTTTACGGGAGCTCGTTTCCTATTGGTCGATGACATGCACGGCCAGAGCTCGCCTGTGGTGGAGCTGATTGCTCGTCGTTCGGATAGCGACATTGACATCGGGCCGAACGGGCTCTTGGCGCGTATTTGCATCGCGATCGGCGCGGACTCGTACAACCATCGCCTGGGAGCCTGGGAGCCTCTACTCGAGCCCTGGCGCGTGCACGTGCGAGCTCTTGTGCCAATAGCCGACAAAGGCCAGTCGTGCGGCCTGCGCATGTCCGCGAGCGTCGACTCGCAGACAATTCTCAACCTCAATCTCACGGAAGCCTTTGTGGAAAGTATCTCTGGAGCGACCCAGATCTGGAACCCGGAGAAGACGCATGTGGGCCGCGGAGAATTCCAGCGTGACTCGGTGAGCCTTTTTCGCATCTATAACGAGACCGGCCTCCCCATCGCTTTCTGGACGCGAGACACGGACATGCGTCCCTTGCAGTCCGGGTCAGAGATGCCCATTCAGTTTGACGGCTTGAGCATTGCCACGGGAAGGCGCGACGGTCCTGAAGCGGAGAGTCGCAAGGTGTCACTCATCATGCACTCTCCGGACAGCCGGGTCAAGGAGTCGCCATGGCAGCCGCTGCAGAACATCCCGCTGGACCGTGAGGGCTCGTTCCTCTTTCGCCTTGGCGCAACGTCAAAGCACCCAGAGGTGCGCGCCGTCACCATCACCTGCGACGTGGTCGCGGTCGGGTCCGCCAAGGTTGTTTGCGTGCGCTCGAATCTCCTGCTGCGGAACCACTGCGTTGGGCCCATGGAGGTTGTTGTTCCCAAGCCCGGAGCTCCGACGCAGGAAAGGCAAGGCGAGAATGCGCTCTTCAAGCACCGCCTAGCGCCGGGCGAGGTCATCCCTGTGCCGGTGCACGTCGCCGAGCTGATTAATGCGCACATTGTGAAGGTTAGCGTGAGACCCTCCGCGTACAGCAGCCCGTACGACTTCCAGCCTGTTTCTCTTCCGGCGGACCTGTCCCCGGACTGCTCCGAGTCATCGTCAATGCGCACGACGCTGGACTTTGCTGCAGGAGGCAACGACGGCCAGGACCGCGATCACTTGGTCTCGTACTGTGCCGTAGACTGTCGATCCGGCGCCGATGCCGTCAAGGCGCTCTCGAGCTCGACGTGGGACCAGGACAGTCGCAGCAGCGGGTCCGGCGGCTTTGGCTCGAGTGCGAATCTGAACAGCTTTGTCGGCGGAGATGGCTTCGGGAGCGGACTCGGCGGCGGGTCAACCGGCTCAGAGGCTCGCACTGGCGGCAGCGGGCTGCACGGAGTCGGCGGCCTGGGCGGCGGAGGCTCTGGGCCCCGAAGGTTCGGCGATAGCGGCTGGAGATCCTCGGGTTACCCGGGGCGCGGCGCCTCTGCCCCGGGCGGCGGCGCCTCCGGCCAAAAGGCTTCGTTCGCTTCGACGGCGGCTGCCGCAGCAGCAGCGCTCAATGGACAGCAATTTGGCACGCGCAATCGCGAGTCCGCTCGGCGGCTCACGAGGCGTAAGCCATGGACAAAGCGTCGGTTTGGAGACGCCTCGCCGCACCAGTCGGGGACCTCGCTGCGCATTATTTCCTTCGAGGCGCCGCTCCTGGTTTCGAACCTTCTCGCGTCTCCTGTGACGTACCGTCTTCGCGCGCAGGGCGCCACGGACGCGGCCGCTGATGGCCAGCTCCCGGTCGGCAACTCGCTCCGCTGGCAGGGGGTGCGACCGGAGGCGACACTATCGCTCAAGATGCGTCTACCTGGATTCGACTGGAGCTCCGCGCTCAACTTGGACGCCGTGCCCTTCATTCGTCCTCGCAGTGGCAGTACCGTGGCGCCTGCGTCCGCTACTGCTGCTGCTGCGAGCGCCGCCGCGCTGCGCAAGAACAATAGCACCTCTAGCATGAGTGTTGGCAGCCAGGGCACAGGTATCGGCGTCAAGATCGAGGAAAAGCAGGCCGAGGAAGACGTAGTCGCCGGCACAGATCGTCTCGGCGACGGCTCGCTGCGATGGTCTGCCCTACAGGAGGATGCGCGTCTCGGCCTGCTGCATCACGAGTCAATCCACCTCAAAGACTCGAACCGCCGCACGCTTACCGTCTCTGCGGAGCTTTCGGTACTTCCGGGCGGGATCCGCAAGCTCGTCCTGTATGTGCCCTACTGGATCGTCAACCTTTCGGATCTACATCTCCTCGTGCGCTCGGCGTCGCGCTCGGCGAGTCTCGCCGAGACGTTTGGCGGTCACATTGCCGCGGGGCAGAATGACGCCATGGCCGTGATGCGCAGGCTACGCATGCGCCAGAAGCTCGGTGAGAGGTACATGAACCGGCGCGGCGTCACGGGCGAGCGCCGTGCCCCTGGTGGCTTGCTCGACCTCCTCGACGACACAGTCATGCATGGCGATAAACGTTCCGGGGAACCGCTCATGTTCTCGTACACGGACAGGCGGCGCAAGAAGGGCCGCATCTGTGTCCGCGGCCCCGATTCGGGCTGGTCGCAGGCCATGGGCCTTGACTCCGCCGGCACGGCCGGCCTCATCGAGCTGAAACAGCAGTGGAATGTTAAGAGCGACAGCCCGCGACAGCTGTTCGTGCTCGGGGTCTCGATCGCCGTCGCGGACGGGCAATTTCGGCGCACAAAGGTCATTACGCTCACGCCCCGTTTCGTGCTCATCAACGCACTGGGGCGCACACTCAAGGTGAAGCAGCGGCCGCTCGGCCATGGCCCCCCGGTGGGTTCAGTCTTGGATCTCTTTGGACTTGGCAGTGCGAGTCGTCTGCTTGGCTCTAAGAACGTCGACGCTCAGCAAGGTCTCTACGGATCCACATCTGCACTGACGTCGGCCTCGGAGCGCGCAGACAGCATCCGCCCTGGCGAGCGGACGCCCTACCACTGGCGGGATGCGAGCGCGCCGCGAGAAATCTGCGTTCGGTTTGACGAGTACGGCTGGATCTGGAGCGGCGGGTTCAGCATCGACAATATTGGCGAGTTTTACGTTCGCCTGCGGAACGAGCACACGCATGCTGTGTATATTTTGCGCGTTGACGTGTCGCTCGACCGGGCGAATGCGAGCGGGAGCTCGACAATCTTTATCACGTTTCGGCCGGAGCTCCCTTCTCTCCCGCCTTACCGGATTGACAACCTTTCGCTGCAAACCTTGCGGCTCTACCAGGTACGTTGGCGCGGGAGTTGCGCAGAGCAGAGCAGGGCGCGGAGGACGCGAGCGAGAGTAAATGAGTGCCTCATTGCGAAGGCACATAGGGTGAGGCAAAACTAACGGCGCTCGGAACCTCGACTGGAATTGCACAAAACAGCGTGGAGCCCCTCCGCAGACGCAGCAGGTGCTGCTGCCGTATAACAGCTGCCCTTACACGTGGGACGACTTGTCTCTCTCGCGCATGCTCGTCGTCGAGTCTCTGGCGAACAGCTCGACCTCGAGCGTGTCGCGGCGCAGGGACACCTCGGACGAATCCTTGCGCGGCAAGGCGTCTGCTCTCCTCGGAGGCATCTGGAACATGCTCTGGGATCAGACCGGTGTCGGGTCCAACGCCGTAGACGCGCGTCCGGTGACTCTGGGCCATATCGAGCTCGATCGCCTCCAGCTCGCAACGCCGTCAACCCAGCTGCCGCACATCACGATTGGCGTGCACGCCGATGGGCCCACCCGCGTGCTCTCGATTGTTGATGCGCGCAACAAGGCTCCCGGCGACGCGGCGAACCCTGTGCACCCTCTTGATGGTTCAGCTCCTGGCGCTCTGGATGAAAACTGGTGGACCGTCTTTCCTTCGACCCAAGAAGCGCCGGGGCGTATCGGGGTGGACGAGGTCCAAGTCGACGATTTATTCCGCGACGACGTATTTGACCCCATGGCTGCCGCCACGGCCCTCACGTCGCCATCGCTGGGTCTTGAGCTGGCGTCTCCCGTGACGGGAGATGTGGACGCTGGGCCGTCGCGCGATCGGGACGAATCTAGCTCCATGGGCTTTGACATGAGCTATGTTGGCGAGGCCAGTCTACACAGCCCGAACGACCACTTTGGTCTCGGCCGGCCGCGGCAAGGTACCCAGGACACCGTCGAAGTTCTTCTTCATAGACCGACTTCGGAGCCAGTTGCCAGTGACACGATTGCAGAGGACGAGCCATTTGAGGATCCTCGGCTCACTCTCGGGCGAGGCAAGCACCAGGCGCTCCCTCGGCTGCAGGAAGGCTCTGAGAACGGGTCGTCGCACTCCGCTGTGGATGGAGGCACGCCGAACTCTGAGCAGGCGGTTGGGGCCTTGCCGGGCCAGGGGAGAGCTCAAGAGCGCCAGCATCACTCTATGTTGCAATCGAACCGGCAACCACAATTACAGTCACAGCGCTGGCGGCGGCGGCAGCAGCAGCAGCAGCAGCAACAGCAGCAACTGCACGCGCTGCAGGCGCATGAACAGCGGCAGTCGAGCGGACGGGCTCTGCAAAAGAAGCCAGGGGTGGGCCCAAGCGAGCCCAGAGAGAGTCTGCTCGCCTCGTGGATGGAACTCAAGCTGTCGTTGCGTGGCGTGGGTCTATCGATTGTGGAATCCGTCCCGCGCCGGGAGCTCTTGTATGTGACTGTGCTGGAGATTCGGAGCAGAATCGAGTCTGTTGCAGACCTTTCAAGACTCCAGCTTCGCGTGGGCTGGATCCAAGCCGACAATCAGCTGTACGGCGCGTTCTACCCAGTCATGTTTGCCCCGCGGTCCTGGAACCGTACCGCCATGCGTTTCGACCAGCTCGGCGACGCCGGGGAGGAAGGCGAGCGGGGGTCTCGGTCGAGATCTCCCTCGACGCTGCCGATGGTCACACAGGACACCTCAGCGGACCCAGCGCACCTTTACACAAGATCGCCGCGGGTTCAAGACGCGTCGGACAGCCTGCCGCACGAAGGGTCTGATCAGGGGGCGCTCGTTACCTCTACGGCGACTGGTGGTGGTCGAAATGCGGTGGCAGGTTTCGGGAGCGGCAGCGGCGGCGGTGACGACGACGACGACGAGCGCAAGCCCTTTGCAGAATTTGCTCTGGTGCGCTCGACGAAGTTCCCGAGCCTCGACTTTGTGCGTCATGTCAACGTGCGGATCCTGCCCATGAACCTCAAGCTCGAACCGGACGTCCTTGCGGCGCTTTTGGCGTTCAGCTCGCGATGCGGAACGACGTTGCGCAGCGTCAATCGCTGGAGCGGCGACGGGGCCGAGAGTATGTCCGCGCCATTTGTGGGCAGCTCGCTTGGTGCAACGTCGCAAGACGCTGGGAAGGGATTCTCGCGAGCAGGCGCGAGTGCGACACGGGACGTTGTTCTCTCGGGCGGGCGCCGAGTAGACCCATCCGCGTCTTTGCTGGAGCCCATGACTCATTCACTCAAGGTTAAGACTGTGCCGGGCGCCGGGCAGGGCTCTAGCGTGGGTGGCGCAGCATCGCAGTCGCTCCCACCGCCGCCTCCGGCTCCAGCAGGGTCCGCCTTGACCCAGGAAGCATTGTACAGATCTTCGTCTGCTGGCGCCGCTGTAGCGGAGGCGGGAGCGCGCGATGGCGCGACTCCGGAGCCGGAGCCAGCGCTGGGCGCGCCCGCGCCCACGCGTCCATCGTTTGCGACGTCCTTCTCATCAACGGCGTCTGTATCGGCCACGGGTGCAGCGGCTGCTCCGTCCTTCCAGGCTGCAGGCGGGCGGGCCAGCGCGAACCGAGGGATGTCGGAGTCGCCGCAGCTCGCCCCCGATGGCCATGGTGGTCCGGCGGCCGGGCCGGCAGAGATGCCGCGAGCGACACGGGACGCGGATGAGCATGCGCCGGGCCACGGTGGCAAGGCCGAGTCGCTCCCTGCGAGCCAGCGCAAGCTGTACATTGAGGAGCTTCAGGTGCATCCGGTGAAGATGCACGTGAGCTTTAGCTTTCGCAGCAGCGCGATGCGGACGCACGGGTACCAGGACCCGGGCTTTGGCGTGAACGGCCAGTACCATGCAGGGTCGACCGAGTCGGGATCCGTAAATCCCCTCCGCTTTGCGCTCAACGCAATGGGCGCCTCCCTGGCCAACGTGGACAACGCGCCGTTGCGGCTCAACGCGCTTGTGCTGCAGAATTCGCTTTCCACGCCGGAGACCATTCTGGGCCGCATTTTCGCACATTACCGCTCGCAGGCGCTGCGGCAAGCGTACCTGATTCTCGGGTCTGTGGACCTCCTCGGCGATCCGCGCGGTCTTGTGCAGAACCTTGGCGCGGGGGTGCTGGACTTTTTTTACGAACCTGCCCTGGGGCTCGTGCGGAGCCCAAAGGACTTTGGCGCAGGTCTCGCCAAGGGAACGATGAGTTTGCTGCGACGTACGGTCCTCGGCGCCGCCACCTCTGCAACAGGTTTCGCCAACGGCGTATCGGCGCTCTTTGAGACCCTGTCCAATGACCGGTACACGGGCTTCAAGCCGCGGTCTTTCGCCGAAGGCATGGCGCAAGGCCTGGCAGGTTTGGTGGTGGCTCCTTTCAACGGGTTCCAGGAGGAAGGGGCCCTCGGGCTTGGGCAAGGACTGTTCTACGGCGTGACGGGCGTCTTCGTGAAGCCCCTCGCGGGGCTGCTCAAGCTTGTCAAGCACGTGTCAGTCGCGATCCAGAGCACCATCGACCCGACGGTCAAGTTTCGGCGGCATCGGATCCGCCCCCCGCGGTACTTTATCCGTCTCGCCGGGGACAACACGCCTGCATCTGACACGGCAAACAAGCTTCTGGTGCCCTTTGATTTGCACAAGGCAGTGGGAGAGGAGGTCATCGCCATGGTCGATCACGGCGTGTACCTCGATGAGGGCCACCTCGCGCACGTGGTGTTGGAGCAGCCGCTGTTGGCCGACGACCTTGGCACGAAGCGGGACGAGATTCTCCGCAGCAGTCCAGGCCTTTCAGGCGCAGCCGCCGCCGCCGCCGCCGCGCAGCCGACGCCGGCATCACCTTCGCCAGAGGCCTCGCGATCGCTCTCGCCTCTGTCGTCCGCGTCTTCTCCGACGCCGTCGTTGTCGTCGTCCTCGTCGTCCTCGTCGTCGGTGGCGTCGGCCCCGGAGCCTGCTGCCACCGAGGACGGGGAGACGGCAGAGTCTGAGCAAGTCGAGCCAGAGGAGGCCACGCTCGGGCCTCTGGAGAACCGCAACAGGTGGCGAGCCTCGCTCATTGACGTCCGCCGGTCGGAGACGATCTCGGGGGCGGTTCTGAGTCCCGCAGCGGTGCTGGTGGGCCAGGAAGAGGGCGCCTTCGAGACGATAGGCGGCGGCGTGGCAACCTCGGATGACGAGGCGGAGGCACGCGCGGTGGACGCGGCGTGGCGGGCGAGCCGGATGTTCTCGTTTTTCACTTTCCACGCCAAGCGCCCCTTTCCGGCTCTGCCGCTGTGGAAGCGGATGTTCCTTGTCGCGACGAACCAGCACCTGCTGTACGTGGAGCAGTCTCCCGAGCTCGAGCGATCAACGTGGGTGGTGCCTCTCCGCTCGGTCATGAAGGTGGACCTCCGACTGGTGGAGCTTTCGATCGAGGACGAGGAGGGAGACGAGGGCCTTCATCTTGAGCGCAACGCGAGCGGAGCTGAGGTCTCTCGCGGCGTAGTGCTGCGGTACTGGCTGGTGGAGGTCTCCACGCCTGCGGACACGGCAGCAGTTTACTGCTGGACGGAAAACCAGGCGAAGGCATGCGTCTTCTTTGTTCGGACGCTCATCTAGATAGCCCTGGGCGTCTCGAACCGCGGCGAGCTTTCTTGCACGCACGGGCAGCCGGGCCTCTTGAGGAGCTTTTTCGCGAAGATTCTGGCGGTTGATAGGCTTTATAATCCAATAGAAAAATATGTAATTGCAAAATCCCGCGTCGAAAAGGGGCGAGAGGCGACTCACGTGTGAGACATGCCGATAATTTCCTCCACGTGACTTGGGACCGGAATTGTCTGGTGAAACGAGTTCAGGTTCACCTGGGCATGGCCAGAGGGCGAGACCTTCATTGCTGGCGTGAAGAACTTGTTGAACTCGATGTTCTCTGCGGTGTACGAGTGGCGCGCCTGAAAGGTGTTCGACGAACGTGCCTCGATGCCCTCGACGAGAACGATGATCTCGATGCCGCTCGACTTGACGTGCTCCTCGATGTGTTTGCGGAAAGCCTCGACCGACTTTGTCTTGCGGCGGAATTTGCGCTCGCCAAGCGCCGCGGCCGGGTGGAGAGCCGCGATCGGTGACTCTTCGCGGTCGCCAAAACCAGCGCCAGCGCCGGCCCCCGACCCAGACCCGCTGGGCGTTTGCGACCTAGATGCCGCGGAGCCCTGCTCGCTAGTGGACTGGCTGACCTGATCAGCACCAGCGCCGGCCCCTAAGTTGGCCTTGGCGGCCTTGCCGCTGCGCTCGATCTCCTCGAACATGGAGAACACGTCGGTATCGTTGGGGGCCTTGGGCGCCGTCACGTCGTCCCGGTCGGGCAGGAGCTCGTGCTCGGTCTGCAGCAGGTTCATGTCGACATCCTGGTGCCCGATGGGAATGTCAAGGTTCGCGTAGAAGCGCAGGATCCGGCTGACCTTGACGCGCTTGCCGTGGTGGACAACACGTCGGCGGTGACCGCCTTCCCGCGAGCTGCGGCGGCCGGCCGTGGACATGCGGCGCCGCGGCTCCGAGGCGTTGCGCGGGACGGGCGTACCGGTGCTGTGGCGGCCTGAGCGCCGGCTCTCGATCCCGCTGAGCGGGCGGTCGTCGTCCTGGCTATCGTCCTCCTCGCGGTTGGCTCCGTTCTCGGCAGGGCCTCCGCCCTCGCCGTCGCTGTCGGCATCGGGGAAGAGCCTGTCCATGAGGTTGCGATCGAGCACAGGCTCCAGCCCGTTCGCTTTCTCCTCCCACTGCTGGTAGCGGATGTGGCGCAGGAGGTGTTTGTCCGTGGGGAAGGTCTCGCCGCAGACCGGGCAAGAGGTCCCGTCGCGGTCGCCGGTCTCCGTATCGGCCTCGCGGAGAATGAGGCCGGGGAAGATGTATCTGTTGGAGGCATTGTGGACGAAGTCGTCGTTGTCATTCTCCCAGGTGAGCCGCGAGAGCGCCGGCGGCATGAGCGGGCTCCATTGGTCGATACAGTGCACGACGGTGCAGGGAACGCTGAGGAAGAGCACGCCGCCGAGCTCGTCGTTGGGGTTCTGTAGGCGCATGTATCGCGTCTGGAAGTGCACGGTGTGGTCGCCGTCGGTCTCGTGGAAGACGGCGTAGACGCGGACGTGCGCCTCGACCACGGGGTGCCTGCGATCGAGATCGTAGACTTGAAACATAAAATAAAAGTGGCCGTGGATGCAGCGGATGCAAGCCTTGTCGCTAAAGACGACCTGGTGCGAGCGGCTATCGGCGCGGCCGAGGCGCTGCAGCACGAGACCGACCACGAGCGCGTTGATGGCGAGCGACACGATGACCTGCAGGTAGACGACGACGACCAGCGAGACGCAGTCGTGGAAGAAGGGGTCCGAAGAGGACGGGAAGCCGTAGCCGATGGTGGCCGAGGTGATGAGGCTGAAGGCGAAGGCGGTCTGAAAGGTGACGGCCTGGGCGGCCGAGTCGGTGAGGCCGCAGGACTGGTCCGGGCGGTCGACGACCATGTAGAAGCCCGCGAAGACGAGCAAGTTAGTGGTGTAGATGAGCAGCATGATCAGCATGAGCTGCCAGGTGGCGAAGCTGAGCATGACGTGGAACCAGTCGTCGCTGTACAAGGCGATGATCTCGCGGGCCGTCCTGCCGGAGGCGACCTGGCTGATGTGCAGCCTGCCCGAGCTCTGATGGAAGGCGTTGTCGCGGTCGAGCAGCCTGCCGGGCCGGCTGGAGGACCGCCTGGCGTTGCGGATCTTCCACCGGAAGCGCAGCGTCGCGTTCTGCATGCGGTAGCAGAGTCTCGTGAAGCACCCAGCGTCCTCGAGCTCGCGGTACGGCGCCGAGAACTCGTCGCTCTCGTACCCCGAGCTCCCGTACGAGCTCGTCTCGTCGTCCGCCGCGAACCCGGCGCCGTACACGGGCGCGGAGTCGATGAAGTCGCGCTCCGCG
>KQ758850.1:15171027-15221111 GCA_001462505.1 Aurantiochytrium sp. T66 | reverse complement strand
CGCCTCGCCTCGCCTCGCCTCGCCTCGCCTCGCCTCGCCAGGCCAGCGCGCCCAGCCGCCTCGCGCCCAGCGCCAGAACCCTTCCCCGCGCTCGTGTCGCCCGCTCGGTCGCAAGCCCTCGCGCAGAGCGCGACGCCCCGCCGCGAGCCGCGCGCGAGGGACCCGCGAGAAGGGAGGGGAGAAGAACCGCGACGACGACGACGACGACGACGACGACGACGTGCACCTGGACAGAGACGACGACGACGAGGACAACGACGAGGACGACGAGGACCAGGACGAGGACGAGAACGAGGACGCCGCGGGCCTGAATAGATAAATCCGAGGACAGGCATCCCGTCACCCCCATGGGCGCGAGCGAGGAGCTCGCGGACCTGCGCCTCGAGCACGCGGCGCTGCAGGGTAGATACGCGACGCTGCAGAATAGATACGCGACGCTGGAGGCGGCGTACGTGAATCTGTTAAAGGCCAAGGCCAAGGCGGACCGCGGCGACGAAAATGGCGGCACCGCTGCAAAGGGCAAGACAGCGGGCCGAGAGGGCGAGCGCGATGCGGACGCCAAACCAGCGACGACATTTGAAGCCTGGGTACCATACATCAAGATCGCCGTGCTCTCGTCCGTGACGGCGCTCCTGCTCTTTGTGTTTGCCGAAAGGCAGTACACCTCGGGGCAAAAGGTGGGATTCGGCTTCCTGGCGGCAATAGGCGGCGCCGGCGTCTTTCTGGCGATCCCGGCGACGCACTGGATCGGCCACGCTGTGCACACAGACTACCAGCTCTGGCAGCCCTTTCGCGGCGGCGTGCGCTTTGTCGTGCTTCAGGCCATCTCCTGGACGTTTTACGGCATCACAGCCCTCATCGTCATGGCGGCCGTCGTCTTTGCCGAGCACAACAACGGCCTGCTGGCCAGTGCCGGCGTCATCGGCCTGCTCTCGCAGGTCTTCATGGTCTCGTCGCTGCTCACGTACAGCGACCCATCACAGAGCACGCGCAGGGCGCGCCGTCTCTGGCGACAAAACAGCGGCGTCATTAACGCCGACGACCCCTCCGACGAGGTCGAGCAGGAAGAGCTCCAAGCGTACCTGTCACGGCGCAAGGCCTCCTCAGACAGCGAGTACAGCACCGGGTCTGGTTCCACAGCCTCTACGGAGAAGACGGCGCGTCCGTCGTACTTTCGCCGTCGATCTGTGGCCAAATCCATCATCGACCACGACACCTCGACCACCGCTCAGGGCCCAGGCGAGGACAGTGTGCCACTCTCCAAAGACAAGAACATGTCGGAAGTCGTCAAGGAGTTCGTCAAAATGAACACCTTCCTCATCGGCATCGGCATCGCCCTTGGCGTGCTCTCCGAGCACAGCCCCGACATCAAATACAAACCCGTCTTTGGTGTGCTGTCGCTCGTCTGCTGCATCGTTGCCATCTCGCTCACGCACGGCATCGGCGGCCGTCTGCGCCACTTTAACAGCGGGTGGTCCTTTGCGCAGTTTTTCCGGGGCGGCAAGGAGTTCATTTTTCTTCAGATTTTCGGGTGGTCCTTCTTCGGCATCGCCATCATCGCGCAGGGCGCCTTCATCCTCTCGTCCGTCTATCTCGGCACGCATGGCATGCGGGGAACCATGTACGTCGGCGCGTTGGCTACCGCCATCTCGTACTATTCCATCGTCAGCTCTCTGCCGCGGTACGAGCAGGACGAAACGGCGCGTCCGACCGCCAACCCTCGCAATTACCGCCCGCTCGAGGCCTTTACGCTGCGCGAGCACCTCATGGTTTGGCCAATCATGATTCTCTTTTGCAACCTGCAATTCGTCAGTTTCGTGGTGTACATGATTCTCTTTTGCCTTCCGTACATCATGCCGGACCACGTGCAGCCCTGGATCGGCGACGCCACGTTCTGGCTCATCCCATCGCTCGAGTCTACCTCAGACGAGTTCACGCACACTTTCAAGGTCTGGTGGGTCCTGCTCTGTGCCATCTCCTTTTGGACATTTTTCTACTCGATGCTCAACACCTGGGGCATTGACGGCTGGCGCCAGAGCCTTTTGCTTTCGCTCGCTGCCGTCGCGGCATACGGCGGCGTCATCTCCGTCTTTCGCGAGTCTCCGCATTACATGATGCTCGTAGTCATTTGCACCGCCAACCTGGTCTACATCTCCACCACGTTCACCAAGCGGCCCGAGTTCAACGCCTGCAGGGAGTGGTCGATCTTCAAGGAGATTGACATTCTTCCCACGCTCGTGGAGAAGTTCTTTGGTCTCCGCCTCCAGCTCACGCCGGAAATGGAGCGCCTCGCGCCCTGTCTCGGCGACGAGAATGCCAAGAATCCCAAGCACCAGCAGGTTCTGCTGCTATTCCACCCGCATGGCATCCTGCCCGTGACGCATGGCGTTTTGGGCATTACGCACATTTGGCGCCGCGCCTTTCCTCATCTGCAGACCAATCCGCTCACCGCCACCATCACGCACGTGGTCCCGGTGATGCGCGACGTGATTCAATGGATGGGCTGCTGCGATGTGGCACGAGCCACCGTTCTCAACCTTATCCGCATGGGCCGCAACGTGCAGATTGTTTGCGGTGGCCAAACAGAAATGTTTGAGTCCCGTTCCTGGGAGCAGACCATTCGCATCGTCCGCAAGCGCCGGCGCGGCATCTTCAAGATCGCAATTCAGCAGGGACTGGGCATCGTGCCCATTTTCAGCTTCGGAGAGGCGCAGATTTTTGACAACGTGTACATGCCGCGGACTCAGGCGTTTTTCAAGAGTATGCTGGGCTTCCCGTTCCCGTTTTTTATGATTGGCAAGTTTGGTTTCCCCATCCCGTGCCGCGTCCCGGTCACGGTCGCCGCCGATGCTCCCGTGTTCCCGATCCGGCAGAACGACAACCCGACCCCGGAGGAGATCACCGAGCTCCAGGACCGGTACTTCGCCGCCCTCGAGGCCCTCTTCGAGCGCTACAAGAAAGAGAATGGCCACGCGTCACACACGCTCTCCTTTATCGACAAATAGCCTAGCACCATTGACTGTTCGATTCATTGTTTTTGATGTTGACTTGCAGTTCCTTGCGGACCTCGATGGGCCTCCAAGCGAGGCCTCTGCCTTGTCCTCTGCTCGAAAAAGGCGTCGACGAAGCCTTCCTCCTCCAAGATTGATCGAACAAGCTTTGGACTCGATGAATTCTCAGACTCGCAGAGCCACGGTCTATGGCAAGATGGCACGAGCCGGGGCCATGAAGATTGCCGCCGGCGATTCGCCCGGGCGACCCGGGCTCGGGTGGCGACGCTGCTCGAGCTGCTCGAGTTTGAGCGGCCGCCGCAGCGGCGGGAACCCGTTCAACGGATATGCGTCATTTTTGGAGCTGGCTCGTAATAGTAAGCACGCAAGCCAAGCCAAGCCAAGCCAAGCAAGGCAACACAATACACCAGCACGAAACAAGGCGCAAGCGAGCTGAGCGAGCACGCATTGTAGCTCTCCGGCGCGAGGCTGTTCGCCCCTGCACACGTGCCAGCCTCGCCGTGGCGACCGCCTCATCTCATTGCGGTCCTTTCCATTCCGTCGCGGCCTCGCGCTCGGAAAGCGCGCGCATAGCCCGCTCGCCGCTTCGCGCCGGTCCGCTTCGCGCCGGTTCGCTTCGCGCCGGTCTTCCGGTCTCCCGCTCCGTCGCTCGCGCTTCGCGGCGGCCGGGCAGACTAGCCGCGGGAGAAGATGGGCAAGAAGGCCAAGAAGGCCAAGAAGGGCGGCAAGGGCGACGAGGCGCCGCCCGAGGAGCCGTCCGAGTTCGACGAGATGCCCGAGGAGGACCTGCGCAAGGCGCTCGAGGAGCTCGAGAAGCAGCTGGAGAAGGCGCGCGCAGACAGGAACTACGTCCAGGTCGAGCGCGACACCATCCAGACGTTCTACGACATCACGCGCAAGGAGGTGCAGCAATGCGAGCTGGAGATCATGACCAAGGAGAAGGAGATGGAGCAGAACGAGGAGAACCACCGCGTCGAGGTGCGCGTGTACGCGCAAAAGGTCAAGCATCTCGAGTACGAGCACAAGAACAACATGAAGCAGAGCGCCGCCGAGGGGGACTCGCAAGAGGTCGAGGAGAAGGACGGCCATGACGGCCGAATCGCCGGCCTCAAGGACGGCAAGAAGTCGCTCAAGATGGAGCTCCTCGAGGCCCAGCTCGAAAACGGTGAGACTGTGCGGCAGATGCAGGACACGCACAAGAAGAACCTGAGCAAGCTCGACGAGACCTTTGAGGAGAATCTCGAGACGCTGCGACAAAAGTACGAGGACAACCTCGAGGACCTGCGCCAGGAGCTCGAGCTGCGGCGCAAGGTTGAAATCCACGAGATCGAGGAGCGCAAGAACTCGCACATCAACGATCTCATGAAGAATCACGACAAGGCCTTTCACCAGATCAAGACCTACTACAACGACATTACGCACGACAATCTCAAGCTTATTCGATCTCTCAAGGACGAGGTATCGGAAATGCGCAAAAAGGCGACCGCTAACCAGAAGCTCATGTACGAGATCGCCCAGGAGAACAAGCGGCTCAGCGAGCCTTTGGCCGTGGCTGTCAAGGAGGTCGCAGAGCTGCGGCACAAGCTCAAGGACTTTGAAAAGGATAAGACGAGTCTTAAGTACGCCACGGCGCGTCTCAAGCGCCTCAAGCAGGACCTCACGGCGCAGAGTGCGCAGCACAAGGACCTCGAGACTCGCTTTCGGTCGAACGAGTTTGAGCGCGACAAAATTTACGACACGTTCGAGGAGACCATCAGCGACGTGCAGCGCAAGGCCGAGTTCAAGAACGTGCTTCTTGAGCAGCGGCTCGGTCAGATGAGACACACGCAGGAGGAGAGGCTACAGCAGATTCGCGCGCTCTGCGCCAACGTCGACCCTGTCACGCTCCAGCGCGTCACGCAGGAGCTCGACCGCGTTATTGACGAGCGCGACGCCTCCATCGAAAGTATGGAGGACTACCTCGCGCTCGTGCAAAAGACGCACAACGACACCGTGCGCACGCTCTCGAAGAAGCTCCGCGAGTTCGGCATTCCCGAAGAGGACGCCGCGCTTTCCAAGCTTTTGTCCACCCAGACCAGCACGGTGCCCGCCGGGCTCCTCGCGTAGTTGGGGATTCTGCTGTTCGAAAGAAATATTGTTTGTGATGTGCCAACTTCGGGGGGAGGAGGGCGGAGACGAGCTTGCGCACTCGCTGGCCTGCTGCTCCGCCAGATAAACTTGCACTCTCGTCCTTTCCTGAGGCTTTGTCTTTTCTCCTTCTTAGACGCCGATCCCGGCCGACGCAGCGGCCCCGTTGCCGCTTGAAATGCCGAGCGCAGACTTGATGGCCTGGCGCGCAAAGGGGATAAAGCTAATTGTGTACCAGGTAGCCGCGAGGAACTGGATGATAATGAGGATGACGCAGGGAATGGCCGGGTGCTTGGCCTCGAAGGCCACGACCAGCGTCGCCACCATGGCGAGAACGTATATACCGGTCGCCACTGCGCGCGACTCGCGCCACATGAGCGAGCACTGCCGCCGGGGGCCCATCATGAAGACCGAGCTGAAGATGGCGAGCAGGTTGCCCGCCGTGTACACAATCGCAAAGGCCACATAGTTGGCGGCAATGAGCAGCAAGGTCGACAGGAACGAGAATATCATGCCCACCAAGAAGCAAATGAGCACACCGTACAGCCGCGTCTGGTAGCTCAGGTCCGGGAAGCACGACTCATTCTGCGAAGGCGCGCGCGCGCGTAAAGTTAGTCTCTTCCTCCCCTCCACTTCCGCGACGTCGTCGCCCTGGGCGCCCTCGTTCAGAGAGGCTCGTCCATGGCGAGCTCGTTCGTTCGCCCCTCGCTTGCGCGTCCGCGCTCTCGCTGGCGCTCGCAGCCCGTGCGCGCGACGAGCGCGAGGCCACGTACCCTCTCCTGCTCCGTCTGCAGGCCGATGACGCCGCGCACGGAGGCCGTGGAGTCGCGCAGCTGGCCGACCCTCGTGTTGAAGCTGTTGCTCAGGTTCGCGCGGATGCCGCCGCCGCCGCCTCCGGCGGGCGGCGCGGCCGCGGGGGGCGGCGCGGCCGCGGCCTGGGTGCTCGGCAGCATCGCGTCGGTCCCTCGAGCGGCGCGCCTCGGGCGGGGTCTCGCTCGTTTCGTCTCTGTTGGGCGCCTTGACGGTCGCGATCTTGGAGGCCCATCACCATCACATCACCATCACCATCACCGTCATCGTCGACATCGTCATCGTCGGCCTCCTTCTCCTGGTGTCCCCGGCGTCCTCGAGAGCTCCGCCGTCTTCGAGCTCTTCTGCTCTGGGATGCAGAACGACGACGTTGGGTACGAGCGAGCTGTCGGGGGACTTGGCGCCGCTCCCCGGCCGCCCCTGTGCGAAGGCACCTCGACGTGCCGCCGGGCGTGGAGCGACCCGACCCGAGCTTGGGGTGCATGCATGCGTGCGTGCATGCATGCTGCATGCATTGTACGCACGCATGCTCTCGTGCACGAACGTGCTCGTGCTCGCAAGCTCATGCTGGTTCTGTGGTGCAAGCACTCGTCGCCGTCATCGTCACCGTCATCGTCATCGTCGCATCCATTGCGGCGCGGTGCGGCGCGGCGTCGTTATTGTTCCCGAGCACCGCGTCCCGCGCCTCGCCTCGCTCCGAGCACCTCTCCGCGAAGGCGTTCGCGCGGCCTCGGCCGCGGGGCGTCGCTCGCGGCCTCCGCGTCGCCGCGTCCCACGGGCAGCGGCGCGTCCCAGGTCTCGCAGAAACCCGGGTCCCTCCCTCCCCCTCGCGGCAGGTTCCCGTCCGTCCGTCCCTCCCTCCGCAAGCGCAGCGTGGCGAGCTCGGCCGGCGCTCGCGGTCTCGGTCGCGCTCGCGCTCGCGGTCGCGGTCGCGGTCGCGGTCGCGCTCGCGGCCGAGGTCGTTCTGGGACGGCGGTTTCGAGCTCGGCCGCCGCGGGGTTTCCGCGCCGCAGATCTCCTCGCCGCCTGCCGCCTACGCGCGCCCGCTGCCCGCAGACCTCCAGCCTCCCGCCCCCGCCCGCCCGCGCGACCGCCCGCCCGCCCGCGCGCCCGCCCTCGCCCGCGTCCGCGCGCGCCGACCCGGAGCCCGAGCACGAGCACGAGCACGAGGTCGAGGCCGAGGTCGAGACGTACGAGCAGCACCAGGACGACGACGACAAGGAGGAGGAGGAGGAGGAGGAGGCCCTCCTGGCGGACCAAGACAAGAAGCAGAAGCAGCAGCAGCAGCAGGAGCACGCGGAGGACGACGACGAAGAGCCCGTCGGAGGCCAAGTGCCCGGCGAGAACGGCTCGGACGGCGCCGAGGACCCGGACGACGACGAGGACGGCGGCAAGACCGCCGACGAGGAGGAATCCTGCCGAGGCAGGAGAACAAGCAAGGGCGCCGGCGGCCTCGATCTGTGCTGCAACGCGGCCAACGGGATCTTGACCTGCGACTGAACGCCCAGCCCCTCGAGGCGCGCGGGGCGCACAACCGTTAGTGGCGGGGACCGCGCTGGGGCAGCGGGGCCCCAAGACGCGCGCACCCAAGCGCAGACCGGGATCGAGGGCGGGATCGCGGGCGCCCCACCCCACCTAACAGCCGTGCAACGACGGGACTCGCTGCGTCACGCGAGCCGCCGGGCGACCATGCTGCACGCGCTCACGGCGAGCTTCGGGCTCTCCTCGCCGCCTCCCAGCGCGCGGAGCCGCGAGGACGAGGACAATCGTGACAGTGACCATGCGGAGGCGAGCGATCCTGCCGGGTTTCATGACGTCGGCAGCGACCTAGAGCTCGACGACATTGGCGACCTCGCGGACAACGAACTCGAGGAGGCCAAGGCCGCGCACTCGCCCATCAGCACATCCAAAAAGACCAATGCTGCCGCGACCGCCACAGCTGCCGAGATGAAAGCGAGGCCATTCGGGTCCACTTCCGAGGCGGCCACCACAAACGCTGCGCTGACGATGGCATCAGCCAAGGGCGCGCGCAGCCGGCGCGCGCACAGCCTCGAGGACAAGGAAAACGCCGTCAACGTCAGCAACCATACCCGCGCTAGCGCCGAAGCCGAGGTCGAGCGCGCAAGACTCGCTAACGAGGTGGCGTGTCTCAAGCGCGAGCTCGAGAATGCTCAGCACGAGGCGAAGCTCGCCGCTGAGATCGGCCAGGAGCTTCTTCAACAAGAACAAGCCGCGCGCCAGGAAAACGAGGAACTCGCCAAAAACCTGGAGAATCAGCGTCTCGAGGTGTCAGCGCTTTGCGCCGAGCTCGAGGGCGCGCGCAAAGAAGCTGCCGCATCCAATGAGGCCCTTGAGGAGTCCCGCGGCGAGCTCAAGGCGCTCGAGGAACGCGCCAGCGGGCTGGCCCACAAGCTCGAAACTGTCAACCGCGAGGCCCTTCGCGACGGCGCCAGCTTTGCCAGACTCGAAGCGCGGATTCACGAGCTGACCGAGGAGCGCGACGCAGCAAAGTCGCGCGCCAACGCCCTCGAGATCGAAATCAGTCGCGCCGAGCTCCTGTCTCCTACCCTGTCAAATAACTCGCCGCCCACGCCCGCCCGCAAGAATCTCGGCGCCTCTCTTGGCGAGATTGCGCTCGCTATCTCGCCCGGCTCGGGCAATGTGCGCGCCACCCGCACCAGCGACTCGGCGCCAACCGTGCGCATGGCCGCGTCCACGGCCGAGCGCCGCCGCCCTCGCGAAAAGCGCGCCAGCACCAGCGAGGAGTCGCGCCACAGCGACGGCCACGGAACCGACGCCGCCGCCGCAAACTCCGACTCCGAGTACGAGCAAGACGATGACTCTGACGGCACCTTTTCGGAGAGCGAGGCGCCCTTTGACGACAGCGAGGACAGCTTCAAGACCCCACCCAACCCGAACCGGGGCAGCGTCTCGCGCCTGCGCGCAACCCTGAGCGCGGTGCGTGCCGAGAACGCACGCAGCAAGAAGAAGATCCGCTCGCTCGAGAAGGCGCTCCAGCACAACACCCTGGAGACCCAGCTCAGCGCGCGCAAGCTCTCTAGCCTAGAGCAGGACCTCAGCGAGTTCCAGCAGATTGCTGCCGCCAGGTCCGAGATGCAAGGCAACGCCATTGCGGAAGAGGAGGCCGACGACGCCGGCAACGACGCCTGCGAGGGCATCTCCTCGCTCGAGGCCGCCATCTTGCGCGACGAGCTCGAGCGCATGAAAGACGAGCTCCGCCAGGCCAACGTTCTCGCCATCATCCGGGGCGAAGACCTCGACGCCACCGTTGAGCAGCTCCGTCAGGTTCAGGAGGAGCGCGCGAGAGCGGCTGCGAAAGCGCGCACGGAGGAAGGATCAGCGAGCGCTGCTGGTGACGAGGCCCTGCGTGTCGACGTCGAGTCCGAGCCCTCCCTTCTCAGCCCAGGACTGGCCAGTGCTGGTGCCACGAGCCCCGGCGTTACTTCCCCTTCGGGCGTCACGTCCCCTTCGGGCGTGGTCAAGGTCAAACGGCGGAGACGCACCGGAGCGTACGCTACCGTGGACTCAAGCTGCGGACCCAACGAGCCCATCGATGTGGACGCTGTGGACGTGCCTGCACAGGAGCAAGGTTCGGGCAGGGAGCTCGTTGTTACCCGGCCGCCTCTTGACCAGCATGCCGGGCAGCTGCTGGTGAAGCAGTTTCGTCGTCGCAACCTGGTCATTGGGCCCTCACGGAGCTGGAAGGCGCGCATGGTCCAACTTCGCGGGTCGACCTTGCTGCTCTTCCGCAACGAGTGGGATCGCCGGCCGTGCGGCAAGATCGCCCTCGACGGCACAGAAGTTCGCGTTGTGCGCCGGCCGCACCTCAGCGGCTCGGGCGGCGTCGTGCCCGCTTCGCCGCGACACCCTAACGCAAGCAAGCTGTCCGGGGCCCAAGCTGCTCGCGCCGCCGCCATTGCGCGCACCTCCTGCATTGTACACGAGTTTCACATCTGGCATCCTCGAAGGCCGGCAGTGCTCTTTTCCGCAGAGTCGCACGTAGAACTGTCGCGCTGGGCAGAGGCCATCCGCCAGAACTGCGGCAACGTCTCGATGCGCCCGCGCCGCTATGCGGCCGGCTACCTGACTGTGGTCGAGAGCGCGGACAAGACGGCCGTCAAGGGCTCCCTGCACCTGAGGCGCTACTTTGCTGTCCTCCGCGCCGACGGTCTTCATTTCTACGCGCATCCGCGCAAGCACAAGTCGGTGCGCGTCATTCTGCTGGACGACAAGGCGCGCATCTGGAAGCCCACGCGTGACCACAAGGCTGCGGGCCTTCTGGAGGACATCGACCGCGCCCTGTGCGTTAGTTCCCAGGATCTTGGCGAGTGCTCCCTCCTCGCCGATACCGCCGTGGACTGCGACTGGTGGATCTCCTCCATCCGCGCCCACGTCATGGGCATCGTTTCTGTGGGCTCTGTGCAAGGGATGCGCGGCGACATCGCTTTTGGCTGCGTTGAAGTGTGACATGCTGACCCAAATGACTGTGATTTTTCTGATGATACATACCATGGTACGTACGCACTACCTTTCCCAATTTGCATCCCTTGCCACCCTCGTGTTCAGCCTGGGCTCCTCCGCGCTATGTGTTCGGCAGGTATTGTATTGGCCCAGGCGGGGCCCAATGCCAGTGTCACGGCGGCGCGAGGTCGCGTTACCGGACATACTACGCCCAGCTAGCGTTTACGGTAGGAGTGCCGATAATGGGCCTGGCGGAGAGCAGCTTGTCGCGGGTCTCATCTCAGACTCTTGGGCGCGCAAACGAGCATCGAAGGACCTCGGCGACGCGCGAGCGAGGCGCCGCGACCTTTCCTCTGCGGACTCCGGAGGCCGCGCCGACAGAAGGCCGGCGAAATGTCCCAGCAGCGCGAGGAGCAGGCGGGGCCCCAGCTGGCGGCGACCTCGGTGCGACAACGCAAGCGACTCGCGATCTCGCTGGGGCCAGAGGCCTACCCGCGCGACGTCAACGCGCCGCTGTCGAAGAAACACGCCCTACCGCGCCAGTCCGGCAACAACGCAGGAGGCTTCGCGCAGCACCAGGCCCAGGGCAACATCTGGGACGAGGCAGACATGGGGACAGGCCTGCACGAGGACGCAGATCTCCTGAGCTATGCCGCGGAACTTGTGCGCGCCTTGGGACTGAGCGCCCGCGCTGCTAGAGCGACGCAGAAGCAAATGGCTGCTTCCAGCATCCGTGAGCAGCTCGCGGTTATTTCGGACTTGGAGTCCGAGCTCAAGACCAAGGATCTGGCCTTGCCTGTGCAGTCCAGGCACGGGAACCAGGCGACGCATCTCGAAGGCAAAGACGAAGACGCGGCAGAGCAGACAGACCAAGCTTGGGAGCGTCTTCTCGCCAACGCCGAGCTCACCGAGGAACAAGTCGCCATCATGTCGCGCCAGTACTACGCTCTAGACAACGCAGAGAGCAGGCTGCACATGTTCCTCGAGTTTTCGAGCTATCTGAGGCCGTTCTCAGAGGCGCAACTCGCCTTTCGGGAACGCATGAAGGCGGCCGACAAAAACTCATACCTTTCGAAGATGACGGCATCCTCGTGGTGGCCCTGGGCCTCGGATACGCCCTCGCTCTATGCAGCCAAGGGCGAAAACAAACAAACCCCGTGGTACAAGTCGCCGACAGCGATGACGGCAGCCGTCTTTACCACCGCTTTGCTACGATACTCTTTCTCGTGACTGACTGACTGCTTGCGCTTGAACAAGCTAAAATACGGTATCATGGATTTGCTACTGCGTCTTGCTTGTTGGTGCCGAGCTTTGCGTCGTTATATAGGGGCGCGACGGCTTCGTCGTGTCCAGTCCCTGGCGTCTTGAGCGTCATGAGACTGATACCCGTGAGTGTAATGAAGATTCCCAAGGGATACAGAATGAACTGGAGTCGGGAGTAGCCTGCGAACTCGTGGTAGACTACTGCGCCCACAGACCCGCTGAGCAAAATGTAGGCCGTGTTGTACATTGGCAAAAAAAGTACCGCGTTGTATCGGCGCAGTCCTTGGTTGATGTGACTGATCTGAAGGAAAGAAAAGATCAGAATGAGGACGATGTGATAGTACGGGTGCACGGTGCTCCACGCTCCGCCGGAACGCCCGTCCTGCGAAATACCGGCCTCAGCGAGCTCGCCGGTGGCCTTGAAAAACACGTTGCCGATGCCCCCAAAGGCACCGGCGCAAAAAGCATACAGTACCGGACGAATGCGTATGACGGAAGGCGCAGATGTCATTCCGTGAATCATGCCCAGAGCGCAAAGGGCAGCCGCCAAGAGGCTGCTGATGAGCGCAATAAAGTCAACATCATCGTAGCGATCGAGAAGCTCGCATGCGTTGAGGTTGACGTCTGATTTGGGCCCGCTTGCAGTTGTCACCACCAGGCCAACGAGGATGACGCCCGTGGCGATGACTTCGATCCTGGAAATCTTTTCGCGGAGCAGAATCGGGGCGAATATTGCGTTGAGCAGAATGGTCATGCCCGCAAAGGGGACGAGGAGGGACTGTGGTGCAAGCGAGAACGCGACAAAGTCAAATGGGAGGGGAAGTAGGACCATGATAAAGAGTGCGAAGAGCCACCATGGCGAGATGAGCAGGCCGCCAATCTCGGGCGCTTTTTTCACCTTGCGGTCGTTGACAATGTGAGCGTATTTCTGCAGAATGGTACCAAAAGTCGTGCAGAACGAGGACAGGATGCTGAACATCACGCCGAGAAGCCATGTGCTTTCGGCATCCTCGCCCGAGGCATCGTCGCTCTCGCCGTTGGACTCTAGAGCGGCGCACTCGCAGGTTGCCGTATCGTCGAGCCCGCTGACATTACCGTAGTCGAGATGGCCGGTCGTCGAGCACCAATAGGAATCGAGCTCGTCTTCAGAGGCAAGCAGCACGGCAAACCCGGGCGGCGGGAGATCGCCGTATCTTGAGCACGTGGACAGCGTCACCGTGGACCCATTGGCGAGGGCGTAAGTTGCTGCAAAGTCGCACAGCAGGTTCGACGAAGTTGTCGTGACCCCCGAGCAGTTCCAGCCATGCGTTGTTGTCAGCAGTCCGACGGCCGTGGCGTTGGTGGCCCCGCACGTGAGAGCATTGCCCATACTTTGCTGGGAAGCTGACGCTGACGCGAGCTCCCCGTCTCGAGGCACGTCCGAGACAAGGCAAGAGTAGCTTCCGCCGGGTGCGGCGACCCCTGGCCTCACCAGAGTCACGCCCTTGCCGTCGACTAATCTCGTTTTGCGAAAACGCGCGATGTTTGTGCCCAAGGTACCATGTCCCCGCGCGGAAGATAATCCATTTCAACAGGGCCTAGCTCTGCCCTATGCACGTACCTTTACGTAAGTATGGGTACGGTGGGTGGGAAGGACCCACCGGATGCCGCGGAACTTCCGCGTCGACTGCTTCTCCAGCTACATACAATGTACGTACTAGTACGTACGTACGTACGTAAAACAACTGAAAGACGATGACGGGGCGCGCTTGTCGACCTGTGGAAATTTTTAGAAGCAAAACGGTGTGCACTCATTGCGCACCCTGGTGTGCGCCAAGTCAAGGTGTGTACGGGGACTCCGAGTCTGTGAGTCAGGCCCCTCTCGCCGCGCTTCCTGAGCGCTTCACGGCGCCGTGCTGCATTCTGCGCCTCTGCACAGCACAGCATGATGCCGGCGCGATCTCGATCTCGATCTCGGGCGCAAATTGTCTGCATCCAGGACCTCGGCGCAGGCTGCGCGTGGCAGCATGCCATGGTCTCCAGGTCGTCTTTGGTGCGCACGGGATCGCGGGACGGTGCCGGCAACGACCTTTTCAGCGGCTCCAAGAGCCTCATCATGTCGATGATCATCATGATCAGCGATCACCACGATCAGCGACTCGAGCCTACAGGCTTGGGCTTGGGACCGCGTGCAGTGGGCGATGATGACAAGCAACCCCACGGTGCCGACGAGCTCGCAGATCATCGAGTCTCGCAGACCCTCATCGACGCTAGCTAACCTCGAAGGCGAAGGCGACGCGCGACGCGCGACTCGGGCGAGAGGACCATGACGATCGAGGTGAAGCCGGAGCGCTGCCAATGGCTCAAGAAGGACGAAGATGACGTCTCGGAGAGCAAGAGCGACGGCCCCGTGGTGTACTGGATGCACCGCGAGAAGCGCGCGGAGGACAACTGGGCGCTCCTCAAGGCGCAGAGCCTGGCCATGGCCAAGAACGCCACGCTGGCGGTGGTCTTGCTGGTGCCGACGAAGTACATGCACTGGAACCTGCGGCACTACTCGTTCGGGCTCAAAGGCCTGGCGGAGACGCAGAAGGCGCTGCACGCCAAGAACATCCCCATGCACGTGGCTCTAAGCGAGAACCCGGCCAAGGACCTCGTGTCCAAGTGCAAGGAGCTCAAGGCGCGCGCGCTGGTCATGGACTTCTTCCCGATGCGCCCCAAGCGCAACTGGGACTCCGAGGTCGCCAAGAACGTCGACATGCCCGTCTGCATGGTGGACGCGCACAACGTTGTGCCGTGCTGGGAGGCCTCGGACAAGCGCGAGTACGCCGCGCGCACGATCCGGCCCAAGATCAATCGCAAGAAGGACGATTTTCTCGAGACATTCCCGGCGCTGGAGAAGATGCCGTCGTCAAACACCGACGGCAAGCTCCAGGAGACAGACTTCGACGGCATGCTCGACAAGCTCAAGTCCGACTACAAGCTGGACACGAGCGTCAAGCCAGTGGACGACCGCTTCCCGCCGGGCCCGTCTGGGGCGAAGAAGACGCTAGACCGCTTCCTGGACCCGAAGCGCCTCGGGCAGTACAGCGAGAGTCGCAACGATCCCAACGAGCGCGTCCTCTCGAACATGTCGCCGTACATGAACTACGGCTTCATCGCGCCGCAGCGCGTCATCATGGAGGCGCAGGCCTTCGCCAAGAAGAACGGCAAGATCTCGTCCAAGGAGATCGAGGGCTTCGTGGAAGAGTCGCTCGTGCGGCGCGAGCTGACGGACAACTACTGCCACTACGTGCCCGAGTACGACTCGCTTGAGGCCGCGTACGATTGGGCGCGGGAGACGCTCGAGGAGCACAAGAAGGACGAGCGACCACACATTTACTCCTTCGACGAGCTCGCGAAGGCGCGCACGAATGACGAGCTATGGAACGCCGCGCAGGTCATGGCGCGCGACGAGGGCAAGATGCACGGCTGGTTGCGCATGTACTGGGCCAAGCAGCTCCTGCTGTGGACGGAGACGCCCGAGGAGGCCCTTGACTATGGCCTTCGCCTCAACGACATCTACAACCTCGACGGCGGCGACCCGAACTCCGTGGTGGGCGTCGCGTGGAGCATCATGGGCATTCACGACCAGGGCTGGAAGGAGCGCGAGATCTTTGGCAAGATCCGCTGCATGACGTACAAGTCCTCGCGCACCAAGTTCGACGTTGACAAACTTGCCGCGAACTACCCCGGGCCGGGCACCAAGGGGGAGACCGGCAGCAACGGCGGCAAAAAGCGCAAGTCCTCCGACGACGACACCGACGAGAGCAACAAGAAGAAGACCAGCAGCAACAAGAAGAGCGACAGCAAAGACGATGGCGGCAAGAAGAAGGCGAAGAAGGACGAGAGCGACAGTAGCAACAAGAACAAGAAGAAGAAGAGTGAAGACGACAGCGAGAGCAGCAGCAAGAGCTCCAACAAGAAGAAGCAAAAGTCCTCGTAAAGGTAAAGCCGCCGCGCCGCCTCCACCCCAAACGAAAAGCTCGCACAAATTGTCTGAAGCAGGTTCGATTGTCAGAATTATCAGGCACGATGTATACATAGTGATCACAAAAGGTCCGCCGAGCCTCGACTGGCCACGCCGGCCCGCCTACGCCCGGGTCTGGGCATCGGCGGTTGGCGATCGGCGGAGCAGGGTCTTGAAGAAGCGGTCTGCGACGCGGGTAACGTAGGTGGAACGCGTGCCGCGCTCGCAAAAGCTGAGATGGCCGCCTTGCGGCACACTGAAGAAGACGATCCGGTCGCTGCACTGCGCCGCCGCGCGCTGGATCCGATGCGTGTCGTCCGAGAAGAGCGGGTCGTCCTCAGAGTGCAGGCAGAGCACGGGGATGTCGATCTTGTGCGCGTGCTCTACGAGGTTGAAGCTGTCGTGGTAGTCGACGACGCTGTGGTGGCCGTACACGGGCGTGGCGAGCTTGCGATCGAGGTCGCTGAGGTTGCTGCAGGTGGCAATATCGTCCATGTCAACGGCGTCCAACGCGTCGAGCACGTGCTTGTTGCGGCGCAGAATCTCGATGTGCATCTTGGCGAGAATGTAAGAGTAGCAGCGGCCCACGAGGCCGTTGACTTCCATGAGCTGCAGGCCGACCTGGTACTGGAAAGTGCTGCCGACGGTCATGACGGCCAAGAAGGGGCAGTCCGCGGAAGAGAAGCCCTGCACAAATTTGAGCAAGAGCGAGCCTCCCTGGCTGAGCCCGAGACCAAAGAGCGGGACGTCGGCACCACGGTCGGCGCGCACCTTTGCCACGAGGGTCTCCAGCATGCGCGTGTCCATCTTATGCAGCTTGTAGGAGCGGAGGGGCATGCCGCCCTCGCCGCGCTCGTGCAAAATGTGCACGTAGCCATCGAAGCGCTCGGCAATGGACTTTGCGAGGATGCGGTAGAGGTTCTTGTCGGAGGAGCCGCCAAAGCCCGGGACGATGATGAAGGAGGGCGAGCTCGCCGAGGCCCGAGGCGAGGCGAGCGTGTCGGCTGCCACCTCAACGAGGTGGCCGTCGAGGCGCGCAGACAGCACATCCCTCGTGAATGAGAGCTCTTCGTCGATGCGCAGGATGGGGGCCCCGGTCATGAGGTGGTTGTTGTAGAAGGTGGGCGTGCTGTAGGCCTCGAGCGTCCGCAGTGCCTCGGCGATGCTGCGGCTCGAGGGAGACTCAAAGAACGAGACCCGATTTCCCGCGGGCGTCTTTTCGTCCCTGTACACAAGCGCAGCGAACCTTTGCGCAGCGGACTTGGCGGCCGCGAGTCCCGCGGCGCTCGTCGCCACGGCGAGGCCGACTCTGCGGTGCGAGACCTCGTCTTCGCCAATGAGACTTCGCAGCTTGCCCAAGTACGAGCGTGGCGACAAAGCTTTGCGCACGCGGGGCAGCGAGGAGAGCGACGAGAACGAGCTCGAGGACGAGGCGGACGACAGCGTGGAGAGCGAGTCATGCGAAGAACCCGACCTCGAAAGCCCCGCGGGCGCCTCACGATCGCCTTCCAGATCGTCCTCCTCGTCGTCGTCGTCCTTCTCCAGGTCCCCCTTCTTCCGCGCGGCGAGGGTCTTCCTCTCGAGCAGCTTCCTGAGCGAGCTCTTGCGCGTCACCAGTGCGTCCATAATGAAGGCCAGGAGCAGGACGGCGACGGCGGCCTGTACGAGCTGCGAGCTGCCGAGCTGCGCCATCTTCTCCTGGACCGTGGTCGCCAGCCCCGACGTCTCCCCGCGCCTCATTATCGTCGCCATCCCGAGACGCCTCGCAATGGTTTTTGATGGCGATGACGCCGCTATCGAGCGGGTTCTGCGGTTCCAGGCCTCTCTTCGACGCCTTCGACAACCCTTCAACCCTCAGGTCCACAAGTCGATCGAGCCTCTGGGAGAACGCAGCGAGCCCGGCCGGCGTCTGTCTGGCTGGGGTCGAAGACGTCTTCGACGCCGAAGACGCCGACGTCGAAGAGGGTTTGGTCCACGTGGGTCGCGATCGCTCCGCGTCCCGGACGCGTCGCAGGTCTCAGAACGCGCGTCGATCCTTCACTCCACTCCGAGTCGAGAAACATCAATCAAACAGTCGTCAATCGGGTCTGCGAGGACTCTCTACAAGCTAGAAGGCTGCGAGCTCGCAGTTCTTGGCCTGCAGTCGCCAGAGGGCGGGCATGCAATGCAAGCAAGCAAGCTACGAACGAAGAACTCGTCTGACTGACGCTGAAAGCCGGCAGCCAGGAGGAAGACCAGCCCTCAGAAATCGCATCGCACCGCATCGCTGACATCTGACTGCTCGTGAATGCAGTGATGACGCTCCTGGCCCCGTCGCACCTCGTCGCACCCGGGTCGTACGTAGCGCGCGACGTAGTAGGCTGATCCTATCAGGCCTATCAGGCTAGGTCTGGCGCTCGCCCAGGTACGTACGTACTTAAACGCACAGCACGCCGTGGCGCCCCGCCGGAGCTCGATGCCATCGCTCTCAGGAGTGAGTCTCGTCTCGTCATCAGGCCTGCGACGGAAGTCCACCAGAGTCATCATCATCAGAGTCTCGATCTCATCTCATAATTCTCGGCGTGGGTCGCGATTCGTTCAGAGGTGGGTCATTGCTGATCTCATGAGTCATTGACATTCATTCATTCATCATTCATTCCAGAATCATCTGAGGAGCACGCGAGCGGCGGTAGGCCTCCTTGATGAAATACAGACGTTTGGAGTACGTACTACAGCGCAGCCGCGCCGGGGAGAAGCTTCGATTGGCCGAGCGAGGTCGGCAGCAGCTGCAGCGGTCACGTCACGGTCGGTGCGGCTTGCGCAGTTTCCTTTCGACTCGAGAGGATTCCCCAGACAGATGATGAGATCATGAGAGTCACAGGCTGAGCTGAGCCTTCCCCAACAGCACTGGGCTGGGATTCCCGGGAACGACGTGCTACGGTCGACGGTCAGTCTCGTTGATCGACGACAGGGGCCAGCAGGCAGACGGACGTCCGAAAATGCCTGGAAATGCCTGTCCCGATGATAATGCTTGCCAGAAATCTGGCTATAGCCTACTCGGCGTCGAACGAGCAATTTGGCCAGCGTTTGTGGTTATTGATCGAGACGTGGCCCAATCATCGTGCGCGTGTGGCAGATGATCGAAGGTCGGGGGATTATAGGCCGACCAATGCAGACCTTTTGGCTGTTTGTTTTCGGGATCTCCGAGTCGGCTGGGGCCTGGCGTTGCAGGGCCGCGCAAAAGGGCAAAACGCAGTTCGCGCGCCCCAAATGACCGCGAAATTGTAGTTCGGCTTGCCGCGCGGCTCGAGCCATCGCTTGTGAAATCTCGTGTGGCGCAGTATCGATAAGTTGCTGTCGGAGCAAAGATTTGGTCCAGGATGAGTTTCGAATTTCTACGAGCTACACCCCAAGCCCGCCCGCGAGTTATTCGACATCCGGATCGCTGCCGATTCGCCGAGAGTGCAAGTCCTTGGCACAACTTAGCATCCAACTTTTCTTTGACAAGACGCGACGCTCGCCGCCGCTGGGACTTTGGCATCGACGAGCGCATCAGAGACCATCTTGCCTGGTTGATTGACGGAGTGCTCATCATTGATTGTGATCGCCATCCCATTGCTTCCGGTCGCTACCTTCGGCGTTGGCAAGCCTTGTGCAATCGCGGCCAAAGCAAATCCCGCGCTCGAAGCCTCGGCCGGGCTCGATCAAACCGCGCTAGTCTTTAGTACTGCGAGAGCCATTTCTCGACACGACAGAATTGATTGAAGACGGGTCAATTCCCGTGCCGACAGGGTCCTCCGAGACCCGCTGCGGGGAGGGCAAGACCACGATCATGGCGGACGGCTATCGCTTCGCGGGGCAATCAAGGCGAGGCAGAAGTTGTTGGGCCGGGTGGAACAACTCAAAGATGGCGAGCCTGAGAGCCTGCTGACCCGTGGGCGAGGCGACGACAGAGTTTTGCTCGGTGCCTCTCTTTCGTTTTGCTCGTACAAGTGCGCTCTGCAAACCTCAAGGACAAAGATGAAGGCGTGGGTTCAGGATTCTTAGACAGCGGACGGGGCCTTGAAGAGTAGAAAGAGGAACTCCTCGAACGACAGAAGGCGGTCATCGTCGTTGTCGGCCGCCGAAAGGAAGCCGGAAATGGCAATGCGTGAAGTGGGCCGCGCCGAGGTGCTGGCGAGAAGACTCGGAGGAAAGAGGTCCGCGTGCGCCAGCAGCGAGGCCTGTAGCTCGCCGTGGCGTACCTGCTTGGAACCGTCGGCGTCTACAAGCGCAAAGAGCTTCATGGCGTAAAAGTAGTCGACAAACTCCTCGAGCGAGAACAGACCGTCTCCGTCCTTGTCGACGTTCTTGACATCCTCGTGCAGAGCTGCATCGGCCAGCGCCGGAGCGACACCGACCAGGTTCTCAAAGGCGCCGGCGTTGGGACCGCTGAGCGCAGCCACAAGCTCCTCTACGCTCACCCGGCCGTCGTGGTTGACGTCGACGCTCTCAAACAAGGCCTGCAGCGAGGAGCACTCCTGCTCGACGGTTTCCGAGGCAGGGCCGACTTCCTGCGCGGAGGCAGCTTCCTCTTCGTCGTCTGCGGGTACGGTCTTGCGCGCACACACCACAAAGTCCTCGGCGTCGAGGGGATCGGAAATGATCGACGAGTAGTGCCCAGGGCCGGCGCGCGACTCCTCGATGCGGCCCGCAGCAAGGGCGCGCGAGAGCGGCGTGTTGTCCTCGCTGCCCTCATCCTCGCCATCGCCGTCCTTATGCTCTTCGTAGCGCGCCTCTTGTTTGAGGCCGCTCGGATTGTAGAAGAGACCGCTATTGATCGGCTGGCCGTCCTTGAACTGGCCATAGTACGCACTGCCGTCCGTCTTGGCCCAGCGCCCGCGGATGAATTCACCGTCGGCCCACTGGCCCAATAGATATGACTTTGGCGAGGCGAACTGGTATGCGCCGTGCCCGTGCGGCTTGTTCGCGCGAAAGACGCCCGTGTACGTGTCGCCGTTTGCGTAGGTGAGCGTGCCGCGACCCTCTCGCAGGTCATCGGCCCACTGGCCTTCGTACGTGCTCCCGTCCGGGTACCGCATCAAACCGACGCCGTGGCGCCGACCGCGATGGTAATCACCGTCATAGGCTGCCGTCTCGCCTGTCGGCGCGCCCTCCTCGTCCTTGACAGCCCAGGTGTACTTGCCACGACCCTCGCGCTCGCGATGGCTGCTAAACCTCCCCTCAAACCGGTCTCCGTTCGCGTACGTCACCACGGCCAGGCCCGCGCGCTCGAGCCACGTCGTCTTTTCCTTGTGGCCGTCCAGGTAGTGCACCGTGTACGTCGCAACATCCTCCTCGCCGTCCGCCATGGTCTCTGCGGAGCGCCGTGCGACCACCGCCAGTCTTTAGGCGCGCGCGTCGGCTATTGTGATGACGTCTTCGGGAGCTGCGCCGCCTTTCGGCTTTGAGCTGCGACGATCTCGGCCTGCTCGCTCGTCGGATGGTAGGTTCGGCTCCGGCAGGCAACGCTTCGAGCTCACAACAGCTTCGCTCTCCAGAGTTATTGCTCCAGAGGCGTAAGGCCTCGATGTGAAGAATTTCGACGCGTCAAGGACGGCACTGGCAGAGCTATGCCTACCCTCTAATTCTTCTGCTTCAGAGAAAACCCCGTACTTCGAGCTTATCAAGCGCCGTGGAGTCCAGTTCTCGCGGCGCAAGACTGCCGAAAGTATCGCCGCCTGGCACTCTGGGGCCACGCTCGGCAGTCTCTTGGCACGGAAACCTGAGAATCGAACTCTACTGTGACTCGGAGTGGACTTGGTCAAGTAACTCAACTCAAGTTCGAGTTCAACCTTTTTTTTTTGAGAGCCGTCTCAACGGATATGGCGCGCGTCCTCGCCGCGGCGTGCGGGCGTCTCGGAACTCGACTCCAGACCTGACGGTGAGTCCCGCGACCGAGCCCGGCCCGCGCCGAGGCGCCCCGCCGCCGCCCCGCGACGCGCCGCGCCGCGAGGCCCGCCGCCCCCTCCGCGCGGGCCCGCGAGGCGCTGCGCGCGCTGCATCGTCGGCCGCCTGGCCCGCTCTGTGGCGCATCATCGCGCGGGGTCTCGTCCGGGACCTCGAGTCCGGCGACCTTTCGCGCGCAGCCGCGCGCGACCGACTCCGCGCGCAGCCGCTGCCCGCGGAGCGCGGCGCCGCGGGGCCAACAAGCTGGGCGCGGAGCTCGCGCGGCCCTGCGGAGAGCTGAACGGCGGGGCGGGCGTGGACTGACATGCAGCAGCAAACGCTCGCCTTGCGGAGGACGAGCCAGGATAGCGTCGGCAGCGCGGGCAGCGTCAAGAGCAGCGGCGCAGGCGAGCATGAGAGCATGAGCGACGGCGAAGAGGAACGCACGCGCCAGCGTTTTAGTCAACGTGACGGCGACGGAAATATTGAGAATGAGGCGAACCTGCACGAGGGGGCGCGAACGACCCGCGCGCGCGCAACTCAATCGATAAGCAGCAGCAGTTCGAGCAGCAGTTCGAGCAGCAGCAGCAGCAGCAGCAGCGATGGCGAAGAGTACGTCAGTGGCCGGCCTTCTACAGTCGCCATGAGGCGATCCGTGGGTCTTGCGAGACACCGGCGCAACGGTGAGGATGAGGTCGACGAGATCGACGAGAGCGTCGATGCCGGGGAAAACAGCGCGACCGCCTTCTGGCCCCCGCGGCAGCGGGTCGTCGACCCGCGCAAGCGCAGCATGGTCCAAGTCGCAGTCGAGCGCAATCGCGGCAATCTCTTTTACCTACTCATGGTGCGCGGGGCAGACGTGCTGTGGCGGGATGCGAATGGCAGCACGGCATTGCACAGCGCAGCGCGTCTTGGTCGCTGCGCAATGCTCTCTTTTCTACTGGAGCACGCGCGCGCCAACTTGACGGATGCTTTGCTTGAAGAGATCTTCGCGGAAGCCTTTGCGAGGCCCCGGGATGATGATGAGGAAGACGCGAACTTGCCCAAAAGGGCTGGCCAGGCGCTTGCTGCATCCAAGCTGCGCTGTGCCGCAATAATTGCTTACGCCGGGGCCAGCGGAACCTCGGAGATCCTCAATGGGCAGGAGGCGACCCTCGCAGAATTGCCTGGCGCGCAGCGCCTTTTGAATGTCGTCAAAATATGCGAAACCCCTGAGCAGCGGCGCGAGGCGCTGCGCTGGGAGATGCTGCGGGCAATTTCTCGGCAGCCACAAGTTTCCCTACACCTCGCTACGGGCTTGCCGACTGACGTGCTCGCGCGGTGCGTCGGGTTTTTGGGCGTCAACGTGAAGCAACCTACCAAGGAGCGGTGGATGACCATGTTCTGAATTTTACCTCGCCTGCCCGTGCAATGCTCTCTTCTCTGCCAGCGGACGTGAAGTGGACGCGAAGGAAAATCTATAGACACCGAAATGAGGATAACGCGAGGTACGGTAGACTATCTTATGAAGAATGCATAGACCTTGGACCAATGGATGAGACAGGAAAGAGACATAGCGGCCCGCACATGGATGTGCACTACTTGCACGTGGTGCCGCGAACAAACCCGGGCTTGCGAATTCTTCATTACACGCGCCGATCCCTAACTTTCCCAGGCCGGCTTGAACTTGTTTCCTCCCCGAGGATCGCGCACTTCCTGGTCTGGTATAGTCGGCGCGCTCTCCGTACCTCTTAGATCTTGGGGTGGATGGCGAGTTCGAAGATCACATAGAGAATGTACAGGAAGAGAAGGATGGAGCCCACCACCTTGCTCAGCCGCCAGTGCGCCAGGCGCAGTACGACGAGGAGAACGATTACGACCGCAAACAGGAACGAAATACCGACGGTGATGTCCCCCGTGTCGACGACGGACGGCTTGCCGTAAATGAGGCCCGCCAGGAGCCACGGCAGACCGAGGCCGATGAGGATGTCAAAGATGTTGCTGCCGATCGAGTTAGCCACCGCCATGTCTCCCTGGCCCTGGCGCGCCACGATAATGGACGAGATCGCGTCGGGCACGCTGGTGCCGGCGGCGATAAAAGTCAGCCCCATTACGGGCGAGCTGATGCCCACAATGCAACCAAACTTGCTGGCCGACCATACGAGAAAGTGCGACAGAACAGCGATCCAGACGATGCAGAGCGCAAACGAAAGCCAATAGCCCAGGCGCCGGTTCTCCTCCTTGCCGGGCTTATCCTCGTGGAAGACGTCAAAGTTACTATCGGGAATGGTGAGTCGGAAGACGAGGTTGAACGGGAAGGACAAAACGTAGTAGAGGCGGGCAGCCCACATGTGCTTCCACCCGCCGCAGTGCCTACGTGTGCAGCCGTCCTTAGGATAGTCTTCGAGCTCCGTATCCTGATCGTGCTCCATTGTAGGCCACATGAGCGGGTCCCAGTACGACTCTTGCTCGTCCTCGGCGTCCTCCCGCAGCTCCTCTTGGCCCGCGGCCTTATCCTTGACAAGCTCGCTGCCCCCACCCGTGGCGTCGGGGACAACATTCACTGACGGCTGCCCTTCGCTAGGGCCCGCAGCGGTGCTCGCGGCGGGGGCCAGGCCGGATGATTGGCCGCCCCCCTGGGAGTCCGAGCCCGTCTTGTCCCGCTGCTCGACGGCCTGTTGCGAGGCGTCGGCCCACGATTTGCTCTCGAGGTTGGCGCGAATGACGGCCTGGGCCACGTCCTTGAGGCTCTTGTGCGCCGAGCTCTGGCGCCCGTGCTGGCCATGCTCGCTGTGCGGGGTGACGCCCCCGCGCATCGAGCCCTCGCGGCTAAAGCGCATGCTGTGGTTGAAGCCGCGGTTGCGGCTGATCAGAAGTGGGTTGGCCGAGGCCGCGTTGCCCGCCACAAAGCGCGCGCTACCGTCGGCACCGCGGGCGCTCCCCTCTGCGCCGGCGCCGCGCGTGCTGCTCAGAGACGATCGGACGTGGACCTGGGTCTCGCTGTTGCGCCGCTCGAGACGGGCCGCCTCGGCGGCCGCCTCGAGCGCAGCTGCCGGCCGCTCCGTCGCGACGGTGTGACGCCCGGCAGGGCCCTCTTTGAGCGTCTCGTTGCTGCCCAGAACGGCCTTGGCGGCGTGAACAATGCCCTCGGATTTCCCGCTCGCCGCGTCCGTATCGGCAACGGTGTCCTCAGCGCGAGAGAGCGACGAGGCCTCCTCGACGGTCTCGCTGGCGTCGCTCAAATCAACGTCCATGAGCGCGAGCTCCACGGCAGGCGCGTCGACGCCGTCATTCGCAGTGCCGTTCTCGATGTCGGCGTCGCCGCCGTTATCGCCGCCCTTGCCCTTGTCCTTGTCCTTGTTGGCATCGACCACGGTGGCGTCCGGGGATCCGGAGGAGAAGGTGCGGTCCATCCACGCAAAAGCGCGCGCGTTGACGGTCATGAAGCCAATGTATAGGCCGTAGATGAGCAGGAGAATGAGCCCCTCCCACCACCGCGCCTCGTCGTTGATAATGACGCCGAGCAGAGCAATGACACTAATGACGTAGAACGTGACATCGCGGACCAGGGGTCGCCAGTCAAGATGCAGCGTGTTGCCCGCGAGCATGGCCGAGAGGCCGATGATGACGAGGATGTTGAAGATGGCCGAGCCGACGACGGTGCCAACGCCGACGCTCTTTGGCGGGTTGGAGATGACATTGTCCGCGAGCGAGACGAAGAGCTCGGGGGCGCTGCTGCCGGCGGCCAGAAAGGTGGCGCCAGCCACGTCCTCGGAAAGATTGAGCGCCTCACTGATGCGCTCGAGCGCCGAGACCAGGTAGTCGTCGCAGACGATGGCGAGGCCCAGAAAGAGGAAGAACATGATGAAAATGTAGAGCCAGGCGCCGCCGTTGACCTCCCACGAGTCCATGCAAGCGCCGTAGCCGGAGCCGCCCGGGACCAGCTCCGCTGAGCATAGATGCGACTCGGGGCACACGGCACCATCGTCTGTTCGGCACTCGTCGGCATCGCGGCAGCAGACGCGGGCCAGGTACTCGTCCGGAGTGCAAATGTTTGTCCCGTTGTCGGAGCAAAACGCGGCCATTCCGGGATCTTGGGCGCAGAAGGCAGCCGTGGTTCCGCCAGATCCGCCAGAGAGCTCTCTTCGGCGGATCCACGCCTCCTCGCGCGCGTCCTCGCGGTCCGTAACGGGGAGCCATCCCAGCTGCCCGAGCGCCACAAATGCTGCCAAGCCGAGGCCCACCACGCCGAGTCTCGCGCGGACCTTGCCGCGGATCCGCGCCCTCGTCGCCTCGCGCTTCGACACCGTCTTCTTCGAGGAGACCATCATCTCTTCACTGGACCCACGAGGCACCAAGCGTGCGCGCGGCGCGGGAGCGAATGCGCCCGCAGAAATACGGGACTGCTCGCCTCGCCCCAAGTTGCCAGCGGATCGAGCGACGAGCCTCGCGCGGTCGTCGAGTGTCTAACGTGCGCGCGTGCACCTTCTCCTCCTCGTCCCGCTTCTTTGGGTCCTTCCACGCCGCGTGCGCGGGATGTCAGCCGCGTTGATGACCCTCTTCTTCCTCTTCTCGAGGCCGATGCGGGGCTAGGCCTTCTGGTCTGGTCTGGTCTGCGCGCGCAGCTGCTTGTCCTCGCGCTTCGCTTCGCTTCTTCTCCAGCTCCAGGCCCCTCACGTTGTCGTCACGCGGCCCCACGTTCGGTCGAGCTCTTCTTGCCGGTTCGAGCGTGCGCGCGCGCGTACGCTCTCGTCTCGGCTCGCACGCCTGGACCTGCGTCCGCACGTCCGTCCGCCGGACTCTGCACGTCCCGGCCTGCTTGCTTTGCGAATTTGCTCTCGCGGTCGCGGTCGAGGTCGAGGTCGCGGTCGAGGTCGCGGTCAAGGTCGAGGCCGCCGACTCGGAGCTCGTTTGCCGAAGTTCTGTGCCCCCTCGGCCGGTTCGAGGTCGATCTCGGGCCGCGAGCCTCGGGGAGCTGCGCGTCCTCGTCCTCGGCGTGCGTACGTACCCACGCGGCGTACGCGGCGGCGGCGCACGAGCCGAGCGGGGCCGAGCCGGAGATCGACGCCGGCGGCGAGCGAGCGAGCGAGGACGACTCGGAGAGAGTTGGGCGCCGGCGTCGCGGCGGCCGGGAGCAGCTGGCTCTTCGCGGCGGCGGCGGCGGCGGAGTCGGGCGCGAAGAAGACGGCTCGCGGCGTCGAGACGGAGCCGGAGTCGGAGCCGGAGACGGAGACGGGGGCCCCGCGAGCGCGCCGCGGGCGGGCGAGCGGGCGGCGGGCGCGGGGGGGAGGAGGGGAGGGAGTTCACGGGGAGATGGATGGATGGATGGATGGATGAGATGGGCCCTCGCGAAGACGAAGACGAAGACGATGACGAAGACTTGGGTTTTGAAACCTGAGAGCAAGGAACCGTGCCTCGCGCGGAGGCGCAGGAGAGCGGGCCGGCGAGCGGGCGGGCGGGCGGGCTGGCCCCGGGAGGCTTAATACCTGAGGGTCGGCGGGGGTCTCGGCTTCGCAGTTCGCCACGGCTGCGGCGCGCTGCAACGAGGCGGCTGGAACGAGAAGAACGAACCTGAGAGACGGCCCGGCCTGGTTGCCCGCAAGCAAGCCAGCGCCGCTGACCGAGGGCAGGCCCGGCCTCCGGAGCACCGCGCGCGCGTCTCGCCTCGCGAGCGTGGGGGGGAAGACGAGATCCGGTCGATCGGTCCGAGGGCGCGTGACGAACCGAAATGACTCTGCCCGCGAGGTTTTTTCCCCCTCAACGAAACTGTCCGCCGCGGTATACCCCGGGTCTCGTGCGCTTACGCCTGCGCTGCGCGCCTATCGACGAGTTACAAGACCGAGGACGACCCGCGGCGGAGCGCCCGGTGACCCACTGCCCGCCGCGAGGCTGTTAGCGCCGCGGTGCCGTGCGCTGCGAAGCCGCTCGCGCAGCGCAGGCGCGCAGGCAGGTAAAAGAAGACGGACGCCAATTCAATTTGAGGCAACGCAGCGGCTGACTGGCTGCCTGCCTGGCTGGCTTGCGCGAACCGGTCTCCAACACAGTTTTTGCAAACGGCTTTCGTACCAACGGATAGCTTGGCGACATTTTGCATAGATTGTACAGGCATTTGCAAAGCGCCCACACCGGCACGAGGCGGCGCGGTGGCCTGTGCAGGTGGCCAAAGGCGCCAAAGTCTGGTGAAGAACCGGAAGGAAGATTGCTTGCTGCAGCTGCGCTGCTTGCGCTTCAGAATGGACATGACTGAGATTGGAATCCGGAGAGATGCTTTGTGGCATCATGCAAATCCAGGCGTCTCGTTTTCGTCTCTTGGGCAGTCAAAGTCAGTCAGTCAGTCGGTCACCCAGGCGTAGTGCGTGCGTACTCGAACCAAGCGAACCAAGAGGATGTGCAACTCAACTGCGATCATTGTTCGACTAGCCATTCTTGATTGACACGTTGAAAACGCCGCGGGTCCGAGGAATCAAGGAAAGGAGCTTCCCCGCTGCTAGGGGTACGTAGTACGACTATGCCCCTGCTATCCTATCCAGAAGGCAGGGCATGCCGGCACGAGCTTTGGAGTTCGCCCCGATCAGGGCCAAAGTACAGTCGTCATGGATGATGGCAACTGCACGGCGAACGGCCGACCGTGTGGGGCACACGGATCCTGCACGGCCAACTTCACCTGCGAGTGCGACGAAGGATGGCACTTCGAGACGGGCTTTGTCAGCGCCGAGAGTGCATCCGAGTACTGCTTCGTGTGGATCTCTCTGGAGCAGAATGTGTGGTTCGTGGTATTCTTGCTCGCCATTCTCCACGCGGCAATCTACTTCCGGGATCTGTTCTCGCGCATCTGCGGATGCGCCGCTCTTCCGGGAACTCGCCCGCGTCGGGCCCCAATCTCGTGCGTCAACATGTGGCTCAACATCGCCTCGCACATTTTCCTGCTCTGCGGCTCGCAATTGCTTGCAGCATCCTCGGGGGAGCAAAGTATGCTCGGGCGCGACGCGCCGCCCTCTTTTCTCGTCTTCAATCATCTCGCTTGCGAGAGCATCCTCGGCGAGCTCTTCCTCATGCAGTTCGCCGAGTATTTTGAGAAAATGCGGAGAAGCCGCCTCCACCGCATCACTTCGCGCCAACGCCTGCACGTTGGACGAGGCCACCTTTTGCGCTCCGTGCCTTTCACTTTCATCATCTGTAACCTCGTCGCCTTGTCGTCTGTACAAGACAGTACCATGCTCAAGCTCGTTGCGGTCGGCTTGCTCTGCATTCAGGGCCTCTTCGGCATCTTTACCTTTGTGCATCTCATCTTCCCAATCCTTTCGGATCTGAGGGCCGCGCTCGATACCGCCAACAACTCTGACGGCCGCTCCGTTGTCCAAGAAAGGATACACGCGCTTTTCCGGCGCATGAGATGGCTCTTCGTCACCGGCATATCAATTTGCGCCTTCATCGTTGCCCTTATCATTGTCTCGGTCGCGGTCCCGATCATGCGCCGGTACATCAGCATCTTTGTCGCTCTGGTCGCTATGCTCGGCAAGCTTCCGCGCGTGGTGCTTGGCCAGAAGGAGAGCGTTTTCGAGCTCAAGACCCAGAAGACGCGCAAGCTCCGCATCGACCTGCAGTACATTAAGGAAGAGCGTCCGGCCGAGGATCGCGAATTGATTGACATTGTGCGCGAGAACATCATGGCCGTCGAGGACTTCGTCCACATTCTGCGGTCCGGCAGCTTTGCCGGCGCCGGGCCCGACGACAGCGAAAGCCACATCTTTTCTGACCTTTTCAGCCTCGTGGCCGACGCCTCTTCCCTCAGCACCGGCGCGGTTCGCGCTGACGGCGACGACTCGCATTGATATTGTTGGTCTCTGATCGTAGACAATTTTACTGGGTACGTACGTGGCTTTGTAAAACCAGTGGCATCGACTACGACTTGGCCGCCCTGGTCCCTGGAGGAGAAGGCCCGCTCGACTCAGCATCATTATCATCTCTGCACTCACTTTCTTGTTGCGGACGAATGCGAATGACTGGAGTCCAACGGGTGGTACGTACGTACTACGCACGTACTCGAATTGTCGTCACCGTGCTGTGCACATCCTCACTGATGAGATCATTGCACTGCACTGCACAGTCTGCAAAGTCTGCCCGCAAAAGCTTCGGATTTTGTAGGCGGCCAGGGCGCGTACCTCTTGCGGCTCGAGCGAAAAGCGTTGGCGCCTTCTCTCACCATCCGTCATCATCATCACGCATCAATCAATCATGGCAACTTTGTCGTCATCATGCTCTCGCGGGCCTCTCATCAGGCCCCGCGGCATCATGATGCCGGGTGGGGCGGCGCATGCCGGGGCTGGGTCGCTCGGTGGGGCAGCAGCACGTGCATTGCATTGCATTGCTTTGCGTTGCTTTGCATCGCGGCACGTGCACGGTCTTTCGCGCAAGCGTGGCAAACGTTTGGCGCACTTGCGGGCGGGAATAGCGCCCTTGCGGGGCCGTTTGCCGCACTTGCGGAGTCGGTCCACTCACTCTACGCGGAGTTGAGTTCACGCGCTCACGCGCTCGCTCGCTCGCTCGCGAGTACTACTAACTAACCCGACCGACCAAGACCGCTTCGCTCGCCCGCGCGAGGCTCTTCGGCCGGGCGCGCGAGGAGACCACCCCCCGGCGACGCGCGGAGCGCCAGGCCCGGAGGTGGGATAGATAAGAGAAGAGATGGCCGCGATGGCAGAGATGCAGCAGCAGGAGCAGCAGCAGCAGCAGTCGCGATGGTGGAGACTCGCGCGGGACTACGTGGACAGACGCAGGGAGGACGACACCTACGAGGTCTTCGCGCGCGGCGCGCTCGTGTGGATCCCGGACAAGACCCACCTCTGGAGACCCGCCAAGGTGAGGGAGACCTTTAGCAACAGGCACAAGAGCGCGAAGGTGAAGACCCGGCGCGCAGACAAGTTCAAGTACATTACACTCGATGCCCGCGCCGTCCCCAAGGTCGTGCACATGGGCAAGGAGAACCTGCAGTGTCTCGGACACATGGCCGTGGAGTTCAGGGACCTCTCGCCGCCGGCCCTCTTCCACAACCTGCGCCTCCGCTACGAGCGGGGCTTTTCCTTCATGGCGCTCGGCCCCAACGTGCTCGTCTTCCTCAACGGCAAGTACGAGACCGACGTGCTCTCGCTCGCGACGCTCTCCGATCTACCGGATGAGGAAGATGAAGCCGAGGGCCCCGACTCCGACGAAACCAGTTCCTTTGGGAGCGGCATGGGCGAGCTTTCCGAGCTCTGCGCAGAGTCGTTCTCGTCCCTCGTCGACCGCGCCTTCCGCCACCTCTGGGCGTCCAAGGGCTTGCAGTCGCAGACCATTGTTGTGCACGGCCGCCTCGAGGCCGGCAAGCGCGACGTTGCCAAGTTCGTGCTCCTGCGCGTCATCCAGCTCTCTCAGCCCAAAGACGCGATGTGGTGGCAGAAAATCCAGGCGGCTGACCGAATTCTCCACGCCTTTGGCGGCGAGGAGTTCATCCGCTGGACCGACATCAAGGTCCTCTTCACCAAAACCAAGGCTTCGCGCGGGACCCTGTTCGGGGGCTGGGGCCTCGGCCGCGGACGCCGCCGCCCGGGCGCTTCCGAAGACCCCGTCAGCGACACGGAGGCCAAGCTCCTCGGCGCCGTCTACAATGCCTTTGGCTTCAACTCAGGCCCCATTACGGACCGCGGCGCGGACGCCTTTCCGGCCTTTGACATTCTCGTCGACGACGAGGCCCGCGCTAGCTTTCGGGAGGCCACCTCTACGCTCGCAATGCCCGAGGCCGCGCAGGATGATCTTGAGACCTGTCTTCAGGGCGTACTGGACGTCGGCAAGCTCGAGTTTTCCGACGCCGATGACGCGCTGCCGGACGATGACGAGGGTGACACGAAGAGTGGCGCAGGCGCAGATGAGGACCGCGGCGAGGAGATCCTCGGCGTCGCTCGCCGCGAGCTGCTTCGCGCCCTCAATGTCAAAACCCTCGTCGTCCGGGGCGAGAGCTTTCAAAAGGCGCGGCCGCTCAAGGAGAGGTATGCGGTGCGCGACGGCATCGCCCGCGTCGTGTACCACCAGCTCTTTGCCTTCATCCTGGCCCACATCAACGACCAGGTCGCCTCCGTCGACGAGGTGCTGGACGCCGAGCGCCAGGCCATCGAGGAGCGCGACGCCGGCCAGGCGGCCCATGACGAGGGCCCGTCGCCGCCGTCTTCGTCTTCCTTCTTCGCAAAGCGCCAGAAGCGAAGAGACCTCGGCAACCTCGGCGTGATCGGCGTCCTGGAGAACGGGACCCTCGAGGTCGAGAAGACATCTTTGGAGGAGCTCTTGCACAACTACAGACTCGAGGCATTCCATGCATACTTCTCCACGCAGATCGGAGAAGCCGCGACGGTCGGCCTCAAGCAGGACGGTCTCGACGTCATCGACGCCAGGCCTTACAACCAGGGCTGTCTCGACCTCCTCATGAGCCCGCCCGGCCGGGCCAGCCGAGCCTTTGGCGCGAATCCTCAGACCGGGCGCCGCGCCCAAGGTCTCATGAGCCGCCTCTCCGTGGGCCGCAGCTCGGTGAGCCGGAGCTCCGTGAGCCGACGGAGCTCCGTGAGCCGGAGCTCCGTCGGCCGGCGCTCCGTCGGCCGGCGCTCCGTCGGCCGGCGCTCCGTCAACCGGCGCTCCGTCAACCGGCGCTCGACGGCCCGTCAGCGGCCGTCGCAGAGGCCCGCCGCCGCGCCGCGCAGCACGACGAAGAGCTCGCTGGGCATCATCCAGCTCATCGAGGAGGAGGTCATCGCGCCCGGGAGCAGCGACCGCAATCTCGGCAACAAAATCGCGGGCCTGCGCATCGGAAAGGGCTCGTACCTGGCGGACGCGCACGCGCTCGACTTCAAGGTCCGCCACTACAGCGGCGTCGTCTCCTACACGATCAAGGGCTTCCTGGACCGCATTCGCTCCAACCGGATTCCGCGCGAAATCTACGACCTCCTGCGCGAGTGCTCGAGCGTTGATCTCTTGCGGGAGGTGCTCAGCGTCCACATCGGGCCCACCAGCAGCGCTGCCGAGGCTGACGAGTTCGAGATGCGCTCCGCGGCGGCTGCCGCCCCGGACGCCGGGGCGGAGGACCGTCACCGGGGCCACGTCGAGACCGCCCAAATGCTCAGACAAGAGGTCGACCGCGCCATCAGCATCCTCAAGCGCACCGAGGTGTATCACATTGCATGCGTCGGCACAAACCCGGCGTGTGACCCGTCCAAGGGATTCCACGCGCGCTACGTGGCCTCGCAGACGCAGAGGATGGGCATCACCCGCATTGTCACGCGCAACGTGTACTCGGGACTGCGAGGAAAGGGCATTGCCGCTGAAGACTTCATGCGCAAGTACGCGCGGTGCGTGAATCCCGACTTCGTGGGTCCAATCCCCAAGTCCGCTGGGCCCATCGCCGGCATGATGTGCCAGCTCTTCTTGAACAACGGCATTCTGCGCGGGCACTACGCCCTGAGCCCGCTCACTGGCGCGGTCCACATCAATGCACAGTCGTACTATTCACTCGAGACGCTCGTCAGTCTGGCCAAGGCTGACGCCGCACTCATCCTCGAGTCATGGGCTCGCCGCGTTCTGGCGCGCTTCGAGCTCATTCGCCGCATGCACAAACACATCAAGAGGACACTGGTTAGGGGCATGGATATCCCGTCGTCGGAGGTCATGGAGACCGGCCTCGCGCTCGCCGAAAAGTGGAAGCTGCGCGATCACATCGTAGCAGCGACCCGGCAGCGTCTCATTCGTGTGGAAAAGGAGGATGAGCTTCTCGCCGGGCTCAGCGCTGGTCTCGCCGCCGACGACGGCCTAAGCGTGTACTCGCTGCTGCAAGAGTGCCTCCGCATCGGCATGACCGAGGACGATTTTCCCGAGATCGCGCAGGCGCTCGCCATGCTCGACAAGGTCGATCATTATACTGTGACGCAGGAGGACATGGCTGAAATGACGCGCCGATTTGCGGACGTCGCCCTCGAGCTGCGGATCATCATGAATGACCCCTCTCTCACGCTTGACGACCTCGAAGACGACGGCAGTGACATCGAGGATAGCGCTCTCCTGCCGGACGAAGAAGTCGTTAACGAATCCAGTGAGGGTGAGTACGAGACCGACACGGACGACAACATCGGCGGCGGCGACGGCGACGACGATTACGATGACAACTACTATGATGACGACGAGGAGGAAGAGTTCGTGGAGGTGAACGAGTCAAGCGCCGACGAGTACGAGGAGGACCTTTCGGACGTGGAGTTTGAAGACTCTGACTCAAATACCGGCGCCGGGAGAGATTAGCCCGGACAAGATGATTCCCATTGATTACAATTATTGCGTGAACCTGAACGAGCCAGTGACAATACAAACAAGTCGGGCCAATGACGATGATGATGAACATAGATGATGATAGAGTGACGGGACAACTGTTGAAGGGAGAGAGGGTATAGAAGCAAGTGAAGGTATGAATTGATTGATTTGATCTGATTTGGTTCGATGGGAATGCTTGCGATGCGTCTTCTTCGTTCAGGTTTCTTGTGTGCAGTGCAGTACCAGCAGCAGGACCAGAGGTCCTGGCTTGATCTCGTGCATGCATGCGTTGCACGACTCATATTCGCCCGCTTGCGGCGCTTGAAGTGTGCCTGCATGCATGGCGTGACGCCTCGGATTGCCTGAATCTCTTGCAAACCGGTCTCCCACATGGCCGGCGCTCTAGGTCACGCGCGGGCACGTTGAGGGCAACAGGCCAGTCGACTCGACAATTCGCTTGCGACACGCGTGCAAAAAAAGGGATTTAGCTGCCGCACATGAGGCATTCCTCCTCCTCCTGCTCGGCGGCGTCCGGTGTGGAGGACTGTGCGCGCGAGAGGGCGAGGGCGTCCTGGTCGACGGTGAATTGGATAGCATCGGCCTTGGGGCGCGTGCGCAGATAGTACAATCCGGTCTTGAGACCGCGCTTCCACGAGTAAAAGTGGCACGAGGTGAGCTTGCTGACGGTGGCGTCGGCCATGTAGATGTTGAGCGACTGCGACTGGTCGATGAAGGCGCCGCGATCGGCGGCGAGATCGATGAGGCAGCGCTGCTTGATCTCCCAGACGGTCTTGTAGAGCGCCTTGAGGTCGTCGGGGATGGCGCCAACGTTCTGCACCGAGCCGCGGTCGGCCATGATCTGGTTGCGGATGGCCGGGGTCCAGAGACCGCGCGAGATGAGGTCCTTGAGCAGGTGTGTGTTGACGACCGTGAACTCGCCAGCGAGGACGCGGCGCGAGTACATGTTGCTGGTGAAGGGCTCAAAGGCCTCGCAGTTGCCGAGAATCTGCGAGGTCGAGGCCGTGGGCATGGGCGCGACCAGCAGCGAGTTACGCACACCGTGCTGCATGACGCGCTGACGCAGCGTCTCCCAGTCCCAGCCGAGCTCCGGGTTGGGCTTCTCGTTCCAGAGGTCGAACTGGAACTTGCCCTCGCTCATGGGCGACCCGGAAAAGGTCTGGTACGGGCCCTCCTCCTGCGCCAGCTCGCACGAGGCGGTGCAGGCGCCAAAGTAGATGGTCTCGAAGATGTCGCGGTTGAGCTTGCGGGCCTCCGGGCTCTCAAAGGGGAAGCGCAGCTCCATGAGCGCATTGGCGAGGCCCTGAACGCCAATGCCGATGGGGCGGTGGCGCGTGTTGCTGCGCTCGGCCTCCTCGACGGGGTAGAAGTTGCCGTCGATGACGCGGTTGAGGTTCTTGGTGACGACCTTGGTGACATCGTAGAGGGCCTGGAAGTCGTAGGTGCCCTCCTCAATGTTGACGAACTTGCGCAGGTTGATGGAGGCGAGGTTGCAGACGGCGACCTCGTCAGGGGCCGAGTACTCGATGATCTCGGTGCACAGGTTCGAGGACTTGATGATGCCGAGGTTCTTCTGGTTCGACTTGCGGTTGCAGGCGTCCTTGAAGAGCATGAACGGCACGCCGGTCTCGATCTGGCAGCTCAGGATCTGGTACCAGAGGTCCTGGGCGCGCATGGTCTTGCGGCCGCGGCCCTCCTTCTCGTAGCGCTCGTAGAGCTCCTTGAACTCGTCGCCGTAGACATCCGAGAGGCCCTTGGCCTCGTTCGGGCAGAAGAGGGTCCAGGTGCTGTTGGCCTCGACACGCTGCATAAAAAGGTCGGGGACCCAGAGGGCGTAGAAGAGGTCGCGGGCGCGGACCTCCTCCTTGCCGTGGTTCTTGCGGAGCTCAATGAAGTCCTCGACGTCGGCGTGCCAAGGCTCGAGGTACATGGCGAAGGAGCCCTTGCGCTTGCCGCCGCCCTGGTCCACGTAGCGGGCGGTGTCGTTGAAGACGCGAAGCATAGGCACAATGCCGTTCGACTGGCCGTTGGTGCCGGCGACGTAGCTGCCCGAGGCGCGGATGTTGTGGATGTTGACGCCGATGCCGCCGGCGTACTTGGAGATGCGCGCGCAGGTCTCGAGCGTCTGGAAGATGCCCTCGATCGAGTCGTCCTTCATGTGCACGAGGAAGCAGCTCGACATTTGCGGGCGGGGGGTGCCGGCGTTGAAGAGGGTCGGCGTGGCGTGCGTGAAGAACTTCTGCGACATCATGTCGTAGGTCTCGATGGCGCGATCGATGTCGTGCTTGTGGATGCCGACGGAGACGCGCATGAGCATGTGCTGCGGGCGCTCGGCGATCTTGCCGTCAACCTTGAGCAGGTACGAGCGCTCGAGCGTCTTGAAGCCGAAGAAGTCGTACTCGAAGTCGCGGTCGTACTTGACGGCCGCGTCGAGGCGCTCCTTGTTGGCCATGATGATGTCGTAGACATCCTCGGCGATGAGGGGTGCCTTCTCGCCGTTGCGCGGGTGGATGTGGAAGCGGAGCTTCGTGGCCGTCTCGGAGAAGGAGTCGCTCGTGCTCTTGTGCAGGTTGCTCACGGAGATGCGGGCGGCCAGGATGCTGAAGTCCGGGTGCTGGGTGGCGGCGTACGCGGCCGTCTCGGCGGCGAGCTCGTCGAGCTCCTTGGTCGTCACGCCCGGGTACACGCCCTGGACCACCTTCTGGGCCACCTTGACCGGGTCGCAGTACTTGCTGTCCAGGCCGTAACACAGTTTGCGGATGCGCGAGGTGATCTTGTCGAACTTCACCTCCTCCTCCTCGCCGTTGCGCTTCACCACGTACATGGCGCCCGCCGCCTTCTTCGCCTCGGTCGTCGTCGGCGGCGCCGGCGCCGCGACCTCGGCCGGCATCGCGCTCGCTCTCCTCGCTGCCGCTGCTGCCTCTGACTCTGCTGCCTCTGCTTGGCGCGCGCTCGCTCGCGCCGCGGGGGGGAGGGGAGGGCGGGGCAAGCTCGTTCGCGCGCAGGCCGTCACACGCTCGCTCTCGTTGCGGTTTTGCTGGAAAGAGTTCGGGTTTGCCGGCCTTCGCGACGCTGCCGCGACTAACCACCAACCGTCGCGCTTGCTTTTGAATTTGAAATTTGAATTTGAATTTGAATTCAAATCCAGGCCCCCGCTAACCACCGCCCCGCCCTGCAAGTCGCCCAAAGACCCGGCAACAGGGCTATCCGCCGCTCCACAGTGGAACCTTTCCCGGGACAACTGCCTATAGCTAACCACCGTCGGCGGTTAGCTAGCTAGCTACGTAGCTAGCTAGCAAGCCTTTCACGACGGGGCCGCGCGGCCTGCGCGCGCCGCCGGCGGGCGGGTGGCCAACTTGAATTGAACTCGCCCACACGCTCTTCAGCACCGCGCCTCGCCGTTCGCCCAGCCGCCGAAAGGAAGCCCGCGCCGGCCTCGCCTTTACTCGGTCTTGGCCCGAAGCACCTAATTCACGTTTCGAAGTTCTAGTGCCCGGCGGCGCTCTCTCAGGGCGCCTCTTCCGCCTTAATCGGCGTTCCTCCCAGCCGGCCTATCGTGCCGCCGCGCAGAACTGGCCATAGTAAAGACCAGTAACGCGGTGCGCGCAGCGCCGCGTCCGGGCGCACGATAGGCCGACGGTTATTTGATACGGCGGAAGGGGCGCCGGGCGCGGAGAGGGCGCCTTAAGGGAGAGTTAAGGTCACAGAGACGCGGTAAGGTGGACTTGCGGAATCGGTTTTGCAAGTTCGAGGAGCTGGGATTGGACGCCACGGCCGCCAAGAACAAACGCAGACCATTCGCTCCGCGAGAGACCGGGCTTTGCGCAAACTCGCAACTCGACTCCAGCGACGGAAGTTCTCGTCGACCAAGCTTCGCTCGCGTCAGGGATCGCGTGCGGGTGTCGAGCCCCGCGCGAGGAGACCATGAAGGCCGCTTCTGCTTGCGCCGCGACGCCGACGAGGACCTTGCATGGCGAGGAGGACGCCACGACGGGTGAGCTCAAGTACGGCGAGATCGTGGTGATTGACAAGAACGGCGAAGAGGGCGACCATCTCCCGTTCTACGGCAAGGCGCTCATTGGCCGCACCGAGGACTGCGACATCCGCATTAATCTCCCGTACATCTCGCGCAAGCACGCCTTCATCTGCCTCGACGAGAACGGCAACGTGTCGATGCGCAACCTCGCCAAGCGCAACATGACCATGGTCAACAGCGTCGTCGTCGACGACGAGATCACCCTGGCCTCCGGGGACGTCATCACCATCGCCGACCGCAGGTTCGAGTGGGTCGGTTCCGACTACTTCTTGCGCTCCAGCAAGGACGTCGTGAGCGTCAAGCCCAAGCAGCGCGGCAAGACTAAGACACCCGCCAAGAAGAAGTCCGCGACGCCCAAGCCGGCCACCGACGGAACTGGGAACCGCTCCGCGCTCAAGGAGACCAGCAACAGCGTGCTCAACCGCGCCGCCTCCGAGGACGACGAGGAAAAGGCACGCAAGGCTTTGGAGGCCAGCAGAGCCGTCGACGACATCTTCAACGTCCTCAACTCGACGCCGGGCAGAGCCAAGAAGGCCCAGAGCGCCAAGAAGTCCGCCGCCAAGTCTCGCGCACTTCCGACGCCTCTGCGCAAGGCCATTCAGACCAAGAATGCTCAGGCCGAGTCCGACGCCGCCGCCAAGGCGCCGCCCTCGGCTCAGAAGAGCAAGTCCGCGTCGTCCACCACCATCGAGAACCCCAAGAAGCTCGCACTCCCGACCCCGGTCCGCAAGAGCATCCAGCAGCGCAAGAAAGTCACCCCAGCGAAGGACCGCCAAGCCGACGCAAACCAGGAGGACTCCACCAACGACAGCAGCAGCAGAGCTGGCGAGGAGAACGAGGTCCGCGCTTCCGCGGACCTCGACAGCGCGAAGCGCGAGGCCCCAGGCGCCTCCGTCTTTGCCCAGAAAAAGAGTGCTCTGGCCACCCCCGTGCGAGAGCAGATTCGCGAGCGCGGCGCAAAGAAGGCCCAGGTCGACATCTTCGCCAAGAAGAAGAGCGCGCTCGCCACGCCCGTGCGTGAAGAGATCCGTCAACGCGGCGCCAAGAAGCCGGAAGCCGAGATTTTCGCCAAGAAGAAGAGCGCGCTGGCCACGCCCGTGCGCGAGGAGATCCGTCAACGCGGCGCCAAGAAGCCACAGGCCGAGGTTTTCGCCAAGAAGAAGAGCGCGTTGGCCACGCCCGTGCGCGAAGAGATTCGTGCTCAAAAGCCGCGCGCCAAGAAGCACGAGACCAAAAAGGTTCTCGCGACCCCTCTTCGCAAGCAGATCGAGAACGAGAAGCGCTTTGCCGGTCTGCCGGCGTCTGCTGCCCGCTTCTTGAAGAAAACTCCCGGCGATGCCGTCGCCGACGCCATCAAGGCCGCGGCCGAGGACGAGGAGAACGCGACGGGCGCCGAGGATACTTGCACGGAGGCCGAGCTCTCTGAGCACGATCTCCAAGAGGGCGAGGACGAGAAGGAAGAGCTCCTGGAGTCGAGCGAGGTCGCCAAGGACGACCTCGAGCGCGAGGAGATCAACGCCAAGCTCCAGGCCCGCGGCTACGAGGTCTCTCGTTACCAGGACTGGTCCATTGATGAACTCACGCAGCGGCTCCGGTCCGCCACGCTGCAGGACGACCTGGTCTCCGCGTACACCGACAACGAAGAGTACGAGGAGGATTACGACGAGGAATACGACGAGGAATACGACGAGGCCGAAGAGGGTGACTGCGTGACGCCGCAGAAGAAGACCGTCTTCGAGGGCAAGCACAAGGTCTTCGAGACGCCCGGTGAGACGCCCAAGTCGACCGTCTCCAGCGGCGTGGTCCACTGGACGTACTCGGATTACGAGCGCGACGACGAGGACGTCTCGGATGGCGCGTCTACCGCCTCGCTCGAGGTCGCCGTCGAATACGAAGTCGCGGCCGACGCTCAAGAGGAGGAGGAGGAGGAGGAGCACGCCGAAGACGAAGTCTCCGAGCACGAAGAGGACGAGCAGGAGGCCGGCGAAGTCGAGGCGTCTTCGGACGATCTCATGGCCGAGCTCTCGAACCAGCTCGAGGCCGCAGTGCGCATTGAAGCCGATGAGGAAGAGGAGGTCGCCGACGTTGAGGAGGTCGCTGATGATGCAAAGGCCGAACCCCTCGACGCCAAGGGCGAGGAGGTCGACACACCGGCCTTCAAAGAGGCTCAATCGGAAGAAGATGCCGGCATGCAGGACGCGCAAGAGAATGAAGAGGTCGACGACGATGAAGAAGCGCCCGCATCCCCGTCGCCGGCGCCTGCTCGCCGCAAGTCGCTTCGCATCGCTGCCGCGAGCGCGGTGAAGACACCGGCAGCGGTAGACGAGGACGACGAGGAAGAAGAAGAGATCCTCGAGGTCGCGGAGAGTGACGCGGAGGAGAGCATGGACGTCGCTCCGGATACTGTCGAGGTCGAAAGTGATGCCCATGAGGCGGACGACGATGTTGAGCAGGAGGTCGAGAAGGTGGACGATCTGGAGCAGGACGTCAAGGAGGAGACCTCGGCGGTGAACGAGACGCAAGTGGTCGAGACTGCCGCCGAGACTTCGGCAGAAGACATGGATGGCGCTTCGTCCGAGATCGAGGAAATCGAAGAATCGTCTCCTGCGCCTGCGCGCCGCAAGTCGATGCGGCTCGTGCAGACTTCCGAAGATGCGGGCGTCGAGGAGGACGACGAGGAGGACGCTGACGAGAGCGCTAGCGAAGCCTCGAGCAATCTCGACGCGACCCTCGTCGCGCAGTGCGAGTCTCTGAAGGTGGCCGAGCTGCGCGAGCTCCTCAAAAACGCGGGGCTGGAGACCAAGGGCAAGAAGGTCGAGCTCGTAGAGAGACTTGCATCCCACGTTGCCAGCCTGTCTCCGGAGGACCGCGCTCAGTTCTTCCCTGAGAGCAGGGACTCCGAGGAGGAGAACGCGCAGCCGCGACGGACGATCCTTATTCCCTTCATGCTCAAGGTGGCCGAGCTCAAAGCCGAGCTCGCGGCTCGCGGCGTGGAGGCCAAGGGCCGCAAGGCTGAACTCGCCGAGGCGCTACAGACCGCCATCATTGCGGAGGAGCGCGAGCATGTGGAAAAGTCGGACGACGGCGAGGTCTTTGTCAAGGAGGGCCACGAGATGCTCTGGGAGCCTGTGGCCCGCGAGCTCGACGGCGAGCTGTGCCCCGCAGTCGTGGTGGGCTTCCTGCCCCCGACGAAGGAAGACCCGTACGAGATGTTCCGCGTTCGCTTTCTCGACGGCGACGTAGAGGATCTCGAGCCCGAGGAGCTCGCGGCCGCCCGCGACGCCTTTGCCAGCCTGTAAATGGCTCCGCTCGCATCCTTAGTGGCGCGACTGACTGCCGACGACGGGTTGCCCGATCGCTGTCCGAGTCCGGCTCCGCATTTCATAAGAGAAATTTTGACGATCTGAATGATCTTGCGCGCGTCTTGCGTCGCGACCTGCATCGCGAAGTCATCGTGGCATTTGTGCAGAGGGTATAGATTCAGGTATTGTGCATAATGTTCACGAGGACCTTCGCAGCCCTTGCAGGTCAGTCTCCGTGGCGTTCCATACTTGCGCCCCGAGTCCGAATGACCGAGTTCAAGAGGTACTTGGTGTGTTTGTGGGACTCGTGCAAGATAACGGCGCGCTCGAGGTTGGGCACTTTGTTCTGCGCGGGGCAGACCTTGGACTTGTACGCAGCGAGCGCGTCGTTGATGGCCGGGACCAGGAGTTGCAGGACCTTGTAGTCCTTGCGCTGGAGCTGCGGGCTGCGAAGGCTCGCAAAGTGCTGCGGCGGGAGCTCTGGCGGCTCGATGAGCAGCGGGCTCTCGCACTCGAGGACCCAGGCCTGGGCCCCGCGGGCCTGCATCCAGTACTTGCTGAAGCTGTAGGTGTGGCGCGAGATGCTGTCGTTGCGCTGCGCGCTTGTGAGAAACTCGGAGGCGTTGTTGACGTTGAAGGCGCCGCCGCGCGTCTCCTGGACGTGGTACCGCTGGCAGTAGTGCAAGAAGACGGTGTCGTCGTCGACCTCGGTCCCGGCGCCGATCATGCAGGTGCGCATGAGGTTCCGCTCGAGCGTGTGCGTCATGCCGAGCAGCACGAAGGCGATCATGTAGGCGTACATGTCGGACTCGATGCCGCTGTAGAACTTGTGCGTGGGCGGCATGGCGTCGATCCAGACGGGGAGCAGGCGCTTCCAGTCGCTCTTGAGCATGAGGTAGGGGGAACCGCCTTCGTAGACCTTCTTGGACTGGGAGCGGAGGTCCGACGAGAAGCGCGCGCAGATCCTCGGGTCCGCGTTCTTGGCCTCGCAGATGGACCTACCCCAGGGGACCCAGTGGGACCCGAGCGAGTAGTAGGCGGCGACGGGCCTCCCGGGGCGCACCTTGCGCATGACCTGGGCCGGGATCCTGTGCAGGAAGACGAAGTCCGGGTCGAGCACGCCGTACACGACGCCGTCGGGCGTGTCCTGGGTGTCGAAGTACTTTACGAGCGCGGTGGGGCGGTTGAACATGACGTACTTGACGCCGTTGACGGTGTCGTTAGTCTCCGTGAACCACACGTCGAAGCGCGCGAGGTCCGCGGGCCGCTCGAGGCTCGTCTGCGACATGGCCGCGCGCTTCGCGGCGTCCTCCGCGCAGCCGGACACGATGCGCGTGAGGCGGCCGGGCTGCCGGTGGCGGGCCCACGAGTGGTCGAGCGCGAGCGCCTGGATCAGCTGGAACCGGTGCGCGCTGTGGCCGCCGCAGCCCACGCTGTACACGAGGTGGGTCTCCGGGTAGTCGTCGTCGTCGAGGTCGTCGTCGAGGTCGTGGTCGTCGTCGTCGTGGACGTGGACGTGGTCGTCGAGGCCGTCGTGGACGTGGCCGTGGAGGCCGCCATGGTCGAGGCCGTTGCGGCGGCGGCGGTTGGCGTCGCTGCCGCCGGGCCCGCGCAGCGCGAAGGCGGCGGCGGCGGCGGCGGCGGGGCCGGCGTCCTCGGCGGCGAGCACGGCGACGTGCGCGAAGAGCAGCGAGGCGCAGAGGCCGGCGGCCGCCAGCGCCCACGCGGCGGCGGCGCAGGCCGCGAGGCGCCGCATGGCGCGGGCCGCGGGACGGTGACGGAGCTTGGAGACGGGGATGGAGATGGCGGAGCGGAGTCGACGCGAGCGGATCTGGAACCGGCCCGGCGGCGGCGCCGGCCTCGCGCTACGCGGCGCGAAGGCGCGAGGGCGCGAGCGCTCGAGCGCGCGAGCGCGGAGCTAGAGGCCCCGCACGGCGCGGCGCGGCCTTGAGGATCGGCGCGGCGCGGCGGCAGCATGGCGAGCGGCATGGCGCGCCGCTCGGGCGACGACGACGACGACGACGGGACAGCCGACGCGCGGCGGCTGTTCAGGCTCGACACGCCGCCGCTCGTCAAGGAGTACCGCGCGCGCGCAGAGAGGAGCGGCGAGCTGTCGCTGGCGCCGCTGAGGCTCGACGGGGACGATGACGGGCCGTTCCCCGCGTACGAGGAGCCGTCGCCCGAGGGCTACCGCGGCGCCGCGAGGAAGCAGCGGCCCGCGGCGACGCGCCTGGTGCGCCCGCGAGCCGCGGACGCCGGCAAGCTCGCGGTCCTGCGCGGGGTCGTCGCGGCGGCCGACGGAGGATCCGCCAGCGACGCGGGGAAATCCGGGGCGGGCGAGCCCCCGCGCATCATCACCGAGAGCAACGGCGTGCGGTCCGTGGGGGCCTGGGCGGCCAAAGCGAGCCCTGCGCCGCCGCGGCCGCCGCCGCCGTCACGGAGCCGGCCGGCGCCCGTCCAGGTCCACGTGCAGACCGCGTCATCAGACAAGGTGGAAAGCGACGGGTACGCGTCATCCCCGAACTCGCTGACGGCATGCTCGCGGTCTTCGACGCAGTTCGGCAAGGTGAACATGCTCGACATGAGCGCCCTGGACCTCGACGAGGAGCCGGCGCGTGTGATGTTTTTCGGGACCGGCGTGCGGGCGTCCGAGCTCGCGGAAAGCGCGAGCCACCCGCCACAGTTCAAGGAGCAGTACACGGTGACGGGCCAGGTTCGCAAGGTGAAGCTGAAGCGGAAAGGCCCTCCGCTCGGCAAGCGCGTCGAGGTCAATGGGCACCAGCTGGCCCTCTTCAAGTACAAGGGCAAGTGCTACGCCATCAAAAACGCGTGCTGCCACCAGGGCGGGCCCCTCTACCAGGGTGACATCGAGGACATTGGAGCCACCGTGTACGGTCCCCGTGAGGGCGTCGTCGGTCCCCGCGCCAACAGCCCGTGCATCGCGTGCCCGTGGCATGGCTGGCGCTTCGACCTGCGAACGGGCAAGTGTTTGAACAAGGAGGACGTTCGCCAGGACATTTTCCCGTGCCGCGTCGACCACGGCGAGGTCAAGGTGGGTTTCGAGGCCTTTGACGCGTCCGCGTTCGGAGGCAGCGAGGATTTTTGATGATCAACCAGTGTGGTGTATGTACGAAAGAGGCACGCCTTCTTTCTTTATTGTCTAATCGGCTCGCGCCCACGCCTTGCGGCGCTCTTGTGGTGGCGAGAGGGCAGGCCTGCCCATCGCGGGTGGTTACAGTATTGTCAAAGTAAAGCAAGGCGCTCCACGCGCTGGCAGCTTCGCTTTGGTTCACCTCGAGGCCGATGCGAGGTCCTGTTCGCAAGAGACTTCCGTGAGCACAACAAGCTATGCACCGTAGAACTGCGCGTGCGGATGCACCACCGCGCGTGCTGGCGAAGCTCGGAGCGCGGATTTCGCGTGGGATCGAGAGCGCCGATGATGCATCATGGGTCCAACGTACCTTTTGGATCTCCTCGATGGTGCGTCGGTCGCGAGTTACGGTGCCGAGCTTGGTCACCTTCTCCGTGGGCGCGGCAGGGGGCTCGTCTACACGAACCCGCTTGCGCGGCTGGACTGCGTCTATCGCCAGGGTAGCCCCTCCCGGCACCGCTGCTGACGCTGCAGATGCTGATGCTGATGCTGATGATACTGCAGTCTCTGCACCGGCTTGATTCCGCGCCTCGGCGTCGGCCTTGGCCTTGGCCTCTCGCTTTTCCCGCGTCGAGTGGCCCGCTTTGTACAGCGTGAGAAAGGTGCCGATGAAGGACCCCATGTCCTTCTTGTCGGACTCCGGCACGAGCTCGAAGTCGTCCGCGGCCTCGTTGATGATGTACCTCTTCTCCTCGGCGCAGTGCGGGAAGACGAGCGCCTTGCGCGCCTCGTCGGCCACGAAGGCCTTGCAGGTCTCCTGCACGAAGGTCTCGAATGCGTCGAGGTCTTTGGCGGTCTCGGCGGGGAAGGCGGCCACGCGCTGCACCTCGGCGTCGGGAGCGGTCTCCGAGGCGTCGGGCTCGGGGCGCTTAAGCTGCTGCTGCTGCTGCTGCTGCTGCCGGTGGTCGGCGTCGTAGCGCAGGACCTCGTCGAGGGACCAGAGGCTGACGCCGAGCGCGGCGCTGCAGAAGTACTTCTTGCCGCGCGACCTGCTCCAGGCCTCCCTCCAGCCCGGCGGCAGCGCGGGCGCGGCGTCCCCCATCGTGCGCGCGAGCGGGCGGCGGCGGCGGCGGCGGCGGCGGTTGGCGGTCTGCGCGGCGGCGGCGTCGTCGTCGTGTCAGCAGCATGGGGCCGCCGCGGCCCAACGGGCTGCACGAGCTGCTCGACGGCGCGGAGGCCGGCCCCGCGCGCGCAGGCGAGAGCCCCGGCAGCGAGGTCTCCGAGGACGGCGCCGGCTTCGAGTCGCTCGACGGGTCCGACCACGGCGTGTGGGAGAGCGGCGACGCCGGCCAGGCGCTCAGCGGGACCTCGCTCACCTCCACGCTGCTCTACGCCTCGAGCAGCGGCGCCGCGGCGCTCCAGCGGTCGCCCAAGTCCTGGCAGCGGAGGATACTCGAGGTGCGGACCGGCCTCGCCAACGAGCTCGAGAACTACGAGAGCCTCAAGCATCTCGAGGCCGCGACCGGAATTCGCAAACTCGACCTCGTGTCCTGGGCCGGCCTGCTCGTCGGGATCTCGCTGGCGCTCGGCTGGGGCGCGCGACAGTGGTGCGAGGTTGTGAGCTTTGCCTACCCGGCGCAGTCCACCTTATCGACGCTCGGGTCCAAGGACAAGGCCCAGGTGGTGCGCTGGGTCACCTACTGGGTTTGCATCTCCTTTCTCAACATCATTGAACTCGCCTTTGGGGGCTACCTGCTCCGCGTAGCGCCCTTTTACTATCCGATGAAGATCGGCCTCGCGCTCTGGCTGCAGAGCCGAAGTAAGCGCGGCGCGCTCTACGTGCACTCGCACGTGCTCGCGCCCTTCCTCAAGTGCCACGAGGCGGCGCCGTTCCGGCCGCCGCCCGCCCCGCTAGAGTGATGCTAGTCTACTTCTTCCAGTGCAGCTTGCGGTTGGCCCAGTGCTCGGAACCGTCAGCGTTGTAATTGTACAAAACGTCCACTGTGACTTTGGTGGCGTGCGCGCCGAGACGCTCTCTGCTCACCTCCTTGAAGTCGAGCTTGCGGAGGCCCCACCACGGGACTTCGGCGGCGCGAGCGCGCATCTTCTCGTAGTCTTCCTGCGCCTCCCACTTGACGTTGCACTTCCAGTCGGTGGCGCGGAGGGTGTCGAGTTTGGTCTTGAGATTCATATTCTCCAGGTCGACGATGGCGCCGGAGAGCTTGGCGCTCGGTGCGTCGATCTGCAGTCGCGCATGGGCTACGCGCTTTTGCAACTCGTCGTCCTCGCCGCCCCAGCCCCAAAACGTGTTGGGGAAGCCGTCGATGCGCGCAAAGTCCTCGCGGCTAAAGGCGACGATGCCGCCAAAGTACTTGGGATTATTGTTGTAGCGGCCCCAGCACTTGGCAATATGGAGCGGCCGCGTCGGCTTTTTGGCGTACCAGGCCTTGAGTGGGGCCTGCGGAAGGAGGTCGACGTCATGGAAGATGAAGGAATCGAAAGGCCCGTCCCCGTCGTCCTGGTCCGCGGCCAGCCGGAAGCCGATATTGAGGAGCTTGCCCCGGTTGAACTTGCGGCCGTCGTCGGATTGCTCGATAATAAAGATGTGGAACGAGGCCACGCCTGGGGCCTCTTCTAAGAAGCGGTGCATGTGCGGTATGAATTTGTCGAGCTGCTCCTTGCGCTTTTGCGCCTCGTGGAGGTCCCGAAATGGCACGATGATCGCGACCCGGCGTTTGTCCGTGTCGTCATCGTGACGTGAGCGTTTGACGCTAGCGCCATCCTCGCCGCCGCTGCCGCTATTTGCGGACGCCGAAGCCTCGTCGCGGGTGCGCTTATTGCCCGCCGCGCCGCCCTCGGCCTCCAGGACCTCCTGGCGCGTCCAGACCGACTTTCCTGTATTCTTGTGAAAATAATAAACCCGTTTCTGCGACTTGGACATGAATTTCTCCCAGCCCTCGGGGAGCTCCTCCTTCTCCCCGTCCTCGCCCGCATGCTCCTCTCGCGGCCGCTTCTCCTGCGCGCCGTCGTCGCCTTCGTCGCCGCTAGTCATTCTCGTGGCGCCTTGGCCGGCTTCGCGCGCGCGGCTCGCCGCACCTGGGCGGCTGAAAATTTCGCAGGGACCTCCGGCCTGGGCCCGCCGTCGGCCTCCGCGGCCCGGCTAGACCTCGCGCGCCCCGCGGCGTCCCTGCGCGCGGGCCCCGCGATGCAAGACGCACGTGCTCCCGGTCTGGTTGTCAAGCCCAAGCCTTGCTTGAGTGCCTTGAGTTTTTTTTCAATTTTTAAAAAAAATGGTCAAAACAACCGGCCTATAAACAATAGCCCTCTTTTACGTCAATATAGACCGTTTTCTACCGCGGATGTGCCGCCGCTTGCAACGAGCAAGTGGCGCCCTTGCGGGCCGCGAATAGGCGACTTGCGGGTGCGTTTGTTCTACTATGGGTGCGGCGTTTGCTCCACTATGGGGGCGGCGCGCGGCCGCGACGGCAGAGCCGCAAGAAGGCCGCCCCTACCCCCACTCCTCCGCGCGCGCAGCGGCGAGGAGGGCGCCGCGCGCACGCCGCCGGGCCCAGCGCCGCCTCTGGCGCGCCGCCGGCGACCCGCCTGCCGCGCCCCTATCCCAGCGGCGACCCCCGCGCCGGCCGGCCGCGGCCACGCTGGCAGCGCAAGCTACTCGCCCTTGAGGCGTTACATATATTCATCCGTCGTACGAGGCCCGCGAGCGAGCAGCGGCAGCGGCAGCGGCAGCAGCGGCGCGAGCTCGGGTTTGCTGGCCGGACGGCCGACACCGACATCATGGAGGGCGACCCGCGGCCGGCATCGGCCTTGGAGAAGTTCTCGGCACAGCTGGGGCAGCGGTACCAGCATCTGCTCGACAAATCCACCGTGCACCTCAAGACGCGATGGGCCATCTTCGCGGGGCTGACGCTGCTTTACCTGGTCCGCGTGTACATGCTCAACGGATGGTTCATTGTCACTTACGGGCTCGGGATCTACCTGCTCAACATGTTTATTGGGTTCCTGTCGCCGCAGGTCGACCCAGAGACCGAGGGCCCGGTGCTGCCGACCGCCGGCAGGGACAAGGAGGAGTTCAGGCCCTTTAGCCGGCGCCTGCCCGAGTTCAAGTTCTGGCACAAGGCCACGGTGGCCGTGCTGGTGTCGATCGGCATGACCTTTTTCTCGTTCTTCGACATTCCTGTCTTCTGGCCCATCCTCCTCATTTACTTTATCCTGCTCTTTGTCATGACCATGCGCAAGCAGATCTCGCACATGATCAAGCACAAGTACGTGCCCGTTTCCTGGGGCAAGAAAACGTACAGCAAAAAGGACCCCGTCAATGGCCCCGGCGGAGCGGGCAGCAAGGGCGTTGCATTGTAGAGCACATTGGGAGCAACGCAAGCGAGGACATGAGACCCGGGTTGATGAGGGGGAAATTGCATACTAGGTGCGGGCGCGAGCGTGGCCAGCGTCGCCTGTCCCCGAGCGCGGCCCGGGCCTTTCAACTCTTTTGAACAACTTTCTTTGCTTTTGTCTTCTTCTTTATTTGCTTCGAGCTTCCGCACGTGGCATTTCCCCCCTTGTTTGGGAAGCAGACGATGTGGAACGCCTTGGTCGAACGTTGGTTTGTGTGTTTATTCTACTCTCTCAGGTTTCCGCCCAGGCCTTCCCTGCAGGAAGCATGTCGACGCGCGTTCATGACCCCGCGGGCCGCGCGCTGCGCTGACTGGCTGGCTGACTGACAAATTATGATGCTGGGACCTCGAAGGAGGCAGCCATGCGCGCGAACTCGGACTTGCAGGACTCGAGCTGCGACAAGAGCGGGTGGGAAGGGGCGACCTCCTGCAACGCGCCGACAAAGGGCTGCACGGACTTGCGCAGATTGACGGCGCAGGAGATGCTGTTGATGAGCACGTCGACGTCCTTGGGGTCCTTTTGGCGTGCCTCCTCGAGGTACTTTTCGGCGTCGACAAACTTTTTCATCTGCATGTAACTGGCCGCGAGACCGTTGAGGAGCATCGTGCTCGACATGGTCTTGTCGATCTGCTCCTGGAAGATGTAGGCGGCCTCCTGATACTTTTCGCCGCCGGACGCAAGGTTCACGCGCGCCAGCGAGAGCTGCGTGAGCGCCGAGTCGTCGTCGAGGTCCTGCATGGCCTTGAGCTCCTTGGTGGCCAGGTCGACGCGGTTCATGCCGAGAAAGATCTGCACACGGAGCGCGTGGACCTCCAGGTTGCCGGTCGCGCGCAGCGCGCGCAGCGCTTCCTTGGTGTCCCCGTCCTCTGCGAAGGCGGACGCCGCCATGATCTGCAGCATCTGGTTGTCCTTGGAGGTCTCGTCATTGAGCCATTCGCCAAAGGTGCCGAGCACGGCCTCGCGGTTTCCGGGCTGCGTCACGAACGAGGCCAGCAGCTTGACGGCCAGCACATCGGTCGCCGCGGAGCCCTGGTCTCCGACGGCGTCGATGACCTTCTGGCCCTCGCCCTTGGCGATGTACGACCGGTACACGTAGACGTCGCGGTCGATCTTCTCGCGGTCCGTCTTGGCCTGAAGCTGCTGCGCCTCCTCGATGGCGGCCTCGTAGCTGCCCAGCCAGAACAGGTTGCGCACCGAGTACAGCTCGTCGAGCTCCATGGTCCCGTCCTCCGCGTCGCCGCGCCGCGCGCGCGCGAGTCGAGTCGGGGCGAGTCGAGGCGGTTGTAGTCGCGGCGCGCCGAAGTCGAGGCGAGTCGACTCCTCGCCGATCCTTCGCCGG
>KQ758850.1:15149701-15171017 GCA_001462505.1 Aurantiochytrium sp. T66 | reverse complement strand
GTATCCGGCGCCCGGCGGCCTCGCAGGCGTCGCGCGGCGGCCTGCGGCGGCGGGCCGGGGCGTGCTGGCGGCGGCCGGGGCTTCGGGCTCTGCGGCCCTGCCGGCGCGGAGCGGGCCGCGCGGGCGGAGGCGAGGCGAGGCTCGCTCACGGCGGCATGAGCCTCACGGCGCCAGCCTCCGCGGGCCTCAGCTCATGGCGCGCCGCGCCGCGCCGCGCGCCTGGCCTGGCCTGGCCTGGCCTGGCCGCGAGCTGAGCCCGGCCAGCGCGCGCGCGCGGGCGCGATTCGAGGCGAGGAGGAGTTGAAGATTGCAGGCGAAGAAGTCGAAATTCGCGACGTAGTAGACATCGACGAGGATGAGGACGAGGACGAGGAGGACGAGGAGGATGAGGATGAGGACGATGAAGTTGGATATGATGAGGACGTTCAAGGACTCGGGCCGGACCGCGAGCTTCAAAATAAACGAGGCAAGTCGTGGCCTCGTGACGACCTCGCGACATGGAAAGCGGGAGCGTCAAGACTAGGCTAGCGTGAGTCCGCTTACTCGGCCTCGATTGACCGCGAAGCACATAGCCTTTCGTCAGAAGATTTTGGGACTTCGGGAGGCGGATCGTCGGCTCGTCGGCCTGCAGCGCAACCCTCATCACACGAAGCTCGTGCTCATAAACACTTGCGCACGGCGTTGACATTGGGGCCGTTGTCGTAAAATTTGCGCTCGAGCGCAGGCGCAGGGGCAAGCTCTCCGCAAAGAGGACGATTGGCAAGGTCGACTTGAGGATGACGCATTCGTGCCTGCATGAAGTCGAGACGTATTCGAGCAGAGTCTCGTTTCAAGGCTTTTCATTCGACGAACAGGTCCATGCAAAGGGTCCGCTCGCCAAAAAAAAAAGGGAAGAAAACGGTTGCTGGAGACGACAATCGATCTGTGGGAACGGATTTTGCAAGCTTCCCAGGCAGGCAGCGAGCCAAGCCAGTCAGTCGACTGCGACTGGCGCGACTGCGACTCGCACTCGCACGACTCCCAAGATTTTCTCAGGCAGCTCGCATAAAAGGAGTTCTCTTTTTCGGCGCCGATTCGCGCCGGAGTTCGGTAACCCTGGGATCCCCTCCCTGTCTCACAACGGAGGCCCTGGCAGGTTAGGTTAGGTTAGGTTAGGTTAGACTCCGGACGCGGATTGATTCGCTGGCGGAGGTTGAGCAGACCAGCCGTGACTCGCCGCGAGCCTTGCCGCGCGAGGACCCCGCGCAGCCCGGCCGGCCGCCCGCGCGCCCCTCCCGACCCGCTCCGCTCTCTCCCCGACCTCCCTGCGCCCGGCGCTCGAGCGAGGAGATGGCGACCTCCAGCGAGGATGTCGTCGGCGGCGTGGCGGCGAACGAGGACCCGCGCGTGAAATACGACCTGACGGCGAAGCTCGCGGGCAACATGGACCTGCACATGCTGTTCCCGATCATCGTGTGGCTGCAGGAGCAAAACTTCTACGACAAGGTCGAGCTCGTGGAGGCGACCCTGCAGTATCTGAGCGCGACCCGCATGTCTGACTACTATCTGGAGGTGGCCGAGGAGAACCCGGAGGCGAGCGCGGACGCGGCCGAGGACATGAAGGTCAAGCACGACGAAACAGTCCAGTTGATAGACGACCTCGAGGAGGGCTGCGGCGAGCTGCTCAAGATCCTGCGCGACGAGGAGGCCCTGCAGGCGCTCGTCTCCGCGGGCAACTTCAACCTCCAGTACCTGAGCGAGGAGATGGGCGTCACGGACGAGATGGTCGACGCCTTCTACAGCTACGGAAAGGTCCTCTACGAGGTGGGCAACTACCAGGGCTCCGTCTACGTGCTCTCGTACTTTCGCGAGCTCGCGGGTGAGCACGACCTGGCCATCAAGGCCCTCTGGGGTAAGCTGTGCGGCGAGATGCTCACGCTGAGCACGCGCGAGAGCGTAGTGACGGCGCTCAAGGATCTCCTCGCGCTGCAGACCCACATCGACTCCTCGGCCGACACCCAGGGCGCCGCCGGAACCCAGGACCTCACCGCCACTCAGCACCTCGAGCTCCTCGCCTTCCGATCATGGCTCCTGACCTGGAGTCTCTTTATTTTCTTCAAGAACCCCATCGAGGCCGACGAGGAAGACACCCCGGACGTCGGCTCCGAGTACCCGGCGGCCGAGGAGATGCCAGACTACCTGCTCCTGCAAATGCTCGACTTCTTCATGGGCCAGAAGCACCTCAATGCCATGCAGACCAACTGCCCGTGGCTCCTGCGCTACGTCTGCGTCGCCATGGTCTGCACCGCCAAGAAGAGCCGCAAGTACAAGGGGTGGCTCATCAACGTCGTGCAGCAGGAGGCCTACGAGTTCAGCGACCCCATCACCCGTTTCATCACCGCGCTCTACATTGAGTACGATTTTGAAAAGGCCAACGCGTGCCTCAAGGAGTCCATCCCAGTGCTCCAGAGCGACTTCTTCCTCCACCCGTTCGCGCAGCAGTTCGTCGACGCGGCCCGCCTCGCTATTATCGAGTCCGTCTGCCGCATCCACACCAAGCTCGACACCAACACGCTCGCCTCCAGCATCGACCTCGACCCCAACATGGACGCTGAGCAGTGGATCGTCGATCTGATCCGGGACATCAAGCTCGACGCCAAGCTCGACTCCGAGCAGCACTGCATTGTCATGAACTCCCATGTGCCCGAGATTCACCAAATGGTCATCGACAAGACCAAGGAGCTCGCCTACCGCACCTTCCAGCTCACCAACGAGGTCCAGCAGCTGGCGAACCAGAAGGAGCAGCAGCAGTAAGACCCGAAGCCGACTCTGCCTTGCCCCTTGGTGCGTGACCTCGTTCCGAGTCTGAACGCTCCTTGGCGCGCCACCGTGCCGAGGACCCTTCCGGGGGAGAAACGAGGGGCGCCCCCTTTCTGCCCCTGCAAACAACTCGTTCCGGGGACGTGGTTTTTCCCTTTTTCGCAACAGCCCGAACCCGCTCTCGCGACCTTTTCCATCACTCCTCCCATGCCCCGAACCCAGTCCCTTTTGCTGACTTTTCTCCTTGCGACCGTCTTCTTGTGCGACGCCGTCGCCGCCAAGACGGTCGCGCGCGCGCGCATCGACGCGCGCTGTGCTAGAAGGAAACGAGCCTTCTCGAGATAAACTTTTGACAAAAGGGAGATTGCCATGATGTGACCGAGTACGAACAGGGACGAGGCCCCGGGCCCTTTCTCCAACTTCCTTCCCTTGGCTCGCGGCCGTCTCTCTTCAGAAGATTCGTCGACAAACATCTGGAGACAATATCAATCAACACATATTGCTGCGCATTTTCCTTCCCGGTTCTCGCGGCCCGGCGCCCGCGTCATGGAACGATTGCGCAGTCTTGAGGAGGGAGTCCGACGACGCCATGGAGCCCTTCGCAAACTTGCACACACATAACAAGGGTGGCTCCCCGGACTGCCTGGAGGACGCCGCGCGCGCAAGCACTATGGTATTCACTTGCTCGACGCGCGCATGCTCGACCTGCCAAGGGTCGATCTGATCAGGATGCGCGCCCGTGCAAGGATGCCAAATGCACGCAGTCCTTGGTAACCTGCTCGAGAGCGAGCACAAGGCGACCGCGATCCAGCTCAAAGGCCTGCACGAGCTGCTTGACAAGGGCCTGCTCGCGAAGATGAGCGCGCTCCCCGTCTTTCTTGCGCGCCTCCCGCGCCGCGGACAGCTCGGCACGCAGACGCGCGACCTCGCCACGCAGCACCGACGCGTCGCTCTCGAGATCGACGACCTCGGCCTCAAAGTCCCAGATGCGCTCGCGCAGGCCCTCCTCTCGCGCGCGGGCAGCGTTGAGCTTGCGCTGGTACGTGGCCTCTATGTTGGCGATCTCGGACATGAGGTGCGCGCTCTCCGAGAATTCTTCCCGCAACTTGGCCTTCTCCTCGTCCTGGATCGCCTTGCGCAGCTCGGCGTCCTCCTCAAGAATGCGCTTTTGCGCCTCCAGCTCTGCCTTTTGCTCGAGCTGCTCGTCCTGGTTGCACCGCAGCCGCTCCTTCATCTCCTTGATGTCCGTGCGCTGCGCAATGAGGCGATCCCGGTTGCTCTCGATGGACGCAAAGAGCTCTTGGATGCGCGCCTCGTCCCGCTCGGCCTCGGGAATGGCCATCGCGGCCTGGTACTCGGCCATGTCCTTTTCGAGCGCCGACTTGGTCTCGTTGTATTCTGCCTTGGTCTGCTTGAGCGCCTTGGTCACGGTCGCTTTCTCCACATCAAGCTCGTGCAGGCGCTTCATGAGCGCCACCTTTTCGTCCTTGACGTTTTGCATGATGTCGCGCACAACATTCTCGTTCTTTAGCGTCTTGTCGCGCTCCTCCTCAAAGGCGGCCGAGAGTTTCTGCACCTCATCCCACTGACGCTTCTTGGTCTCCTCGAGAATGGCGATCTTCTCCCTCATCTCGCGCATCTGGGCGTCCTCCACGTCGTTGGCGCGCGGGCTGAGGTCGCCGGCCGCCAAGAGGGCCGCAGGATCGGCGGCCCGGGCCTGCTCGAGCTCGGCCATCTGCGCGCGCAGGCGCTCGACCTCCTCGCGCAGCTCGCGGATCATCCGCTGGCTCACGTCCTCGTTGCGCACCGTCTTGTTCTGAATCTTGCTGGCCCGCGAGGCGTACTGGAGGGTCGACAGGGTCTCGCCATAGTTGTTGTCCGCCGGGCTGATGGCCGCCACCATGACGGTGCGCGCGTTGCCGCCCAGGGCCTGCTGCAGCACCCGCGTCAGCTTCGAGTTTCGGTACGGGATGTGGCCCTTGCCGCCCTCGGCGAGCATGTTGATCACCTGGCCCAGGGTGGACAGGCTCAAATTGATGGCCGCGCCCTCTTTGAGCCGCGAGCCGGCCGCCCCCGTTTTGGCGGCGCGCTCCGAGCCGGCCAAATCCACCAAGTTGATGCTGGCGTTCAAGGTCGTCTCGCGCGTCGCCTTGTTGTCGCCATCCATCACCTCCTCTACCTTGCGCTGCTTGATCGTCACGATGAAGCAGCAGTGCGATCGCGACGAGCGCTCGTTCATCTGTGTTGCGGCCACCTGCTTGACGGCGTTGCCCTGGTCCAGGAGCTTGGCGATCCCCTCGGCGTTCTCCACCACGAGCTCGGCAAGGTGCTCGACGTAGATTCCCAGCTTCGGGTGCTCGCGGATCTTGAGCTGCTTGTCGCTCGGGTTGAGCAGGTCGCGGATGACCTCGTTGTAGATCTCCAGGTACGAGGCGGTCACGAGCGACTCGCCGCCCTCCGCCTCGGACTTGGCGCCCAGCAGGTCGAAGATCTCCTGGTTGAGCATGGGCACGATGCCGATGTCGTCTCCGCTGCCCTGCATCGTGTGAGTCTTCCCGGACCCGGTCTGCCCGTAGGCGAATATGACGCCGTTGAAGCCATCGATGGCCGCCGTCACAATAGGTCGCGCCAGCTCCTCGTACACCTGGCGCTGCGGCGTGTCGTACCAGTACGAGTGGTCGAAGGGGAAGACCTTCTCCTTTCCGAGCTCGTCCCAGATCTTGGTCACCTTGCCCTCCATCGACACGCACTCACTGCACCCCAGCGATCGCTCGCGCCCGTTGAGCGGCCTCGCGCGGACCGCCACGCGCACGTTGACGTCGCCCGCCAGCGCGGCCTGCGGAGTCGCCGCCATCCCGAGTCGACTCGAGTCGACTCGAGTCGACTCCACTCCACGGACGCTCGCCGCGCCCAGACGGCGGGGCGGGGGAGCGGGGAGTGGGGGGCGGGCGCGCAGGCGCCGTGACGCGCGAGACGCCGCGGGTCTGGGTCTGGGTCTGCTGGGCTGCCAGTGCCGGGTCTCAGGTCTGGCGGCGGCACCTAGACCGTGACAACGGTCATATTCTCTCTTCATAACAAGGCATGGACGCCGCCGACGCCGCTCGCCGCGGCCGCGCGCGCGTGCGGCCGCGCCGGAGGGGAGAGAGAGGAAGCGGCTTCCCGCCGCGAGCGAGCGAGCTATGGCGAATGACAAAGAACCACAATAACAGATCATCATAACAAAACAGTGGGTAGTACCTACCTGCACGTACGTAGAGAGAGCATGGGAGTAGAGCACGGTAGTACGTAGGCTAGTACGGATGAGGAGATCAATCAGGACGTCGAAGGCACGTCGGAGGCGTAGAGACCGCGGACGTCCGCGTCGGAATACTGCGCACGACGCTTCTGGGAAACGTGCGAAGAACGGCTTTGGGTTGATCCTGAGCCTAGACGGTCGTCGCCTTCGCCGTCAGGGCCGTCGATCCCGTCGCCAAAGGTACCTTCATGCTCGAGGTCGAAGTCGTCGTCCCCAAGAAGCTTTCCAGAAGAGGCCTGCTTCGGCTGCGGAGGCTTGGCGGCTTCGACAGAGCCATCGACCTCGCGAGAGTCGTGGTGGCCGCCGCTACCATGCGCGTTCTCCGTCGCCTGCGGATACTGGCGGTGGCCATCCTCGTCGTCGACGTTTACGGTCGGCCCGCCCCCGTATAGATAGCTGTCGAAATCCGTCTCGAGGCGGTCGAGCTGCTCCAGACAGGCGGCAATGAGCTGCAAAAAGTCCGCCACGAGATCTTTGCGGTTCCCGGCCACCCGGGCCTCGCGGAGCTGCGGGCCGAGAGTCGCGAGGGCGTCCTCGTACCGACCGACCTCGACAAGCGCCTTGGCGTGCAGCCGCGCCTCGTTCTCATCCAGGGGACCAAGATCGGCGGCCTGCTCAAGCAGTGCGAGAACCCTTTTCCAGCGACCGTCTTCGCTAGCGAGGGCCGCGAGGCGGCCAGCGGAGAAGCGCTCGAGAGCGACGAGCTTGTCGCGCTCTTCCTCGCTTGTTTCCTCCGGGTGCTCGTGGAGGTCACGCAGAATCTCGAGAGCGCTCTCGAGGTGAGCGCGCGAGCGCTTGGCATTCGTCGCCCAGAATGGCTGTTTACCGCCCCAAAGGATGACTTGCGCGGCGCTGACGTGCGCTCGCGCCAACTCCTTGCGGTGACCGGTCTCGGCGCCGTGCTCTTCGAAAGCGGTGACCGCGGCCTCGGCAAACGCAAGGGCCTCTTCCGCGAGAGCGTCGGTCCAGTCTTCGCTCGAGCGGTTCGCGAGCACGTGCTCGACGTACGACAGCTGCATGGCAGCCGAGTCGACTTTTTTACAAAGATCCGGATGCTCGATGACGAGCGCGAGAAGCTTTCGCTGGAAACCCATAATTTCTCGCGTCTTGTCGTCAATCGTAGAATCGTCGGATCTCGAATCGTCGTCATCGTCTTCTGCGCGCAGCTCCTCCAAAATGTGGAGCACGAAGCGGAGCGCCTCGACGTGTTGCTCCATTTCATCCTGCTGCAGCTCGTGCTCCTTCGGAGTGCTGGAGGCTTCCTCGAAGGCGCTCACAGACTCTTCGAGGGCCTCAAGTGCCGCCTCGCTGTCGGCAAAGTCGTCGACGAGGCAGCGGCCGATGCGCAAAAGGGTCTTGGCCAGCTCAAGGGGCTGGCTGCCCTCTTTGTGAATATGCTCGAGCTCGCGCAGGGTGTCCAGCAAGACATCGCTCTTGCCAGCAGCCAGCGCAGCGTCGGCTGCGTCGTTGAGAAAAGGCACGGCGTCGTCGGGCTGGTTCTGCTCGAGCCTGAGAGACGCGGCGAGCTGCAGCATGGGCAGCGCGTCCTCAAAGGCCCCGAGGGAGTGGTACGCGTGGCCGAGCGCATCGACGGCCTGGGCCCAGAGCTTGAGGCTGACCTTGGTCTCGTGGGCGCCCTGGATGGTGGCGACTGCGGGCGCGAGCACGTTGATGGTCTCCTCGAGCTGGCCGAGGCGGAAATGGGCGTAGCCGAGGCGCGCGCTCGCCTCGAAGAGCCCGGCCAGGTCCTCTGCGGGGCTCTTCTCCCAGAGGCCACGGAAGCTGGCGAGCGCCGACGAGGCGTGCGAGACGGCCTCCTCGAAGAGCGCATGGTCGAGATAGTGGGCGGCGATCCGCAGCTGGACGCGCGCCAACGACCGATCGTCCGGCATCCGGGGCATCCGGGTCTTGCGGAGCGAGACGCGCTCGGCGGCGTCGCGCTCTTCGCGGACCGCACGGAGGGTCGCCTCGCAGTAGGCAAAGGCCTGCTCCGGGTCCTCGGTCTGCAGGCCGAGCGACGTGAGAATGCTGGCGCGCGAGAGCGCGTGCGCCTCGGCGACGCCGAGCGCCACCTGGAGGCGGTCGAGGGCCTTGGACGAGTCGCCGACGTCGAAATAGATCTCCGCAAGGTCCAGGAGCACGGCCACGACGAACTCGTGGTCGTCGCACTCCTTCTGGAGAGTGTAGACCTTTTCGAGGCGCGTAGCGGCGTCCTTGGTCTTGCCCATGTCCCGCAAAACAATCGCGGACTGGCGCACGAGGCGGGACACGACGAGGCTCTTGGAGCCGTGGAGCTTGGAGCGGATGACGACGGCCTCCTCTACAGCGGCGAGGGCTTCCTTGAAGTCGCCCTTGGCCCGGTGCACCTCGCCCGTGAGCGCGAGCGCATCGGCGCAGAGGCCGCCCTGCTCGACTTTGCGCGTCTGCAGGACGGTGAGGTTGACGCCCGGGTTGGGCGTCTTGCGCTTGGCGTTCTCGCTGATCTCCTGCATGGTGGCCTGCAAGGCCTTGCGCGCGACGTAGTGCGCCGCGTCCAGGAGCTGGGCGGCCTCGTCGAGCCGCTGGTCCGTCTTGACCCACAGTCCGGCCAGCGCGATGGCCGTCGTCGCCTCGGCCTGGAAGCGCTCCTCGGCGCGTGCGAAGGCGAGGTGCTCGGAGAAGAGCTTTACCGCCTCGTCGGGGCGGCCCTCGGCCTCCTCGATGAAGGCGAGCTCCAGCGCGGACTCGGCCACGCAGGGCAGCATCGCTTTGCGAGCGCTCGCGGACTGCGGGGGCAGGTCTTCGGCCTGCCACGCGCGCCGGACCCGGAGCGCGGCGACGATGCTCTCGCGCGCGGCGCCGTCGTCGCCGAGGCGGCGCAGAATCGCCCCGATGGCCTGGAGGCTCTCGGCGGTGGCCAGGGAGTCCTTGCCGAGCCTGGTCTTGCGGCTCTCGAGGATGACCCTGTGGGCGGCGAGGGCGTCCTTGGGCCGCACGTCGCGCATCATCTCCGCGATCCAGTGCTTGGTCTCGAGGATGTCGGGGTGCTCGCCGTCCAGGGAGGACTGCATGATGGCCAGCGCCTTCTCGAAGCGGTCGACGGCCGCGGCGAACTGGTTCTGCGCCGCGCAGACGCGGCCCATGAGGGCGTGGACCCGCCCCATGCACGGGTGCTGCGCCATCTGCCGCTGGCGGGCGATGCGCGCGGCGTCGCGGCAGCGGAGCAGCGCGCGGCCCGGCAGGTCGAGCTGCAGGAGAATTGTCGCCTTTTGCAGCTGGGTCGTCATGAGCGCCGGGTGGAGGTAGCCCAGCTGCTCGAGCTGCATGGTCTGCACCTGCTGCAGCTCGGAGAGCGCGAGGTCGAGCTGGTTCTCGGCAGCGTGCACGATGGCGAGGTTGCGCAGGCCCTCGGCAACGAGGACCTGGACGCCGGCGCCGCCGCCTTCAAAGGCGCGCACGATCTCGAGCGCCTGCATGCTCGCCGCGAGCATGTCGCCGTGGCGGTCGACGGCGCCGAGGGCGAGGCCGAGCGTGAGAAGACTCCGCGCGACCGGAATGGAGCGCTTGCCGAAGAGCTCCCGGCGGGCCAGCACGGAGCTTTGGGCGTCCTCGAGGGCCTCCTGGTACCTGCCCAGGTCGAGGCGGACGAGCGCCATTTCGTGCTGGATGCGGGCCCGCTGGCGGCCAATTGTGCGCGTGGCCATGAGGGCGACCTCGTCGTCGGCGCTCAGACCCGTGCCCGCGATGCGCAAGCGTCGCGTCGACCCTCGCGCGTTTGCCTTTGCGGCGGCGGCGGCTTTGGCCTTGGCCTTTGAGGCGGCTTCGGCGTCCTCGGGCGTGACCGCCTCTGCGTCGTTGATGGTCTCGAGCGCCTCCTCGAGGAAGTCGTGGGCGCGGTCCAGGGTGCCGAACTCGGTCATCATGCGCGCGCCGACGCTGAGAAGGTCCGCGAGCATCTGGCGGTCCTCGAGGGAGTCGAGGCGAGGCCGGGCGGCGTCGATGTTGCGCAGGAGATCCCGCAGCAGCCAGTCCTGCATCCAGATGAGGATGGCGGCCTCGAGGGTCTCGAAGCCCTCGTCGAGCTTTTCGATCTCGAGGTGGAGCTGCTCGGCGCGCGCGACCGAGAGCGCGGCGCGCGCGCGAGCCTGGTCCGCGCCAAAGAGCTGCTGCATGAGGCCGTCGAAGTCGTCGGCGAGGAAGATGATGTAGCGCTCGTACTCTTGGCGGGGCATGACGATGTCGAGGTTGCTGCGCCGGCCCTTGAGGTTGGAGATTGTGTACAGCTCGCAGACGAACTCGATGTCGTGGAGGGCCTCGATCTGCTCCTCCCAGGAGGCCATGTAGAGCAGGCACTCGCTGAACTGCTGAAAGGCGTCGAGCAGGTCGCGGTCGAGCAGCTGTGGGCGGCGCCGCTGGCCCGCGCTTTGCCTGGCGTCTCCGCCCTCGAGCTCGTCGCGGCGCTGGGCGTCGACCAGGGCCTGGTGGACGCTGAGGTGCATGGCATGCGTGCGGCGCTTCGAGAGCCGCTGCTTGGAGGCGCGCATTTTGCTCCTGGGACCCAGGCTCCGGCGCCGTGGGGTGGCCCCCACAGAGTCCTCGTCGTCGGAATCGACGGCTTCTTCGGCGCCCACCTCGGTGGTGGCCGGCCCGATGATTTTGCTCGCGGCGGCGGCGATGGCGGCGCCCCGGGCATTGGCGTCCGCGAGGCGCTCCCGCAGCGTGCGCTTCGGCTTGACGGTCGCGCTCGGCATGGTTTCGCCCTGCTCGAGCATGCGGCCCTCGACGCCGACATCCGCGAAGAGGTTGAGCCAGACCCGGGCGTACTTGGGGTCGCGGCCGCGCGCGCGAAACTGCGCCGCGAGCGCGCGGACCAGGTCGAGCAAGTTGGTGGTGTACATGTGGCTGACCACGGAGCCCTCGTAGGGGTCGCCGAGGTCCTCGGGCGCGAAGATGCAGGGTCCCTGGCGCTTGGTGCGCTCGGCGCCGACGCAGATGCCGTCGTCCGGGTGGCCCTTGATGACGAACTCGAGGAGGTCGGAGGTGGTCCATTCGCGGCGCGGCTTGGGCGCGAGGAGGTCGGCGTCCACGGCGAGGTCGCCGACCCCGGGCAGGTAGATGGTGCTGCGGGCGGTGGTGAGGCCGACGGTGCCGCGGAACATCACGGTCGTGCCCTGCGGAATGTAGATGGCGAGCTCGCCGCGCACGCGGTGGTTCTCGCGGAACTCGAAGAGCTCGACGTCGGGGGCCTCCTCGCCCTCGAGGAGGCGGTCCACGTAGCCCTCGAGGGCCTCCATGGAGACGCCTCGAAAGAGGCGCTCCTCCTCGGAGAGGAGGTCGTCGCCATCGAGGCCGACGAAGCGGCTCTGCGCGCGAGTCTTGCCGCCGCTGCCGCCCGATGCGCCGCCCGCGCGCGTGGGCCGCCGCTGCTTGACGAAGGCGACCGAGTCCCGGAGGCTGACGCGCACGCTGTTGCGCAGGCCCTCGCGGACCTTCTTCATGTTGTGGCGCCTCAGCAGGCGAACGCGAGAATTGCGGCGACCTCGCCGAGCGACCTCGCCGGCCTCGAGCGCCGGCGACGCTTCTCCAAGCTCGCGGCCTCGGGCGTGCGTGCGTCTCTGCGTTGGGGTCTTGGGGTCGTGGGGTCGGGGCGGGTCGTGCGTGCGTCGCCAGGTACCTTCCCGGCCCTTGCGACTTTGCGTGGTTTTCTCTGGCGGACGCGAGGTCCAGCGTCAAGATCCTGGCGCCGTCCGTCCGTCGTTTGCTCGACGCGCCGCGCCGGCCACCGTCGGTCTTCGGGGCCCAAAACACAGCCAACCTTGCACGTTTGGCGCCACCTCGCACGCAAATTCTCGGACCTCTGCGAGCGAGTGATTCACGACGACGCGGCGCCTGGCCGCGCCGCGCCGTCCGTCCCGCGAGGCCTTCTTCGCGCGGGTCTTGGCGCTCGCACGGTCGGTCGGTCGCGTGCAGCGCGTGCAGTTTCTGCGTCACCCGGCTTTCGTCCCACGCGCGGCCCAGCTCCGCAGGCTGCGGGACCGCCGCGAGCACGGGGCTTGCGCAGGGCCGCGGCCTCGGGCCTCGCGCGCAGCGCAGCCCCGCGCAGCGCAGCGCCTCGCGCGGCGCCTCGCGCTCGAGCGGGCTCGAGGTTGGCGAGGCGAGGCGAGGCGAGGCGAGGCGATGTGGCGCCCCGCGGCGTCCATTTGAAACTATGAGGCATCGGAGACCGTCCGTCGTTGTCCCGGCTGCGGGTCGCGCAGTCCCCACAGCGGGCACCCGGTGCGTCGGCGGCCTGCTTGGACCGGCGGGACAGCTTGCGGTGTGGGCCCACAGTAAGCGGCGGCGGGAGATGGGCCGCGAGCGTCGATCGTGGAGTCGTGGACGAGTCGACGAGTCACGTCACGAGGGCGCGCGCGGACGATCGAGACGAGACGAGAGGCGGAGGCCGAGGCTGGAGTCCCGAGACAAGTGGCGCTGGAGAATGCATGCTGGAAAAGTGCTGCGTCGCGAAACTGGCTGGCTTCGAAATCATTCTTGGGCTGGAGATTTGTGATCAGACGGACGGAGCGGGATCAGTTCTTCGGCGTGCGGATGCCCGAGAATCCTAGGACACTTGGCCGCCCGATTTTCCAGCACAGCGGATGGACGCCACGGACACGCGTCGTCGTACCCTGGTAGTACACAGTGCGCTGACATCTGCTCTTGTTTCATATCATTTTTGAGAGCAGCCAGAATTCCTTCTCGAGCACGTACTACGTACGTACGTACCCGGGTACGTACGTACGTACGTACGTCGCCACCGCCAAAGCGCGTTAAGAAGGCTGTACGCGAGACGAGACCGAGTGGCCGCTGCGGCCTGAGGCCAAGTCCTACATGCTGCGCAATAGTCTGCGCAATAGTCACCACTTCGCTTACGCGCAACTTAGCCAGATCGCCGCGCGAGCCCGTGCCTGCGTCTGGCTGAGCAAGGTCGGCGCGAAGAGCCACGCGCGAGCTGCTCGAAGAGGTGAAGGAGGGAGGAGGCCTTCCTCGCGAGTGCCCGAGCGCACCTGCTCGAGTCGCGGCCCTGAGAGAACGACATCGTCATGGTTCTAACCTTAGCGGCAGGACCTCGAAGAAGTTGCTGACCACCGAGCGCATTGCAGAGGACGTTACTCGCATTGCTGGCGAGCGCCTTCGCGAGATAAGCGCGCCATTTTTACTTCGACTTGCTCACGAATCGCATTCGGGACCAGATGGAAGACGCCTTCGTCTGGCGCGAGCTCTTCTGCGCCAGTTCGGCTGCTCGGTAGCGCAGTGCTTGACGACTGCGCACGATCATCTTCTCTGACCAACTACGAGTTGACAGACCCGCGTCACGGTCATCTCGAACGAAACCCCTTCACCAAAAGCTCCAGATCCAGCGTCGCCTGGTAGGCGGAGAATCTGGCCTGCGCGGGGGTTTAGCGCAAGCACTTTCTGTGCTACGCGAGCACGTCGGAATCGGGCGGCCTCCTCGAGAAGGTTGGCGACAACGTCGATAGTCTCGTCTCGTCCGGGATCGAGGTCAGAGTTAGCTGACGAGATTCTCGTCAATGATGGTCGCGGCGCAGATGCGAGCCGCGGAGGTAGGATACTGACGTGGAAATGGCTGTGCCGCAGGGAGCAGCGGCTTCGAGTCCACCACCTGCCATGGCCAGACCTTCAACTATTCCGCAATGGGGAAGAACTTGTTGGCGGTTCTTCGTTCGCGCGAGAAGCTTGCTGAGAACGGGACTACATGTTGGATTCGATAGGTTGCTATATCCTACATGGTGCGTGCGAGGTGCAAGAGGGTACGGTTCATGCCAGGCGGGAGGCCGCGAGGCCGCAGAGGACTGCTATTACTTCTTGTTGGGCGGGACGTCGTGGAGGCCGCAGACGAGGTTTGCCGGAAGCGACTCGTCAATCTTGGCCGGGTAAGGCAGGCCAAGGTTGTCCATGAGGTCAACGAAGCCGTCGAGGTCCTTGGTGAGGCGCGGGTTGTACTTCTTCTCCTCCCCGACGGTGCTCATGAGGCGGCCCTTGTAGTCGTGCGCCGGGTAGACGATGGTGTCCTCCGGGAGGGTGAAGATCTTCTCGTGGACGCTCTTGTAGAGCGACTCGGAGCTCCCCTGCTGGAAGTCGGTGCGGCCGCAGCCGCGCACGAGGAGGGCGTCGCCGGTGAAGACCATGGTGGTCGAGCCGTCGCGCACGACGAACGAATGGCAGCCGTTGGTGTGGCCCGGGGTGGAGAGGAACTCGATCTTGACGGTCTCGCCGACGTCGAGGACGTCGCCCTCGGCGAGGCGGATGTCGGCCATGGCCTCCTCGTTGCCCTCCTCACCGAGGACGCTCTTGACGCCGGGGAGCATCTTCTTGATGGCCTTGTTGCCGAAGATGTGGTCCGCATGTACGTGGGTGTTGACGGCGTACTTGAGCTCAAGATCGAGCTCCTCGAGCATCTGCACATCCCGCTCAACGAGCTCAAGAACCGGGTCGATGAGCGCCGCCTCGCGCGTCTTCTCGCACCCGAGGATGTACGTGTACGTGCACGACTCGCGGTCGAAGAGTTGACGGAAAATCATCTTGCTCTGCTGCTGCTGCTGCTGTTGCTGCTGTTGCTTCTGCTCGCGGTGCTCTTGCTCTGGCCTTCGTTGCGGGTCTGGATACCGAGCGCGGCCGGGCCGGGGTTCTCAAAATAATTATCAGCCGGCCGGCAATGCCGGCCGGCCTTTACGCGAGACATTTCTCCGCGCTGCTCGCCGAGCTTCTGGACGCTTCTGGACGGTGAGAGGCTCGGCGAATTCTGTTCGGGCCTTGTCGATCCATTTTTCCGGCGGGAAGCACGTGATCAAGCACGTCCCGGACGCCTGCGCCTGTACGTACGTACAGGTGTAGTCCGCGAGGTGTCCCCGCGCACACATTATGCGCACACCACTCAGGGCGTACCCGCGGGGAGGGGTAGGGTTAGGGTACGAGGAGAGGCGGGGGCCAGGCTAGGTTAGGTTAGGTTAGGTTAGGGCCAGTCGAGGCGGCGCCGCGGCGACGTGGGTGGAGGGCGCCAAACAGAGTTTGGAGACGCCAGCAGCAGCAGCAGCACAGCAGCAGCAGCAGCAGCAAGCACATCCAGGCAAGATGGTCGTACGTGCAAGGGCCCGACCCGCCCGTCGCGCGTGGCATCGCGAAGACGCGAGTCTCGCGGTTTTCTGGCGTCTGAGACGTCGTCGGTCGCCATGATGAACCACCTTGGGTGGCTTTGACGACGGCGTCTTGCCCGCCCGCGACGGTCGGCACACGACGATCAAGAGGGGACGACGAAGACTAACGAACGCCCGGCGCGCTCTCCGCGTTTGGGATGACGACTCGCAGAAGGCCAAGAAGAGCTCGACGTCCAAGTACATCTTGGACTGCACCATCCCGGTGAACGACAAGGTCCTCGACCTTGCATCATTCGTAAGTTGAGCGCGAGCTCGAAGTCTCCACGCATCTAGCTGTGACGGAACGCAGCGAGTGGACGCGATACGAACCTCCTCATGCCCGCATTCCCGCCCGGGATCGTTCAGAGCGACGCGTGAGATGGATGTGAGCAGCTTGCTGATCTCGTCTTCTCCGCATTCTGTCCCGCCGCTGCTTCTTTCTGCTGTAGTCGGAGTGGACGGATGGCACCGGTGCCGCTTGAGCTCGAGGTTGGCTGTAATATCGCGTCCCTCGCTGTGCTTTACACATTTCTTAGATTGTCGTGCACAAGCGCCCCACCCGGCCAGATGTCCTGACTCTTTTCCCCCCGCCTCGGCCCCATCGCTCCCTCGCTCGTTGCTGGAACGAACGATTGGTGAATTGGCCGATGACTGGCGCCGGGACCCTCTCGCTGCAACAGGTCAAGTTCCTTCAGGACCGCATCAAGGTCAACGGCGGCAAGGCCGGTGTCCTTGGTGACTCCGTCAAGGTCGACACTGAGGCTGCTGGCACCAAGGTCGCCGTCACCTCGACCGTCCCCATGAGCAAGCGCTACCTTAAGTACCTGACCAAGAAGTACCTCAAGAAGCAGTCGCTTCGCGACTACATCCGCATCGTCGCCTCGGACAAGCAGAGCTTCAAGCTCAGCTACTACCCGGTTGACGAGGAGGAGTAAGCGCTGGAAACCACCTTATTTTTTGCGCTGTTTGACCGGTCGATTTGCATCTTGATCTCCCTCTTGTGTCATCGTCTCGCTCTCGCCCCGCATCTCTGCGAACCCGAAGTCCCGACTTCTCGATGGCGTGCATGCGTATTGTTGGAGATCGGTCGACGCGGCCAGAATTCCGCCCTCCACCTTGAAGGCGTGGTAGGGTTCACGACGGGCTCTTCGACCGCCCCTCGGGCCGAGGGGCGAGCCGGCGGCCGGGTCGCTGAGGCCGCGCCGGGCGGTCAGTCCGGCATGATGCGAACTCAGCCAGGGCCCAATTCTGGCCCGCACGACACGCGCCCGCGGACTGACCGGAATGCGGAACTCATACGGGCGCGAGCACGCAAACAGCTCTCGAGAAGAGATCTTGACGAAGGAGATGCCGCGGCCGCCGCGCAGATCCGCATCATAGTCATCATCATCATCGTCATCAAAACCCGGCACTCCGATTTGGCTCGAGTTGCCTCAAGAGCAATGTCGAAGACGCGCGGCCTTCTGGAGCCCGCGGTGATCGGCGCCGCGAGCGACGATGCGCTGCGCGTGCGCAACCGCGTCTTCATGGCGCCGCTGACGCGCGGACGTGCGAGCGAGGCCCACGTGCCTGTGGTGGACACCTTCTCCAAGTACTACTCGGACCGCGCGAGCGCCGGTCTCATCTTCTGCGAGGCCACCGGCATCAACCGCGAAGGGATGGGCTGGTTCTGCGCCCCAGGCGTCTACACGGACGAGATGGCGAAGGCCTGGAAGTCGGTCGTTGAGCAAGTCAAGGCCAAGGAGCCCGCGTCGATTCTGTACTTGCAGCTTTGGCACATGGGCCGCCAGGCGCACTCGGATGTCACCGGCACTCGGCCCGTGAGCGCGAGCGAGGTCCCGCTCACGCAGCCCGTTACGGCCCGCAACCACGAGAAGAAGGACCCCGAGGTCCCGCACGCGCTCACCGTGGATGAAATCAAGCAGACCATCAAGGACTATGGCGAGGCCGCGCGCAGCGCGAAGGCGGCTGGCTTTGATGGCGTCGAGGTGCATGGCGCCAACGGGTACCTCATTGACCAGTTCTTGCAGGCCGTGAGCAACAAGCGCACCGACGACTACGGGGGCTCCATCGAGAACAGGCTTCGCTTCCTCAGCGAGATCGTCGACGAGGTCGTCCAGGTCTACCCCAAGGAGCGCGTCAGCGTCCGTCTCGCGCCCAACGGCGTGGTTGGGGACATGGGAAGCGAGGAAAACATCAAGCTCTTCACCGCGGCCATCGAGATGCTCGCCGCCAAGCGTGTCGGCATCATCCACGTCATGGACGGCCTCACCTTTGGCTTTCACGACAAGTGCGAGCCCCTGACGCCAAGCATGGCACGCGCGGCGATCCGCCGCGCGCAAAAGGCCGAGGGGATCGCCACCATGCTGGTCTGCAACGTCGGCTACACGAAGGAGTCCGCCGAGAACCTTATTCAAGAGGGCCTCGAGGAAGACGGCCCCTTCGTGGACCAGGCGGTCGCCTTCGGCAGGCCCTTCATTAGCAACCCTGATCTTGTCGAGCGGTTCGCGAACGGTCTCGACCTCGCCCCCGAGGCCCCCTACGAGCACTGGTGGCAGGGCGAGCTCGGCGAGGAGGGCTACAACTCGTACCCCAAGCACCCGGCCACAAACAAGCTGTAGTAGGCCATGAATAACGACAAAACCAGAGTTCGCAAAAACCAGTGATGCATCACCTTTTGCTTTGCTCGGCAAAGCGGCCGCGGGCGTGCCGTCGACGTGCCGTCCTGGCGACGTCCAGGCGTTGGCGCTAGACTCTCGAGCGGTTCGTGACCTCGACCCCGCAGGTCTCCGAAGCCACGGACGTCGGGCTCGCTGTCGCTGTCGACGCGCAGGGAACCAGGGTCGGCGGGTCACCCCCAACGCGCGGTCGGTGCCCCGGGATCTCTCGGCCGGGAATGCTCAGGTCAGTAGTCGCATCGTCTCGAGGGTCATGGCCCATGGGCTTGAAGATCTTGAACTTGTACGCACTGTGGGGCTGCGCGCCCGAGGCAACGCTCGAGGCTGAGCTCGACCGCGGCCATCTTGGAGTTCTTGGCTGCGTCGGGTCGCGGAGTCTCGGCATGGCGGCGATTGCCAGCCTGCTTGTGGAAGGCGCCTGTGACCCTGAGGGTCAGCCAGGCCTCGTCACGCCACGGTGGGCATCGTCATCTCGCCATCATCGACGTACACGACAATCAACAACATCGTCGGGCTGAGGTCAAAAGCGTTGGGGGAAATGCGTGCGGGCAGGCGGCCGAGCGAGCGGGCGAGCATGCGTGCGGGCATGCGTGCGTCTTGCGGTCGAGCGGCCCGAAATTGTTATCTCGTCAATTCGTCGTGTTTTCAGCCTTGTTGGATGCGGTCACGAACCTGGATGCATCGAGCTAGGCTATTAACTAGCACTCACGTGATGAGGCGATGAGAACGCATCAGGTCTTTGTGGCGATGAATGAGGCTCCCTCCCGGCAGGCGATCGGCCGCATATCTCGCCTGGGGGCGTGGATGCCCCCTCGGCAAACCTGTAACGTGTACGAGGCTCCACAAAGCTCATTCACAGAGCAGAGCAGCAGAGCAGATCCTCCAAGGCGCCAGCAAGAGCAAGCAAGATGTCGGCCGAACCCTCCAACCTGTCGCAGAAGCCCGCGAAGGAGACGCCGGCCCTGCTGCCGGTCAAGATCGGCAAGGGCACCGATGAGGAGATCACGACGACCAACCGGATCTTCATGGCGCCCATGACCCGCGGCCGGTCCACGACCGAGCACGTGCCTCAGGACATTATGGGGGACTACTACTCGCAGCGCTCGACCGCCGGTCTCATCTTCTCTGAGGCGACCGGTATCTCGCAGCAGGGCCTCGGCTGGTGGTGCGCCCCCGGCATCTGGTCCGACGAGCAGGTCGAGGCCTGGAAGCCCATCGTCAAGCGGACCCAGATTAGCGGCACCACCTTCTTCCTGCAGCTCTGGCACATGGGCCGCCAGGGCCACTCGGACGTCATGAAGGAGACCCCCGTGAGCGCCAGCGAAAAGCCCATGTCGAATCCGATCCCGGCCAAGGACCACGAGCGCAAAGACCCCGAGACCCCGCATGCCCTCACCCCCGACGAGATCGCTGGTGTGGTCAAGGACTACGGCAAGGCCGCCCGCAACGCCAAGGAGGCCGGCTTTGACGGCGTCGAGATCCACGCCGCCAACGGCTACCTTATCGACCAGTTCATCCAGTCGTGCACGAACGAGCGCACGGACGACTATGGCGGCTCCATCGAGAACCGTCTCCGCTTTCTGCGCGAGGTCCTCGAGGAGGTCCTCACCGTGTTCCCCAAGGAGCGCATCAGCGTGCGTCTCTCGCCGAATGGCTCCTTCGCGGAGATGGGCAGCGAGGACAACTTCGAGACCTTTACCGAGGCTATCAAGTTCCTTGCGGGGAAGCGCATCGGCATGATCCACCTCATGGACGGCCTCGGCTGGGGATTCCACGAAAAGTGCGACCCCATTGACTGCAAGCACGCGCGCTCCATCATCCGCGAGGAGCAAAAAGACGAAGGCATCGCGACCACCCTGGTGGCCAATGCTGGGTACGAATTCAAGGATGCGGACCTCCTCGTAAAGGTCGCCAACGGCGAGGAGCCTCTCGTCGAGCAGGCCGTTGCCTTTGGCCGTCCCTTCATTGCCAACCCGGACCTCGTCGACCGCTTCCGCAACGGCTGGGAGCTCGCTCCCGAGGCCGAGCAAAAGACCTGGTGGAGCAGCCCGACCAAGGAGGGGTACTCGGACTGGCCCAACTTCGAAGGCGAGGTCGCTCAGAAGAACCTGGAGTCGGTGGGCACCGAAGAGTAAATCCCCGCCTTCCTTCTCGCTCGATACTTTATACCTAATCAATTGTACCACCAAGATTCAAGAAAGATTGCTAACCTTTTCCAGATGATGAAGCAACCACCGCGTTAGCGTGCCCAAAAAACCTCAGCCTGCACGAATTTTTGCATGCTCGAATAAATCTTCCGAAGATCTCCATCGACTCTCTGCAGTGAGTCGCTTTCGAAGACCATCTTCTGAACACTGACGATGCCTGCGTCATGCCAGCGTTCAGAAGACTCTGAACTTGATCTTCGCTCGGCGTGAAAGATCAGCTTTCCCGAAAACCCGATGGCGAGCGAAACGGAGGCCGCAGGCTGGCAGCAGCAGGGCGTCCGGCTTCTCGTCCGTCGGAGATCCCTTCCCGCGCGCCGTCATGAAGACTGCCGCGGCGACAGGACCGACTTCTTGAAGGCAAGGTCGTGCGTACCACGGCTGGACGACACTCGGAGTCACACTCCCACCTCGGAATAGTGGATCGCCTCGGGTCGGAGCCTCGGGCAAACCTGGGTATGCAACCTTCGCGATGTTGAAGTATCTTGGTACGTACGTACGTACTAGGCCTACGTGCTCATGATGATGTCGCAATTTGCGAACAAGAGCAGCAGCAAGAGCAGCAGCAAAAGCAAATCGCCAACCGAGCAAATCGCCAGCCGACCAAAGCGAGCCGCAAAGACCAAGCGCGTAAAAAGCAAAATAGGAAGCAGCAAGCAGGCATACAAACAAGCAAGATGGGCAGCAAGAACAGCAGCAGCGATGCGGCCAAGCCGCTCCTCCTGCAGGCGACGAAATTCGGGACGGGCAAGGACGCGCTTGAAGTGCAAAACAGGGTCTTCATGGCCCCCCTGACGCGCGGCAGGGCTCAGGTCGACCACGTGCCCACCAAGCGCATGGTCGAGTACTACGGACAGAGGTCGGCCGCTGGACTCATCATCAGCGAGGCCACTGGCATCAGCCAGCAGGGCATGGGCTGGTTCCAGGCCCCTGGCATTTGGACCGACGAGCAGGTCGAGGCCTGGAAACCCGTCGTCAAGGCCGCTCAGTCCAGGGGCGCCAAGTTCTACATTCAGCTCTGGCACATGGGCCGCCAGGGCCACTCGGACGTCTTCCGCGCCAGGCCCGTCAGCGCCAGCGAGGTGCCCATGAACGCCCCTGTCACCGCCGCCAACCACGAGAAGAAGGAGCCCGAGATCCCGCATGCCCTCACCATCGAGGAAATCA
>KQ758850.1:15104298-15115173 GCA_001462505.1 Aurantiochytrium sp. T66 | reverse complement strand
TATATATATATATATATCGAGAGAGTGGCGCACGTGCGGTACAGTGCAGCACAGCGCCGCGCGGGTAAGCCGGCAGGGTGGATCCGCGGATCCCGGCGATCCAATTCCGTCTCGCACGGCTGACTCATTCGACGGGGTGGGCAAAGCGCCTACCGAGCACGCGTGCGGCCGAGCAAGATCCGACCGCCCCTGTGGTCGGTCACCACCTGAATTGGCGCCATGGCTCAGCAAGACCAGCGCGCCTCGTCGCGCCAGCGCACGAGCTCCAAGCACTATTCGAGGTCGACCAGTGTCGCCATGATGACCGAGTACGACTACAAGGTTTTGGACAAGATCGGCGAAGGCGCCTATGGTGTAGTCTTTTCAGCGCAGGACCGGCGCACGGGCAAGCTCGTGGCCATCAAGAAGATCGCCGGCGCCATGGACCGCACCAACTCGTGCAAGCGCACCTTTCGCGAGCTCAAATTCCTCACCACGCTGCAGCATGAGAACGTGATTCCTCTGCAGCACATCATCTGCCCGACGGACGTTGCGCACGAAGCCGTAGCGCGCGCCCTGGCCGAGCACTACGGCTCGAGCGCCAACGGCGGCGAGGTCGAGAGCAAGTCAGCAGAGGAGGGGAAATCGTCGACGGCGGCCACCGGCCCCAAGAGCTCCAGCACGACGCTGTACGTGGTGCTGGACCTCATGGAGACTGACCTGACGAGCATTATCAAATCGCCGCAGCACCTCACAAACGAGCACTGCCAGTTCTTCCTGTACCAAGTCCTGCGCGGGCTCAAGTACATCCACAGCGCCAACATCATTCACCGCGACCTCAAGCCGCGCAACCTCTTGGTGAACTCGAACTGCGACCTTCGTATCTGCGACTTTGGGCTGGCGCGCCTCGACCTCCCCGAGCTCTCGCGCAAGGACGGCGCCTGCATGTCTGACTACGTGGCCACGCGCTGGTACCGCCCTCCAGAGGTGGTCTGCGAGTCGGGCACGTACACCAAGGCGCTCGACATGTGGGCCGCGGGGTGCATCCTCGTGGAGCTCCTGCTGCGCAAGCCGATCTTCCCCGGCGCAGACCAGTACGACCTGCTCAAGCGCATCTGCGAGGTGCTCGGCCCGCCGCCCGAGTCGACGATTCGCAGCGCGCGCAGCCAGAAGCTGCAGATCTACCTGCGCAACCTCTCGTACCAGTACCCGAAGCCGCTGCGGCCGCTGTCGCGGCTCCTGCAGGGCTGCTGCCCCAAGGCCGTGGACCTGGCGTCGCGCCTGCTCGTCTTCGAGCCGGAGCGCCGACTCACCGTGGAGGAGGCCATCCGCCACCCGTACCTCGCGAGCCTCTACTGCCCGCGCGACGAGCCGACGCGCCAGAGCATCCAGGACCCGGACTTCGCCTTCGAGCAGCAGCGCAACGTCCAGGTCCAGGACCTGCGCAAAATCCTGCTGCGCCACGCATCTGGGTATGCGCGCCAGTCGCGCTCCGAGCTCGAGCTCGAGGCCAACAACGAGGCGCGCCAGCAGCAGCAGCACCAGGCCCACGGCGAGTCCAAGGTCACGGACGCTCGGCAGCAGCAAAAGGAGGACAATTTGCAGGAGCAGCAGCAAAAGCAGCAGCAGCGCCGTCACAACAGCGCCGGCAGCGACACGAGCACGAGCGGAAGCGAAGCCACCGACGACGACGGCCCGGAAGACGAGGAAGGCGACGAGGAGACCAAGGCCCGCGACGACACCAAGACGACGGCCATTGGCCACGACGCAGCAGGCAACAACAACAAGGCCGCCATGCGCTCGCCCGGCATGCGCTCGCCTACCAGCGGCATGCAGGGCCTCGTCGACGACTTTCGCGCCCTTGGCTCCTCGCGGTAGTAAATTAGCGCTGGTGATCGGATGGATCGACGAATGGAATTGATGAATCTTCAATCAACTTTGTGATGATGAATGATGATCGTACGGAATCCAACAACCTTGAAACGAAGAACTACGTCTTCTTGGCGCTCCAACTTACATTGGCGCTGATGATCGTATCTGGTCATGTCATGATGATGAGCATCGGCGCTCCGCTGATGATTCCACGGAATCAATGAGAATCTCCAAGCAATCTGGTGAGGACGAAGAACTTGTCTTCTTGGCGGCGCCCCAATTTGCAACGGCGCTGATGATCGTATCCGGGCAGTGAGCATCGGAGCTCCGCTAATGATTGCACGGAATCAATGGGAATCTCCAAGCAATCTGGTGAGGACGAAGAACTCGGCGGCGCCCAAAACTACAACGGCGCTGATGATCGTATCCGATAATGTTGTGATGATGAGCATCGGATCTCCGCTGATGATTGCACGGAATCAATGAGAATTTCCAAACAATCTGATGAGGACGAAGGACTCGTCTTCTTGGCGGCGCCCCAATTCACAACGGCGCTGATGATCGTATCCGGGCAATGTCGTGATGATGAGCATCGGCGCCCTTGTGTTAGCTCCGCCGATGATTGAACGGATTCAATCAAGGCTGCTCGATGAAGAGCACAACATCGATCGCGCGAGTGTGCTCTCGAACCTCGTGCAGCTGAAGAGGAATCCGCCAGGGCCCAGAGGCCGTGGCAAGTCTTTACAGAGTGCATCGAGGCCGGCGTGCGCAAATTCGCAGTCTGAGTCCTTTGCTCCGAGGAGGCCGACGAGGCGGTCGAAAAGTGCGTGGAGGAAGCGTGCTCCTCCCACACGAGCCGATCTCTATCGAAGGTCGCGCAGCGCTCGGATGCGCGCGCAGCGCTGCAGCCGGACTTTTCTGGCCGTCAGGCCGGCATTCTTTATTAAAAGTGACGCTGCACTTGTGCGACCACCCGCGAGGCTTTGCACGAATTCCGACAACGAGAATCTTCACAAACAAGAACTCGTCTTCTTGGCGCCCCAAGTCGGCGCTGATGATCGAACGAAATCAACTAATCTTCAATCATCAACGCTTGAACGAGTCTCGTGATGTGAACGATCATCTTGCCCAAAGAACCCAAACAGAAGAAGAGCTCGCTCGCTCATTGACGAAGTTGCAAGAGTCGAGGGATGCTCCGCTCCGTCAGGCAGGCGTCGCAGCGCGACACTCCTCATCACTCTGAGAGGTCACTTGAGAGTCTTCGGTCGAGATCCTTTTAGGTACCTAAAAGGTGGCGCTGCTCTTCATCGACCTAAAGAAGGCCTACGACACGGTCCCGCACGGCGCGCTCTTCTTCAAGCTGGCCAAGGCGGGCGTTCATTTTATGAAAAGTGCGAGTGAGCCAGCTGAGCGATCAGAGTTTCATCGCGGCCCGGTGGTCTGGATGAAACACAAAAGCCTTCCTTGGCAATCCTTGCGCGTGATTGTCCAGACGTTAGGTGGCCGTGCATGATGAGAAATCTTGATCATGTACGTAGTACTAGGTAGGCCTACGTCCAATGACCTTGGAATTGTGCTGCAAAATGGATGGACAGAGCACTGCGAGTCTGCGACCGCGCTCCTGCTGATGGCTGAAACGAAGCATAGCCCGTGTACGTACCAGTCAGCGTCGTGCCAGCGCTGCAACTGAGCAGGATGAAGTCCCCGCAAGCAAGACGGCTCAGCTCATTGGAGCCAGCCCGGCTTGCACGGCCGTGGGCACCGGCTGCATTGGCAGACAGACCTTTGGCACGCGTTTGCCGTGAACGATGCGCCAGAACTTGTTCGCCCGCGACTTCACCATCCATCCCTCCATCACATCATCCATCCATCCATCCTTCCTTCCATCCATCCATCCACAGAAGTAGGCTGATCGTCGCCACGCCCTTGACCTTCATCACATCACCGCCGCGGTCTTTCTTTCTTTCCGCCGCACTGCCCAATGGATCGCCCAATGGCCTGGGACATACGTCCGCCGCACATTTGCAGCCATCCATCGACCATCCATCTACGTACGTACGTACGTACGTACATACGTACCCGGGTACGTACGTACGTACATCTATCCCTCCAAAACCACGGCCCAACGTTGGCCCAACACTGCAACGACGTCGCAACGACACTGCAACCGTCCGTCCTGCAAGTTGCAATCAACCAACCTCCGCTGCCAGTGGTTCTTGGTTTGGTTGGTTGGTTAGCTCTGTCGACTGATGGTTGGTTGATGATCGATCGGCGTTGCACGACTCCGAGGCTCCGAGATCCGAGAGAAGCGCAAGGATGGTCGATTGCTCGATCGATTGGTCCCTGCTCCGTCGGTGACGGACAGCGCGACGACGGCGCTCTGCTGTGACTGCTGCCTGCAGTGCTGACTGACAGTCCTCGACGTGACGGCGCTGACAACTACCTTCTGGGCCTTCAGGGGACGTTCAGGGTGCCGCTATTCTCGCGCCTGCACCGAGCCGATGATCCGGGACTTTCTTTGCAGCCTGCACAGGCTGAGAGACAATGAGCACAGTCGCACAGCCTGCACAGCAGCGACGACGAAAACACAGGTCGTAGCCGGGTGCTCCCGGTGCTGGTGCTGGCGTGTCGCTGTCTCGTCGTCCCGTCGACGTCGTCCCGTCAATCATCAAAGCTTCTACTACCTAGCCTACTAGTACGTACGTAGGTACGTACGTACGTACGTACGTACCCGGGAACTCGGCGTCGCATGGTTGCGTCGACGTCGTTGCGTCGTGCTCTTGACCGCGCGGGGCCGGTCCTTCCCTTGGGTCACTCACTCGAGTCGATATCAGTCGTCTGATGCGAGTCATCAATGATCTTATAGGTCGACGAGCTGCGGGCCGGAGCAAGCGATGCAAAAGTCGCGGGGCGGGGTTCGTTCGGACGGACGAGGGTCGTTCTGATCAGTCCAGAGTCTTCAGGCTCATCATCATGATCATCATGATGATGGAGATCAGAATGATGATGCATCGCGATCGTGGCGTCTGCCTAACTCATGACATGACGCACGATGCTCTGACTCTGACAGCACTGCTGATTTGATTTGATTAGACAGAGTCCGAGCCAGGCTTGGCGATCGTCGCAGGCTGCGTGCAGTGCAAGACTGCACGTTGCGATTGATAAGCTGGCAAGTTGCTGCCTTGCCTTGCCTTGCCTTGCCTTGCCTTGCCTTGCCTTGCCTTGCCTTGCAGAGCGATCTTTTCTTTTCGAGTTCGCTCGCTCGATCGACGATCAATCAAGGAGAGGACATGGCATTGCATGCACTGCGTGGCGGGTCGGCTGTCAAGTTGCCGCGTCACCACTCCTCCCTTCCTCCCTCCCTCCCTCCCTCCCTCCCTCCCGTGTGCGCGTGCTAGGCCTAGTTCGTACATGTCACGTACATATGTCCCACGAAGGTATGACAAGGTATAGTACGTACCTCGTTGTCGATCGACGAATGGGCCGATGCCGCCGGGAAGGGCGCCAATATTGGGGTTCAGCCGCCCCGCCTGTTCCTGTTCAGCGCCAGAAAATAAGAAGAAGCCGGCATTGTCATGTCACGCCAGTCGCGCCCGTCGTCCGGCCGGCCAGTCCGCGCGCGGTGCGACTCGCATCGATCGCGCCGCTCGCTCCGCCGCAGCCGCCGCCTCCCCGCGAGCCAGCGGAGGCCGACGCCGGACATGCCAGAGTCTGGAGTGCGGTGCCTGCCAGGCACTGACTGACCAGAATGGAGACAGAGGGAGAGGGTCCCTGTGCTGCAAGGTGCTAACTGCTAAGTTCTTCTCTTATTTACAGGCGCCACGCGCACGCGTTGTGTCAGATCTGAGAGTCTGAGACGCTCTGTGTTTGGCCCGGACAGCTACCCCGCGAATGAACCGTCATCACGGCTGAACAGCCAGCCAGCCAGTGGTGCAGTGGTGCGTGCAGTGTGCTTCATCCATCCCTGGTTTTCCTTTTCAATGCTACCGTGACTAGCTACGTACGTACGTAGCTAGAGAAAGGAGAAAATTAAAAGAATACTGATGACACTTGTCCCCACGACGCATCGTGGCTGCCACTGCGATTTTGAGAGGCAGTGAACCGCTCCTCTCGTCTCTCCCTCTCTCTCTTTCTCTCATATATATCTCAGAGGTGTCGGTCCGAGGCCGAATCCACTGCCTCTCAAGTTTGCAGAGACCTAGAGAGAGATATAAAATAAACTAAAACAAAATGAAAGAGAAACAGAGGCACAGTCGGCCGCGTCGGGCCTTCGATGGGCGGGCGCGCGGCGCGAGGAAAGGAGAGGAAAGGAGAGAAGGAGGGAGGCGCAGCCGCAGCAGACCGCCAGACGCGAGGGCAGCCGCGCGCAGAGCGTCCTCGCAGCAGCGGCGGGGCGATGCGGGGCGGCGAGCAGCAGGCGGAGCTGGGCGCGGACAAAGAGCCCCCAGAAAGCTGCAGCGGCCGCGACGCGGCGGACCCCGGAGCGGGAGGAGGCGTCAAGCACCGCGCGACGACGACGACGACGGCGGCGGCGGACGCGGACGCGGACGCGTGGAGGAGGAGCGACGTTGAGGTGCACCTCGAGGAGAGCAAATCGCGGGCCGGCGACGAGGAGGAGGAGGAGGAGGAGGAGGAGCGGCCATTCTCAGGGTATTACGGGATGGTGCTCAACGACGCCCAGCAGCAGCAGCAGCAGCAGCAGCAGCAGCAGCAGCAGGCGGCCCCGGCGGCGCCGATGACGGACGCGCTCAGCGTCGGGCGGACGCCCTCGGGCGCCATCTTCTCCAGCAGAGCCCTCAGACATCACATCGACTCGCTGGACAAGGCCGTCATCCTCGGACATATTCGCGCCATGAAGGTGCACTCGTCGTCGGTTTCGCTCGAGTCCGACGCGCACGTCCTCCGCGAGTCGCTCGTCTTCGCCCTGGCCGAGAGCGCCAAGCTCGTCGCGCCCCAGGAGCTCGAGGACGCCCTCGTCCGCATCACCGGCACCGACCCCGCAGGCCTCGCGCTCGTCGCCTACCTCATGAACCCGGACGACGAAAAGGCCCACTCGTACCACCGCGCCCGCTCCACGAGCGGGACCTATTTGCGCAGCAAGTACTACCAGGCCCGCAAGAGCCTCCAGCAGCCCGCGCTAGAGTCGACCATGCGCGCACACCTGCAGAGGGCGCCGCCCAAGGTCGACCTCCCCTTCGTCGATGATTACGCCCCGTCTGCCCAGGACTGCCCCGCCGGCGATCCTGAACAGCAGGAGCAGCACGAGGTGGCCACCTCGAAACACCTGGACGGCCGCGCGCCCGCGTCGCCCAGCCCCACCGCGACGACGGGCGCGGCCTCGTCCTCTGGCGCGCCCTTGGAAGGCCTGCCAGAGAACAGGGAGGCCTACGCCTCGTCCTCCTCGTCGATGGCGTCCTCGGCCAACGGGTCCGTGCGGTCGCTCGAACGCCGCCGACGCTCGCTCTGGTCGCGCATCCGCTCCTCGCTCGGCTTTGCCGAGTTCGGGGACCACGACTCGTGCGGCAGCTCCACGACCAGCTCCTCCTCGGAGGACTCGTCGCGCTCGCACGCCGCGAGCGTGTCGAGCTCCTTCAGCGCGCCTTCGAGGTCTGCGCGGAGCGACGCTCTCCTGGCGCGCCGCAACAGCAGCGGGTCCGGCCGGCGCCACGCCTCATCGCACGACTGCCACGCGGCGCGCCCCCACCGCCGCCGCAGCAGCAGCAGCAGCGCCGGCACCGTGCCCGTGCCCGCGCACCACCGCCGTCCGCGCCACCACCACGCGCGCCACGGCCCGCGCAGGCCCCACGGCCACCACCATCACCACCATCGCCGTCGCCACGGCCACCACCACTCGCACCGCCACCACGGCAAGGGATGCCGTAGTCGCCACTGCTGCAGCAGCAGCAGCAGCCGCCGCCACTGCCGCAGCGCCTCGCGCCTCATCGAGACCTCGTCGTCCTTCCCCGCCGCGCACCCCGCTGGGCGCGACTCGCTGTGGAAGAAGTTCGGCTCCTGGCGCCATCACATCTTCGCCAAGAAGCAGAGCGTCCCCGAGCTCAAATCGATCCTCAAGTGCCCCTCGAGCTCGCTCTCGCGCTCGCAGCGCAACCTCCACCACCACCACGCCACGGCAAAGTCTAGCGCCGCCCACGGCGTCGAGGCAAAGCACGTGCACTTTGGCGTATGCTCGGTCATTAGCGACTCGGGCGAGCTCCTCGGCTGCGTCGAAGTTGGCACCGAGGCGCCCTGCCTCAGCGCCGACCCCCGCGCTTGCGAAGCGCTGCCTTGCCTCCGCAAGCACGTGCAGCAGCCCGCCAACGCAGCCCAAGCAAACCAGTCCATCTTTCACCACACCGGACCCGCGACAGCAGCTCATGACGACCTCGCTGCAGCGGCGACCAACCCTTCGCTCCTGTCGGCCTCGCTGGCGTCCACCTCTGCGCCCTGCGCGGTGACCAACTTTGCCTCGTCGGCGGCGACGGGAGCGACTGGCCACGCGCACTCCGGCGTCATGATGGTGGTGTAAGAACGAAGAGAGGAGTGCTGATCCCAGCGAGCGAGCGAGACAAACCCATCCAGAATAGCTTACTGCCTCCCAGGCAGCCAGCTATCTAGTCGTTAGCGTGCGTCTCTTTGCCAGACAGTCGCACGGCCCCCGACCCCCCCCGTCATGTAACCTCACAATTTTCGCTTATGATTCCAGCAGCTTGCTTGCATCAGCATCAGAGCCAGTCTATGAGCCAGCGAGCGAGGCAAAGCCATGCAAAATAGCTCAGGCCTAATTTTGGCCTACTACGCCTCACCCGCATTGAATGAATCGCACGGCCCCCAACCCCCCCGCGTACAATTTTAACTTATGATTTCAGCAGCTTGCTTGCAAAGGAATGACTGCACGCGCGCGGGCGAGCAGCAGAATTTGCTTTTGATGATACACAGTCTGCCAACTAGCTAAACAGATTGCCAGCGTTCTCGTACGAGCTTTGGATCTTGTTCAAGGCGTTGATGTAGGCGGCGGTGCGCAGGTTGCAGCCATGCAGGCGACTCGTGAGCATGGTCTCCTCGCAGGCCGTCGTCATGGCCTCTTCGAGCCCGGAACGCACAATGTCAATCTCGGACGGGCCCTTGATGATGTTGCTGCGCTGCTCGTCCGGCAGTTCAAGCGAGCGGCCCTTATACGTCATGCCCTGCAACATAAGATCCTTGGACTGCTCCTCGAAACGGCGCGTGAGCCGGCCAAAGCGCACGTGCGAAAGATTCTTGAGCCACTCAAAGTACGACACCGTCACACCCCCGGCGTTGAGAATGAGGTCCGGCACGACGGCAATCCCGCGGTGCTCGAGAATGTCCTCGGCGAATGGGGTGACGGGCCCGTTGGCGGCCTCGCACACGATTTTGGCGCGGATGCGCGAGGCGTTCTCGCTGGTAATCTGCTTCTGGAAGGCCGCCGGAATTAAGACGTCGCACTCCATGTCAAGGATCTTCGACACCTCGTGCGAGCGAAACACGAGCTCCGCACCAGGGTACCCGCGGAGCGAGTCGTTCTCCTTGACGTACGCCAGCAGTTCGGACGGGTTGAACCCTTGCGAGGAGTAAATGCCGCTGTTCATCTCCGAGACGCCGATGATGTGGCCGCCGTTCTCGTATATGTTCTTGGCCGCGAAAAAGCCCACGTTGCCGAAGCCCTGGATGATAAAGGTCTTGCCCGCGATGCCCGGCGTCAAGCCCGCGCGCTTCATGAGGAGCCGCTGGTTGAGAAACTCGCGCACGCCGTAGTAGACGCCCAGCCCCGTGGCCTCGAGTCGGCCCGCGATGCCTCCAAAACTAGCGGGCTTGCCCGTGACGCAGGCGTAGCTGTTCACATCGTTGTCGCCGTAAATGGTCGCGTACGTGTCGGCGATCCAGCTCATTTCCTTGGGCCCCGTGCCCAAGTCGGGCGCGGGCACGTCGATCGAGGGGCCGAGAAAGCCCGAGGACGCCAGCTCGCACGTGAACCGCCGCGTGATGCGCTCTAGCTCGTCCTCCGAGTAGTCGTGAGGGTTGATGCGGACGCCGCCCTTGGCGCCGCCAAAGGGAACGTTCGCCACCGCGCTCTTAAAGGTCATGAGCGCAGCGAGCGCCTCGATCTCCTGGAGATCCACTGACTCGGAGAACCGAATCCCGCCCTTGAGCGGCGTCGTGTGCGAGTTGTGGTGCGCGCGGTAGCCCATGATGACCTCCACGGACCCGTCCGAGCGCTGGAAGGGAAAGCTCACCCGGTACACGGCGTGCGAGCCGCGCATGTACTCGAGCATCCCCGGGTCGATGTCCGTGTACCTGGCGGCGCGGTCGAAGAACAGCTTGACCATTTCCAGGAAGCGGGGCTCCTGGCCAATGCCCTTGACGGGGCCGAAGGAGTCCTTGTCTTGGCTTCGCGATGACGGAAGGTATTGCTCGTCCGAGCTGACGCCCAGGTGGCCCTTGTTGCTGAGCTCGTCATAGTCGTCCCAGAGCTCCTCCTTGAGGGACGATGCGCGTCGCATCTCCTCGCGATTGGCGCTCGCCGCCTCGCTCTCGCGCCAGAGCGAGTCCGTCAGCGACCCGACGCGCTGCATGCGGGTCCACCGCCGTGACGGCTGCCGGTGCGGGAGCCGCTGCTGCGGCGGCGACTGCTGCTGCTGCGACTGCGGCGACGGCTGCTGCTGCTGCTGCTGCTGCTGCTGCTGTGGCTGGTTCGGGTCCTGCTGGGCGCTTCCGGCCCTGGACGTCGACGATTTCCGCCGCAGCAGCTTGGACGTGCCGGGGTCAGCCTCCTCCTCGGGCGTCTCGGCGTCGATGGCGCCGAGCGCGGGCGGGACGCGGCCCGCGGGCGCCGGGTCCCCCTCCGCCTCGTCGACGGTCTTCACCCGCGGGGGCTCCATGGCGGCGACGCCGGCCCGCGCATCGCGGCCGGGCCAGGCCGCCGTCTGCGCGCCGGGCGGCTGCGCGTGCTGCGCGTGCTGCGCGGGCGGCGGGTCCTGCTGCTCCGCGGCCTCGCGCTGCGCGGCG
>KQ758850.1:15077158-15099986 GCA_001462505.1 Aurantiochytrium sp. T66 | reverse complement strand
CTTTTTCTACGAGCAGGCCCCGAAGCTGCAAAAGGGCCTGGCAGAGCCGTTGGGCCACTTTGCACTGCGTAAAATGGTCCAACGTGGACGGCCCAGCTCGAGCTCGCTGCGCGAGACGCGAGCCCAGAATTGCTTCGAGACCGGCGGCGCGACGACCTGGAAGCGGCGCCCGCGGACGCTGAAGGAGAAGAAGATTCGTGGTCAACGTGGCGAGGAGCGCGCGGGCCAAAATGCCGGAGCGTAAGTTGGTCTCTTGGGTGGAGGAACGATCGTCGGAGAGACACGGACTGACTAACGCTGCAAAATGTAGTGCACGTAATCGGAGAGGTCATCGGCGCCACGGATTTCGAGAAGACGAACCTCTTCGGCAAGTTCCGCTTCGTTGCGGGCAGCGAAAAGTGGGCACATCTCGATGGGGTCTTCTCGGGGCAGACGCAGCTCAGCGAGGCGGAGGCCTTTCAGCCAGACTTTGTTGCGTGGAATCACCCCATCGACCTGCACTACTCCACCACGACCCTCGAAGGCTGGCCAAAATTCTGCATCGAAGTATGGCACGAGGACACCTACGGTCGTAACGAGCTCGGTACGTACATTCTCGCGCGCTTCCGCAAAGGCTTGCCAGTCTTTCTAACACGCTTCTCTTGACGCGCGATAGCCGGCTACGGCGTGGCCTACGTGCCAACGAGCCCTGGCGAGCACCTCGTAGAGTGTGTCATTTGGAAACCGCAGGGTTCCCTCACAGAGCGCATTTTTAATTACTTCTTCGACACCACCTCGCATCTAGATCACAAGGAGGTCGCGTATTCCACGGGCGACCGCTTCGATCTCATAACAGAGACCGTAGGCAGTGTTCATTTGAAGATCGAAGTCCTGCAGCGAGGTTTCCGCAACCGGGGCGTGGAGTTTAAAGCTTCTGCCAATCTAGCCTGAGCCGCCCTTCTTCATGCTATCCAGAGCAAGCGTAGGCTGAGCGGCCACTTTGTCTGCACGTTGGGAACTGTTTTGCCGCTTACATGAGCGAGCACCGATCGCTCCGCTGAGGGCGCAGCGCCCGAGCGGGATCCGCCATAGGCTCGCGCGAAACAGTTGGCGCGGTCGTCAGGTCCCCGGGCTCAACGTCAACATCGTACTCCCCAGCCATGTACTCTATCGTATTCCAGTGCGGGCGCAAGTACTTGATGGTTTTCTTCAGCTGTCGGTTTTCCTCGCGAAGTTGGAGAAGCGAATCGTCGAGGGAAGCCGTGGTCGCGATCTGACGCTGCAGCTGCGTCTCTAAGTACTCAGTACGCGCGCGCTCCGCCGATAGAAGTTTGAGGGCTTTACGCTCGGCAGAGCTCGATTTCCTCTTGTCCTTCTCGACACCCGGCCGTCGGTCATCCCTCAATAGATCTCTCTCGCCAACGCGCGACGGCGAGCGGACCTCAGGAAGCTCTGGGGCCGGGGCCGGAGCTAGGTGTGGAATCACATGGTCAAGTTTCCCCCGTTGCGTCGCGCTCGAGGGACGTGACGGTCTCCAGTGGAAGTCGAGATGGACCTCAAAGCGAATGTGCTCGTCTCTGTCAACACAAAAGTACCTTCCGGACGCTGGGGCCCTTTGCGGGTGCGTTTCAATCTCAATACGCCCCGTTGCGGTCAAGTCCTTGACCTCTTCAATGTAAATTTCTAGCGCGTTTCCGAGCTCCGCACCGGGAATACGAAAGGTTTGCGCAATAAGCCAGGCCTGGGTGCGCGCGTCGCGCCCAGACGCGCGTGTCTTTTGCTTTTCCTCAAAGTCCCTTGCCTGCACTCTTGTGTAGAATCCTGCGAGCCGGGATGATCGCGTCGATGCCTCAAGGGGCTCATGGCTGCGAAAGGGCCGGATCGACACAATCGACATTTCCAGGACATCGAGGTCATGGCACGCGCGCACCACAAAGTGCGCGCTGCCAGCTGCCTGATTTCCTCGCCAAAGCTCGACTTCAACTTGCTCTTCATCGCCGCCAATGGTGAGATTCGAGAAGTCGAGCTTGCCGCGCGCAGGTGTTCCGGTGACGAGCTGCGTGCGCTCCTTGACACGCACACGGAGGTAACGATCGCCGCGACCTGGGTCAACCTCGCAGTACACGGCACGATCCACTTGAGGCTGCACCTGGTGGTCCCCTGCCTTGGTCTCTACGATGCAATATGGGTCCGTGAGCGCGGAGGCGTCCACAGACGTTAGCGTGCACTTGACCAACATCGAGGCGAATTCGGGAACGCAACCTGGCAGCTGCCCGCGTCGCCGCCGCTTCTCTTCGCCCGGTCGCCTCTCCCGCCCGCGCAGTGAATCGTGAGTATTGCAACCCGGGCAAAACGAACCGTTGACGCAGATCGAGACATATGAAATGTGTCCCACCCGTCCGGTGCTCTTCAGAGCTCGACGTTGAGGTCTGCGTCCCCGTCGTCCTCGGCGTCGTCGAGAAATGGATTGGATCTCGGCTTTGGCGCGGCCTTGATCCCGCCGATCTCGGCCTTCAGCCTGGCTATTTCGGTCTCGTACTCCTGCTCAACGTCCTGCAGCCGCATCATCTCCGAGGTCAAGTGTTGGAGCTGGGCGTCGTAGCTGGACTTTGTGTGCTGCACCTCCTCCTGCCACGAGATCTTTGCCGCACGGAGCTCTTGCGCAAACCGTTGCCGAGACGCTTCGTGGGCAGCGCGCTCCGACTCGAGCGCTTTGGCCCGCTCGACGGCTTCGAGATACTTTTGGTACACTGCGGCGGCTTTGGCGTCGGCGCTGTGTGCCTGCTCTTCGAGCGCCCTGATCTCGTCCCGGGTTCTCTCAACCCACGACGACTGCGCCCCAAGCGTCTGCCGCAGTATGACCTCGCCCAGATTCGTGGAAAGGTCTCCGGTAGCCTCGTCGACAACGACAACCTCGAAGAGGCCGTCATGACTCGCGCCGTCAGCTTCTGAGCGAAGGTCGCAAGCCTCGTCAGTGTCGCCTCCGATGGTCCTAGGCGCTGCCGTTACCGCGGTCTCGCTCGTATTCCCCGCCGAGAGGTCTTGCACGGCTCGCTCGGCGCCGCCTGCGAGGGGCCTGGACGACGGTTCATCCACTCGCTGCTCGAGCAGCTTTTCCTTTTGCGTCAATTCGGCGCGGAGGGCCTGATACTGGGCCTCGAGCTTGGCCAGGCGCGCGGCCTGTGCGGCGCACTTTTGCGCCATGGCTTCGGAGGCTCGGCGCGAGCCTGTGGCCGCAGATCTGCCCGCAGCCCGCAGAGCTTTCCACTGTGTTGCAGCGACCGACGTGCGCGGATCGGCCCCTTCCAGGGCCCGCGAGCGCACGCGCTGCTCCTGAAGAAGCTGGGCGACCTCGGTCGCCGCCTCCCCGGCAACGCGCAGGGCGTCTGAGATGAGACCACCAAGCCCTCCGAGGTCGTGCTCGCTGTGCTCCGCCTTTCTCAGACGGGTGCCTGCCTCAGCCAAGAGTCGCACGGTGTCTTCGTCGGTGGGGATCGAGGTCGCGCCGGCAGTCTGTTTGGCCATGTGCCCGAGAGAGCCTAGCGCGCTCGCAAGCGGCGAGTCTCGCAGACTTGGCGCGGCGGACAGCGCAGCGCAGGCCCCCGCGAGCGCGGCGCAAAGGCCTTGCGCATCTTTCTCGGAGATCTGGGCGCCGCCGGCAAGCGTTGCAACGCAGCCCTGCATGAGCCCGCACAGTGCAGCGACCGCGGAGGACTCTTCGTCTGAGGCACTCCCGCGCTTGAGATTCGCGAGGAGCCCAAGCGCGACCGATGACAGCCGCTGCATCCGCGCATGGATCCCGCTCGCGCGCTCGACACGCATGCGGTTCCGCACGACGAGGGCGGGTCTCAGCGCGAAGCGCGCGGCCACATCGGCGTCGGCGGAGTCGTCGAAGGGCACCTTTTGCGCGAAGCGCTGGCGCATGGCCTCGAGATCGGATTCCCGCAAGCGCTCGAGGCGCTGCAAGGCGGCCGCCTTGGCCTCGAGCTTGCGGCTGAGCTCCGCGGCAAGGCCGCTCTTGGCGTCGAGCTGGGTGCGGAGCTCGGTGGCCTGGCGGCGCGCAAAGTCGAGGTTGGCGGCGGCCGTGTCGCTGCGCTCGCGCGCCTGCTCGGCGTCCTCGACGGCCTTGGCGGTTTCTGCGCGAAGCTTTTGCACCTCGTACTCGTGCGCGCGTTTCTGGCGGTGCATCTCGTCGTGGACCTTGCCCGTGTTCTTGATCTGCGAGGCGAGCTCCTCCTCCATGAGCTTGATCTGGGCGCGCAGGCGGTCGATCTCGGCCGTCGACCCGTCCGCGGACGAGAGCAGCGTGTTGAACATGCTGCCGCCCGTGATGCTGGCCGAGGCCGCCTGTCTCTCGGCGGCGATCTCCTGCTTGAGCTGCGTCACTGCCGCCGCCAGCCGCGTCTTCTCCGCGGCGAGCGCGTCGGCGCGCTGCATGAGCTCCATCCGCTCCGCGGCGCGGGCCTGGGCCTCCCGCTGCAGCGCCGCCACGGTCTCCTTCTCCGCGAGCAGCGCGCGCCGCAGCAGCAGCTTGTCGCTGCGCAGCTTCTTCTCCGCGTCCATCGCGCCGCGCTCCGTCTCCGGGTCTTCGGGATCTATCTGCGCAAACTTTTTATCACCGACAACGAAGACATCCAGCTCGCTCGACGAAGAGAGCCCGCCGCAAGAGAATGAAGCGAAGCTGCCGGCCACGATCGAGACCTCGGGAAGCCCGAGAAGCTAGCAGCTCACGGAGAAGAACCTGAAGAAGAAGAAGAAGAAGGTGCTGAAGGAGTCCGCTCTTCGAAAGCCTTTAAAGATGCGCTTATCGATTACCTGGCGGAGGACCAATGCAGGCAGGGAATCTCTACGCGACGTCGCGACCTTGAGCGTACCCGGGTACGTACGTACATACGTACGTACGTAAGTAAGAGTGTAGTACGTACGTACGTACGTACCATGGTACGGTACCCGGGTACCAAGACATATGTGAAGATCAGATCAAGACCAACCTGAAGAAATGCCAAACCTAATCCAAATCCTTCTCGAGAATGCTCGTCTTCTGTGGAAGCCATTTGGTTTCTCTCTCTGCCCAAGACGCAGCGTTTGTAGTACTTGGCGACCGCGAAAGGCGCGAAACATTTATCGCAAGCTGGTTCGTCTTTTGCGAGTGGAAGGACGTTGGATCTCCACGATGATACGTAAATCTACAGATTGCTTTGCTTTAGCGCTTGAGGTAGGAGATGTAGGCGTACGCGAGAGTGCCGAGGATGCGGAAGCCGATGGCAAAACCGGCGACGGCGCCGAGGCAGAACCCAATGTCGTCGGCCTCGTATCCGAAGCGCTCCTTGGTGAACTCCCATGCAGTCTGGCCATTTTCGAGCACGGCGCAGCCGGGACCCGAGTCTGTCGCCGAGTCTTCACAGACGAGCTGGGACACGACGAGGCCGTTGAGCGCGTAGCGCAGCGGATTGATGTAGGTGAACCATTTCCAAAAATACGGCGTGTCCTCGATGGCAATCATGAGGCCGGCGCCAAAACACCAGGCCGAGAAGAGCACCGAGCCAACGAGGTTGGCGACCTGGTCGTTGGGCATGGCGGCGGCGAGGAAGTGGCCGTAGAAGATGATGGTCATGTTGAAGATCGTGAAGAAGCCCCAGAAGAGGAAGAAGGCCGTAGCGTTGACCCAGAGCCCGGCGATGAAGTAGAAGATGCAGACGAAGAGAACGCACGCCAGGATAATGTACGGAATCTCAGCCACAGTTGTGGCGATGACGAGGGGCGCGACGCCGTAGTACGAGGCGGCGCGCTCGCGGTAAAACGGGGCGCGCTCGATCATAACCGTCGGCAGCGCCGTGTTCATGCACATAAAGCCCACGAAGGCACTCGACATGAAGAGCAGACCCACGATGCTCTGGATGTTCTGCGTCGAGGTCAGGTCGGCGCCCTGCCGGAGAAAGGCGATGCCGAAGTAGAGCGCGACGATGACGGCCACTACGAAGCGCGTCGTGTTGTAAGCCGGGTCGCGCCAGTACGAGCGGATCCAGCGCCATGTGAGCTGCTCGGTCTGCATGGCAAAGGTGCTCGCAAAGGTGGTCTCGAAGGTAATCTCGGGGCGCTCATCGAGGTTGAGCTGCACGAGGGCGTCATACTTGCGGTCGTTCTCCTTCTTGAGGTCTCCCTCGCGGTACAGCTGAGCGTAGTCAACGCCGGGACCGGCGTTGGCCCCGATGGCCTCGAGCATGTAGGTGGCCGGGTTGTATCGCGGGCTCGGCATGCCCGGGGTCCCGGGCAGGGCGTCCAGATAGGCGATGAGGTCCTTGGAGTTGCCCTCGCCCAGGTCGCCAAAGTAGACCATCTCGCCGCCGCGGCGCAGCAAGAGCAGACGGTCGAACTTCATGAAGATGGCCTTGGAAGGCTGGTGGATCGTGCACACGACCGTGCGGCCTCCGCGCGCAATGCGCTCGAGGCCGTCCATGACGACGCGCGCCGAGCTGGCGTCGAGGCCCGATGTGGGCTCATCCGCAAAGATGATGGCCGGGTTGGCGGCCAGCTCGACGCCGATGGTGAGCCGCTTGGCCTGCTCGGTGCTGAGCCCGCCGGCCCACTTGAAGCCAATCGGGCGGTTGCGGATGGGCCCGAGCTTGAGCGTCTCGATGACGTGCTCGACGAAGGCAACCTTCTCCTCGCGAGGGATGTCCGAGGGCTGCCGCAGGAACGCCGAGAAGATGAGCGCCTCGTACACGGTGGCCTTGGGGCTGTGGATGTCGTTCTGCTCGACGTAGCCGATGATCCGCGAGAAGGTCGTCTTGTCCTGGGAGCGGCCGTTCACGAGGACCTCGCCCTCGATTCGCCCGCTGGTCTTGCGCAGGGCCAGAACGTCCATGAGCGTGGACTTTCCGGCGCCGCTGGAGCCCATGAGCGCCGTGAGCGTGCCGGCCTCGGCATAGCCCGTGATGCCCTTGAGCAGGCTCAGGGTGTTCTGGCCGCGCTTGTCGCCGGGGCCCTTGACGGAGTACCAGAGGTCGCGGAACTCGAGGTCGGCGGGCACGAAGCCCTTCTTGTTCAGGGAGCTCTCGACGTGGACCTCGACCTGGTCGTGCTGCGGCTCGGAGGACCCGTTCCCGAGCGCGGAGGCCAGAGCCTTGTTGTGCGGCTCGCGGGCAAGCTCGCTGGCGGACCGCTGCGTGAGGACGCGCTCGAGCTCGACGACGTCGGGGTCGTCATGCTCCTCGGCGTCCTCCGGGCCAACAGGTCGGCCGCCGCCGCCGCCGCCGCCGTCGAAGCGGAGGTAGACGTAGCCCAGGTAGCTCGCGACGAGGGAGACCAGCGTGTAGGCCACGAGGAAGAGGACGCCGGCCCAGACGTAGGTCGTGTCGCTCTTGAAGCCGAAGAGGGCCAGCGCGTACTCCTGCTGCGCCGGGGTGAAGGCGTTCGAGGTGAAGACGGTGATGACGGCGCTCTGGTAGCCCCAGGCCATGGGCGAGAGCCAGTAGATCCAGATGAACCACGGCGGGATGGTGTCGTAGGGCAGGATGTACCCGCTGAAGATGCAGACCGAGGCGACGGTGAGGCCGGAAAACACCTGGCCCAGGGAGGGCGAGGGCGACAGCGACGCGAGCGCGCGCAGAAAGGCGCCGATGGAGACGTTGAGCATGAGCATGATGACCCAAAATATCATGAAGCAGCCGCCGACGTCGGAGGGCGCTCCGGTCTGCGACTTCTCGCCCCACGGGACGATCTCCGCGATCCAGAAGACCGTCACGGCCAGCAGCGTGGACTCGAGCACGGCCATCGGAAGCACGGAGAGGGCCTCGGCCACCACGTAGTTGACGGTGCGGTAGAAGAAGGACTCGCTCTGCTTGTAGTATACAGGTCGCTGCGAGAGGACCACCGGGATCTGCGAGCCGCCGGCGAGACCGCAATGGATCAGCACGGCGAAGAGCACGCCGTAGCGCTGCGTGGCCGGGTTCTGGTCGTCCGTGCCGCTCGTGGGCAGCGTGGGGTCGATTTGCAAAAAGAGGGAGCCCAGGTAGACCCCGAGGACCATGGCCTGGATGGCGCGCGTGCGAATGAACTCGGGGTCGCGGGTGACGAGCGTGAGCTGGCGCTTCACGACCATGCTCATCTCCCTGAAGAGCGAGTTCGAGTACACGGGGGCGTCGGCCGCGAAGATGTCGCGGCGCAGGTCGGAGTCGACCACATTGGCCGGATCGCAGTAGCGATCGGTCTTGGCGCGCTGGCTGTCCGCGTAGGGTGACGCGGCCCACGCCTCGGCCATGGCCGCCTCGTCGGCGGGGGCGTCGCGGCGCGTCTGGTACTTTCGGCGGTCGGGCGTGGTCACCTCCTGGATAAAGTCGGCCACGTCCATGTCCTCTGGGCAGGCGAAGCCGAGGCTCTCAAAGTACGGCAAGACGTTCTCGCGGGGGCCGTGGTACACGACGTAGCCCAGTGCGAGGATCATGATGTCGTCGAAGAGCGCGTACGTTTCGGGCGGCGGCTGCAGAAGCGCGCATACAGGCGTGAGCTCGAGGCGCTTGGCGACACCGGTGATGCGGCGGCAGATGTCAAAGGTGGCGGCGCTGTCGAGACCCGTGGAGATCTGGTCGTAAAAGGCGAGCGGGCGGCGCGCCATCATCATCTCCGCCGAGGTGACGCGCTTCTTCTCGCCGCCCGAGACCCCGCGCATAAGATCGTTGCCGACGATGGTATCGGCAGCGTTGCTGAGCGCCAGATTCCGGATGATAAAGTCGGGAAAGTTCTCAAACTCGTCCCGGATGCGCCGGACATCCTCGTCGCTGGCCTTGGACGAGATGCCGACCTTGGCAATGATCTTGTGCGCGGCTTCGGGCCCGCCAAAGCAGTCGTAAGCGAATTGCAGCGTTTCGCGCACGGTGAGAACTGGGATGTGATTGTCATTCTGGTCGACATACGTGGTCATTTTGCGCACATGGAGGTCCTCTGGCTGAAAGCCCGAATAAAGGATCTCTCCGGACAGCTTGCGCGGTCCGCCCACCTTGGCGCGCCCGCTGAGCACCTTGAAGAGCGTGGTGACGCCGCATCCGGGCGGGCCCAGCACGAGGGTAGACTTGCCTGCTTCAAAGGAGCCGGAGATCTTGTTCAGAATGGGCAGGTCCACGCGGCTGTCCTTTTCCAAGGTATTGACGAGGGGCGAAACCATTGTGTTGGCCACGTTGGTGAGGCCCATGTCCTTGGTTGGCACGTTGACCGTGTAGGTGAGATCGCGAAAGCCGACATTGACAGGCCAGTGGCCATCGCCCTGGACGCGCGACATGAGGTTCGCGTGCTGGACCATGGTGAGCTCACGCATTGCGGGTTCCAGAGCGCTCCCGAGCCTTGATTTCCGATCGATCGTGCCATTTTCCAGCAGAGTTGTGAGTAGCAAGAGGTCCTCCTCGGAGAGCTCGACATTGACCTTTTGGCTTGTCTGCTGCGGTGCGTCCTGCTCCTGGTCCTGCTCTTGCTTGGACTTGACCTTGTCCTTGATGCGGTCGAGCAGCGCCCTCACCCTTGCCGCATTGGCGGTCTCTGCGGATCCCGCGCCACCCACGCTCTGCGATGCGCCAGCGAGCGTGTCATCTGCGGGCGAAGTCCGTGTGAACTCCTCCTCGGAGTCCAGGCTCTGCGACTCTGACGACGCGACGGCTGCGGAGTCGCTCGGGTGCGAGAAGATCATGCCCTCGGGCTTAGCTTCTGCGCCGTCGCCCAGCATCGTCTACGAGATCGTCAACGATCTACGGCTAAAAGCAGCAGCGCTGTCGTCACCTACGCCTCGAGGCTCGCGAGGTAAAGCGCCAATCGGGTTTTGCTTTCCGCTTTTGATTGTCGTTCATGCTGCTGGGCCATTCCGTCGGTTCATCTTGGCCCTTCCAGCGACTCACATTCCTAGGTCCTTTTGACGTGACCGTGCATGCATGCCACAGGCAAGTCAGCGCCGCTACGCACGCCGGGTCAACGATGATGCGCATGTCCCAGCCGTGCATGGCACTGCATGCGTGCGTGCTAGCCTCAATCAAAGTCAGTGTCTGAGTGTCGTCATCATCAATGACATATCAAGGCCTCGAGTCGACCTCGGGTCCCTTGTGTCGTCCTTGTCGTGTTCGAAGGCTCCGAATTCCCACACGCTCGATCAAAATCGACAATGATCGTTCCCAAAATAGTCCGTCGGCGATACCCTCGCCGTCACCGCGCCGCTCCGTCACCGCTGCAGGACAGAGTCATGAGTCAGGCCAGCCAGGTATTACGTACTACGTAGCCATTCAGATCAAGCTCAGCGCCGGCGTTGGCCCTTGCGTTTCGCATCGTTTGTTTGCCGTGCCGCACCTCGCTCGGTGAGTCGTGCGCGCCGCACACGGCGTCGTGACGCATCACTCGCTCCCTCATGCGTCGCATTCGATCGAGGCGCTGCCCGCACTTGCCCCACAGCCCGGACCGCCTGGCATCGTGGGCCATCGATCGCCATCATGATGCCACGCACTACGCCAACAACGTCAGCCATCAGGCGTCAGGCCTGTCCGCTCGGAGTGACACGGCGTGGAGGATGTCGCGTGGAGGCCCGAGTGCTGGTGGCCCGAGCATGAATCAATAGCCCCAGAACCATGTTAGGTTAGGCAGCCGCAAGGCGGAGCTTCTCGCCGCTGCACGACAGAACCTCCGAGGACAGTCATCTTCGTGGTGATGGCTTGCGGACCTCTGGTGAGCCCTGGACGACTGGATTCGGGCAGATCTCGGCGTCTGTCGCGCGAGGCTCGTCTCGCTCGATCAGGTTGACTCAGTTTTTTTGGGTGGGCCAAGCATTGGCAGATGGCGAACCCGGTACTACGAGACCGTGACTCCTGCAGGTACGTACGTACGTACGTACGTACGTACGTAAGTAGTACCTAGTACCTGGGCCGTTGCGCGACGCGTTGGTGTGCCGCGCGCGTTCGCGACACAGACGCGGCGGCACGGAGGTTCGGAACTGTCGTACAGATTGAGCGAACTGATTTGACCGACAGAAATCCCTCAAGCTCTTCCCCAGCCCGGCCAGTAACCGCAATCGCGGCGCGGAAACCGTGCCTTTGATTTGACGCGATCGGAGAGGAACCAAACTGCGCCGAGGATCTGGCGTCGATCTGGCCATGTGCCTGACTGTAAGTTCGACAAGCTTTCTTCCGCCCCGGCCAACTTTGACGCAGAGAATGAGGTTCGTGGCTAGGCCTAGTAGGCGAGCCTAGGACGTACCCGGCGGGTACAGTACGTACGTCCTGTACCGTACTGGGCTACTGCTCGCTCGCATCGCGCGGCTATCCCGGGCTCAAAGCTCGGGTTCTCGCAGCATCCCGAGAGTAGGCCCGAGATTGAGCCGCCAACTCTGCCAGGCTAGAATGCCCGCCGGCCGACCGCCCACGGAGCGAGCCTGGAGTCGCGCGACCTTCGCGCGACGATGGGCAGTGCTGGCGTCACGGACTCGCGACGAGCGTGCTCGTTGCCGACGATGACCCGCCGGCGGACTCGGTACCAGGGTACGTACGACGATGACGCGCCGAAGGAGAGGAGTCTCCGAATCTCGAGTTGCCGCCCGCGTCTGGCCGACATTGGGGCCGACTTGACTCGGAGTCGTCTCGATGACTCAGCGCGGTGGGTGCGACGTGGTTGCGGTGGTTGCGGTCGTGCGGTCCGCCGCGACTGAGCGTCGAATCGTGGTGAGCGCGGTCCTGCAAAATTCCTTCACGATGAGCAAACGCCTCTGGCGCAGCGCCGCGCCCAAACGATCGCCCAACTCGTCTCGTCACGACCGCTCAAAAGTCGCAAGCGATAGCCTGACAAGAATCTCAGTCGTGTCGCAAGATCTCTAGATGATTTAGGCCTAGCGCTTGAGGTAGGAGATGTACATGTAGGAGAGCACGGTGAGGATGCGCAGACCGCCGGCGAAGCCGCCGAGCGCGCCGAGGCAGAAGCGCCAGTCGTGAGACTCGTAGTCAAAGTTCTCGCGCGTGAACTCCCAGGCGGTCTGGCCGCTCGTGAGCTCGAAGCAGCCCGGGTTCGAGGCCGAGTCGGTCGCCGGGTCGTCGCAGGACAGCTGCGAGACGACGAGCGCGTTGAGCGCGTAGCGAATCGGGTTGATGGCCACGAGCCACTGCCAGAAGGCCGGGATGTCGTCCCAGGCGATCATGAGCCCCGAGGTGATGGACCAGAAGCCAATCGAGACCGCGCCGATCACGTTGGCCACCTGGTCGTTCGGGCACGCCGCCGCGAGGAAGTGGCCCCAAAAGGTCATGGTCAAAAGGAAGAGAAAGAAGGTCGCCCAGAAGAGGAAAAACGCCGTCGCGTCGTGCCAGAGATAGACGATGAAGTAGAAGATGGCCATGTAGATGAGCGTCGACGCCAAGACGTACGGGAACTCCGTCAGCGTCTGCGCAATCACCATGGGCGCCACGCGGTAGTAGTGCGCCGCCCGCTCACGATAGTACGGAGCCCGCTCGTCCATGACGGTCGGGATGGCCGTGTTGAGCGCGATCACGCCCATGAACGTCGAGGCGTGGTACATCAGCCCGACAAAGCTCTGGATGTCCGAGGGCGACTCGATCGTGAGCCCGTTGCGGTAAAAAGCGAAGCCGAAGAAGATGCCGATGATGATCGACACCAGGAAGCGCGTCGTGTTGTAGCCCGGGTTTCTCCAGTACGCGATCCACCACCGCTTCATGAGCTGCTCGGTCTGCATGGCAAAGGTACTCGCGAACGTGTCGTCGAACTTGATATCTGGGCGCTCTGCGAGGTTGGTCTGGATGACGGTCTCGATGGCCTCCTCGTTCTTGGCTCGCAGCTCGCTCTCGCGGTACTCGTGCACGTAGTCAGCGGCGGCCTGCTTGCCAGCGCTCGCCCCGATGGCCTCGAGCATGTAGGTGGCCGGATTGTACCGCGGGTTCGGCATGAGCGGCGTGCCCGGTATGGCCGCCAGGTAGTCGAGAAGCTGCTTCGAGCCATCGCCGAGGTCGCCAAAGTACACCATCTCGCCGCCGCGGCGCAGGAGGAGCAGCCGATCGAACTTGACAAAGATGTCCTTGGACGGCTGGTGGATTGTGCAAATGACGGTGCGCCCCGCGCGTGCGATGCGCTCCAGGCCGTCCATGACGACGCGCGCCGAGCTGGCGTCGAGGCCCGAGGTCGGCTCATCCGCAAAGATAATGGCCGGGTTGGCGGCCAGCTCGACGCCGATCGTGAGCCGTTTCGCCTGCTCTGTGCTCAGACCGCCCGAGGTCTTGAAGCCAATGGTGAAGTCGCGGAGGGGCTCGAGCTTGAGCGTCTCGATCACATTCTCCACAAAGCGGTCCTTGTCGGCCCGGGAGATGTTTGCCGGCTGGCGCAGGTACGCCGAAAAGGTGATCGCTTCGTGCACGGTCGCGTTCGGGCTGTGAATGTCCATTTGCTCGACGTAGCCGACGATGCGCGAGAACGAGGTCTTTTCCTGTGGGCGCCCGTTCACCAAGACTTCGCCCGTGATCTTGCCGCTCGTCTTGCGCAGCGCCAAGACGTCGAGCAGCGTCGACTTGCCGGCGCCGCTGCTGCCCATGAGCGCCGTCAAGGTACCAGCCTCGGCGTAGCCCGTAATTCCCTTGAGCAGGTCCAGGTTGTAGCTGCCCTTGCCGTCCTCGGGGCCCTGCACCGAGTACCACAGGTCCCGGAAGACGAGGTCGGCGGGGACAAAGTCGTCTTGGTTGAGCGAGGTCTCCACGCGGACGGCGACGTCGTCCGACGGGTTCCTCGCCACCGGGTCGCCGCCGAGCGCACTGGACCGCGCGGCTTTGTCGTCACCGCCATGGCCCGCCATCATGGAGCTCGCGTGGCGCTCCTGCATGACGCGCTCAACCTCGGCTACATCCGGGTCGTGGGTGTCCTCAGCGTCCGGGCTGACTTTGGTCTGCCGGCCGCCATTGTCCTCGTAGCGCACGTACTCGTAGCCGATGTAGCTAAAGATAAAGTCCACGAGCTTGTAGGCAACGAGCATGAGAACGCCCGCCCAGATGTACTGGTCGTTGTCGCTCACGGCGAAGAGATCCAGCGCGTAGGCGCGCTGGGCCTCTGTGAAGGCCTGCGAGCCGAAGACAGTCTGCACAGCGGCGCGAAATCCCCAGGCGATGGGCGACAGCCAGTAGATCCAGATGAACCACACTGGGATCTGGTCCACGGTGATGATGTAGCCGCTAAAGAGCACCGTGGACCCGATGGAGACGGCCGCCAGCACCTGAGAGGTGGACGGCGTGGCTGCAAACGCTCCCACGGCGCGCAGGTATGCTGAGAACGACATGTTGAGCGCAAAGAGAACAACCATGAACACCATGAAGCAGCCCCCAGCGTCGACCACGCCGGTCTGCGATGCCTCGCCCCAGGGCACGAGCTCGGACAGAAAGAATACCAGGGTCGAGAGCAGGATGGACTCAATGAGGGCGACGGGCAAGACTGCAAAGGTCTCGGCAAACACGTAGCTGATGGTGCGAAAGAAGTAGCTCCCGCTCTGCTTGTAGTACACGGGGCGCTGCGCCAAAACGACGGGCATCTGGGCCATGCCAGAGAGCATGCTCTGCATCATGACCGCAAAGATGATGCCGTAGCGCTGCGTCGTGGGCGTTTGGTCATCCGCTTCGCTCGTGGGCAGGTTGGGGTCGAGTTTGAGGAAGACGGTGCCGATAAGCACGCCCATCACGATGGCCTGGCCGATGCGCGCCATGAGGAACTCGGTATCGCGGAACGTCAGCTTCATCTGCCGGGCAAAGACGAGGTTGAGGTCCTTGCAGAACGAGTTCGCGTAGATGGGCGTGTGGATCGAGTACAGCTCGCGCTGCGCCGGGGAGTCAATCTTGTGGTCCGTGCTGCTCCAGTGCTCAGTGACCTCGCGCTTCCTCTGAGAGAAAGGGGATGCGAGCCAGGCCGCGGCCATTGCCCCCTCGTCGCTGGGGGCGTCGGCGCGTGTCTGGTACCGCGTGCGGGCGCTGGTGGTGACCTCTTGGATAAAGTCCGCGATGTCCCGATCGAACGGGCAGTCGAACCCGATGCTCGCAAAGTACGGCAGAACATCCTCGCGCGGGCCGTGGAAGACAATGTGGCCGAGCGCAAGAACGAGAATCTCGTCGAAGAGCTCAAAGGTCTCGGGCGGCGGCTGCAAAAGCGCCACCACCGGCGTCAGGCTTAGCGTTTTGGCCACGCCGGTGATGCGGCGGCATATGTCGAAGGTCGCCGCGCTGTCGAGGCCCGTAGAGATCTGGTCGTAGAAAGCTATCGGACGCCGGCCCATGAGCATTTCGGCGGTGGTAACACGCTTCTTCTCTCCGCCGGAGACACCCCGCAGGAGCTCGTCGCCGACGATGGTGTCGGCCGCGTTGCTGAGGGCGAGATTGTCGATGATGAACTGAGGCAGGTCATCGAGCTGGCTGCGGATCTTGTCCCACTCCTCCGAGGTGATCTCGTCCGAGGTGCCCGGCCTCGTCATGACGTGGTGCGCCATTTCGGGCCCGCCGAAGCAGTCGTACGCAAACTGCAGCGTCTCGCGCACAGTGAGCACCGGGCAGTGCACGTCCACTTGGCCGATGAAGTTGATCATCTTGCGCAAGTGCAGCTCCTCGGGTCGGAAGCCCGAGTACCAAATGTCCCCAGAGAGCTTGCGACGGCTGTTGATCTTGGCGCGGCCGGCGAGCACCTTGAAGAGCGTGCTCACGCCGCATCCGGGCGGGCCCAGAACGAGGGTGGACTTGCCGGCCTCGAAGACGCCGGACATGTTGCGGAGGATTGGCAGGTCCATCCGGCTTGACTTGTCGCAGGCAAGGTACGGGGTCAGCATCTTGTAGAAGGTCTTGCCCACCGTGGAGATGCCCACGTCCACCTTGCGGACGTTGACCGTGTAGTCGAGGTTGCGGAAGGCCAGATTCACGGGCCAGGTATCGACGCCTTCGGCGCGCGCGACCAGATTGGCGTACTGGACCATGGTCATCTCACGCCGCACGTGAGCAAGCGAGGTCGCCAGGCGAGACGGTGCACGGATGAGGCCACGATCCAGGAGCTGGCCCAGGAGCGTCACCTCCTCGCTGGTGAGGGTGACCTGAACCCTTTCGCCGTCGGCCCTGGTCTGCTTGTTTTGGGCCTGCTTTTGCAGCTGTCCCAGGAGGTTGCGGACCTTGTCGGCCTCTTCTGTGCTGGGACGAGTACCAGCATCGCCCTTTTCATCAGCAAAAAGGATGCTGTCCTGCTCGACCTCCGGTGTTGACACCTGGCCGTCTGCTGTCTCGTTGGGATCCTCACTGGTGCGCACGTTTTCACCGTCGCCCAGCATTGTCTTGCGGTTGAAAGGACGCGCGGTCGACGACTGAGCGTATTATCTGCTCGATGGGTTCGTGCGTCTCGCTTCGGTTGCGAAGGCCTGGGCGAGTTCTGGTTCTGCTGCTCCTCAGGTTGCGAGCGACTGATCGACCGACGTCGTGTTGAGGCCGGCTTGCCATTCTAGTCGCCCAGCCGTCCATCTGTTTGAGAGCTTCCAGTCGCCTGTTACGGGGTCACGGGCTCGCGCCGAACAACTGATGCCTTGCAAGGCTGCCCAGGAATCGCACAAGTGACAACTTGAGCCAAGGCAACCAGGCAGCCGCATGCATGACCAGCGCTCCGCAGACGGGGTTCAGCCGGGCGCGCAGGTGGACGCCGAGGAAGACCTAATAGTCTGGTGTAAACTCTGACCGCCCTGGCGCCATGCTCGCGACGCATGGCTCCGAGAGCGCCGAGGCACTCGTCTTCCCGAGGAGGTTGGGCAGCGGGGTGATGATGATCGATCGACCTCGCGATGAATTCGCACCTGTTCTCGGACCGCTGCCAGCGTCTGGACGCGGGAGAAGAAGCGAGCAAGCAAGTCGAGTCGAACTTTCGCCCCGTCGGCGTTCCTGGTGACCTGCCAGACACGCACGCACGTACGTACGTACGCACGGGTACGTACGAAGCGTCGGATTCTCGCGGCGCCAACCCGGCGACAGTCCCCACAGCTGGACCTCGCTTCCCCCACAGCTGGACGTTCCCCGCGTTCTCATGTCCCAGGTCGGGCTGAGGACAGCCGGCTCGGGACGAGGGCGCCTCGGTCGCGCCTGTCATCAACAAGGCTGCGCCCGACCTTGTCTGTGTCCGACGCGGCCGTGGCTCGTCGTGGTGGGGGCTTTGGAAAGTTTGGATCCCGGCCTTGTGCCCGCAAAGCTTCCGGGAAGGGCCCCGCGAAACGAAACGAAGGGCCGAAGGAGGCCTCGCGCCAACTTGATGGCAGCGCGCTCAGCTGAGCGGCGCGTCGACGCCGAGATCGAGGCGTTTTTGCGTCGCAGACAAGGCCGAAAGCGCGGCGAGACGCGCCGTGCATGTACTACGTACGTGGGTACTACGTACCTTACCATGCCACAGGACTGCCACAGTGCCTGGCGCGACGCGTGACGCGTCGGAGCATCTTCTGGAGCGCCCTTGTCCTGGTACGTACTACTATACGAACGTGCTACTTACTGTCCTGTACTCTGGTCGCTTGCTTGGCACGGACGTAGCAATACGTAATACGGGACGGTTACGCAGTTAGACACTTGGTCGGCCGAGGTCGTCAGGCCGAAATCCATGAAGCCGAGGAATCCGCTGGCGGTGCCAGTGGATTGCACGACCACTCGAGCCATGACGTGCGCACACGCGAGCTCATCAAGGGAAGCCGGCGAACTCTGGCTAGCCAAGGTGCCACGGGTCAGCTCCGGCTGAAGATGAGGTCGGAAATGAAGAAATCCATGTCTCACAGACTCTCACTCGCCACGACCCGCTCAGAATTGCGCGCGTTCTCTCGCGCGCGTTTGTTGTCCTCGTGATTCGCGACTCGCCCGTCCGGGCGGGCACATACCCATTTAAATAGCTCGGTTCAGTCGACCTGCTGCAGGTGCCTGGCGGCGCAGACTTCTCATCATCGATCGGCAACAATTTTCGCGAGCCCACGCTCAACGTGACCTCAACGTTCTGGCGTGCCTGGCATAAGTCCAGACGCCCAGCCGGCTCGCCAAGAATGTCCAGATCGCGATAATCCTGCGTCCTGCTGCTCCACCTTTTCCTATCGCTCTTGCATGTCATGGGCGCAACCTCATACGGCAACGCTTACATCGCGTCGCCGTGCAGTGCTCCTATGTCGCAAGATGTCCTTGCCCCGGGTGCAGCACATTCTTGCCAGTGCCAAAGAAGGCCTGCAGGCGCCCTCCAGGCAGCGTAACGTGCTCGTCTCCCTCGTAACCCCTGCTCCTCGACGTAGTAGCGCGTGTCCTCGTCCTTGTCCTTGTCCTCGTCGATGACTCCGCAACATCCTGGCTGGCTCCGAGTCATGCTACGAGCAATAGCCGCCGCGTTGCGTGCAACGTACGTACTGCGTGCAACGGTGCTCCGCCCTCGACGGTGATGGCGTCCTCGTCGTTGTCGTCGTCGTCGTCGTCGTCGTCGTCGTCTTGGTCGCCTTCGCCTTCGTCGGGCTGCCTAATTTATGACGGACGAGACGTACACCCCGCGCCGCGCCGCGCAGACGCGCAGACAGACCGGAAAGCGGAGGGCGCGAGAGCGGGAGCGGCGCGGCGCGGCGTGGCGCGGCGCGGCGCAGCGCGGCGCGGCGGGCAGCGCAGGCAAGGATGCAGCGGGCGGCGCGCGCTGCGGCGCGGCATGGCGGCCGCAACGTCAGGCTGGCGCGGCGCGCGTGGTCGTCGGCGTCGACGGGCTCGACGCCGCTGCGCGCTCCGGAGCAAGACCAGGTGCCGGTGTCCGCCAGCGCGCTCCTGCGCAAGCGGCAACGCGGGGAGGAGTTCTCCGCGGCGGAGATCAGGTGGTTCGTGGACTCGTGCGTCGAAATGCGACCCGAGGTACTGGGCCCCGAGCAGGCCAGCGCGCTGCTCATGGCCATGAGCATGAGCGAGAAGAACGGCGGGCTCACCACGCAGGAGACCGTGCACATGGCGCAGGCCATTGCAGACTCGGGCGCCAAGGTCAGCTTCCCCGGCGATGCGCCGTCCGTCAGCTTGTACAGCGGTGTCGGCGACAAGACCTCCCTCATTGTCGTCCCTGTGTGCGCCGCGTGCGGCATCAAGGTCCCCAAGATCTCGGACCGCGGCTTTATCGGCGGCATCGTGGACAAGCTCGAGTGCATCCCTGGCTTCAGGGTCAAGCTTGCGCAAGACGAGTTCGTCCAGGTCGTCGAAGAGGTCAACGCCGCCATCGTGGCGCCCTTTCCGGACATCGTCCCTGCCGACGAGCCGCTGCGTAGGATTCGCGAGCTGCTTTTCATCTCAGACAATCTCCCGCTCATGGCCGCCTCGGTGGTCGGCAAGAAGCTGGCAGGCGGCACGAGCTCGTTTCTGTTTGATGTCAAGACTGGCTCTGGCACTGCGCTCTCCGACGTTGATGCGGCCGTGGACTTTGCGCAAAAGCTCGTGGCGGCCGCGCGCGGTACGGACCGCACCGCATCGGCCTTTGTCACGAGCATGCAGCAGCCCCTCGGGTACGCTATCGGGAGCTACCTCGAGCTCGTGGAGTGCCTCCAGATCCTCAACGGGGAGTACACGCGAACCGGGAATCTTCGCGATATTGCCTTCTTGCTCTCTGCACAGGTCTTGCTTCAAGCGGGCTCCTGTTCGACGCTCGAGGAGGGCTACAACATGGCAGTCGAGTCCATCACATCGGGTCGCGCCATGGAAAGCTTCAAGAAGATGGTCGACGCCCAGGGTGGAGACGTGGACTTTATTGTGCAGGCGCTCAAGCCAGGGCCCTCGCCCTACACGGTCCATCGCTGCATCGAGGTTCGCGTCGAGCCGGAGGACCTGGAGCACATTGAGACCGAGCTCCCTGTAGATAGTACCATTGACGAGGCCACGCGCGTCGTCGGTATCGACACCCTGGTCCTCGGCGAGCTTGGGAAGAAGATCGGGGCATTCCGCTCCGTGGCGTCGGACGACATCGACTTTGGTAGCGGCATCGAGCTCAAGCGCTCCCTGTCCGAGGCCGTCGTCCCGGGCGACCTCCTCTGCACCTTGTACACCAACAACGCGCGCACCTCCGATGCCGACCTGTGTAAGGCGGCCCGCAAGGCCTTTTCCTTCGAGCGCGGGCCCGTGTCTCCGCTTCCGCTCATTTTCTCCTTCATCGACGGCGACGGCGGCGTCACCAACCTCTGATGGGGCTTCGTCAAGGCCCGTTGTTTGTGTGTGTATTTTCGGACTTCACCTCCGACTTTATAGAATAGAAGAAGATTCTCCCCATCCGATCGTCGTCCAGCACAATCCGGGGGCGCCTGAGCTTGGTTCGTCGCGCCGCGGCGGCCAGGGCGGGCAGCGACTGCGCGCGCGCGGCTGCTCTCCCGGGCCCGAGTCCGAGCCCGAGTCAGCTCGGCGTTGAACGGAACGGATGTTCGTTGTCAAACGGTGTGCGAAAGTGCAGAATGGAAGAGCTGTGGGAAGGTGGAGCGAGCAATTATCAGCAATCGAGTCTCTTCGAGAGATCTTCGCGCGGCGCTCTCGCGCTCCAAAGGCGCGCGCGAGGCCTGAAGACCGCTCGCAAACGCCAGCCGCGGGGCCGCCCCGACGATGCGGCGCGGCACCCTGGACCCAGACGGCCTGCGCCACGTGGAGGTGGCCGCGTATCGCGGGTCCGTGCCCGGTGGCGCCGCGCGGGTCGGACCCGGGTCCGCCGAGCTGGAGAAGATGCTGCGGAGATCCAAGGCGAAGCGCGACCAGCTCGCCGGCAATGCGGACTTTGCGGCTCTCCTGGCGTCCATGGACGCGAGGAAGCGCAAGGAAAAGGTCGAGGACTCGTACCGGCAAGTTATGTCCCGCGACCCCGCGCTGCCGACTGCGCAAGAGATCCGAGAGAGCACGCAGCGCAACCGCGTTGCGGGCGTCTTCTCGATGCGCGGGCAACCGTACGTGCCGCTGGGCGGCTCCGTCAGAATGCAGATTGGGCCCAAGCCCGTGCAGGCGGGCACAGCGGATTCTGCATCGTGCTACTCCCTCGCGGAGGCGGACACCGCCTTCTCGGCCGCAAGCTTGGCTCACTCGAATAGGCCATCTATTGCAGACAGCGGTGCCGGCCGCAGAGGCTCCGCGATCTCGAGCGTGAGCGCGGAAACCAGGCCGAGGCCCGCGCTGCACACCGATAGCAAAGCTCATAGACCTGACGCAGACGCGGCGCAAGCGGCCACTTCAGGGTCTCAGTTGCGCAGACCAAGGGTGTCCCGCCCAAAGGCGCTACTATTGCCACCGTCCGGGCAAAAGGACAGCTTTCCTCGCGACGAGATCCGCCGCGGGGGGCGCCGTAAGCAGCGAATTCACATCGGCAATCTTGGGTTTGCCGAGCAGCTGCAGGACCCTGGCGAGATTGCGCAAAATCTGCGCTTACTCGCCACGTGCTCTCGCAAGGCGTCCGAGACACCTTCACCTGGCGTAGAAGCCGAGTCAGAACACGCCTCCGGTATCCCTGCTGTGCTGCAGAATGATGCGGAGCGCATCGTAGCCGAGCTGAACGATGAACATTCTGATGATGAGGAGACGGCAGCGGAGATGGGCCTTACAGCGTGGAGGGGCTCGACCAGCCCGTTCCATCCGCGTAATCCACCGGGAAAGCCGCCTTTGCCTTCGCGGGGGTCGCGCCGCATGTCTCTAACGCGGCTACAAAACGCAGTCCTCGCGCACCAGCGCGTTAATCACGTGGCCAAGCTTGATCACAAACTGGGCGCCTTGGAGCGCGCCCTCAAGGCAGCCACGGAATCCACCGCAAAGCGCGCGCATCTGCAAGCACGTCAGCGACTTCCGCTGCGCTTTGGGCGCGCTACGCGTGGCACCCGTATTCGGCCCACAGCGGTATTGCAAGCGCAGCTCGCGCTGCGCCTGGCCGCAGGAGATAAAAACCAAGGCCAAGGTGACGCGGCCTCGCCAACACAGCCTGTCGACTATGGCGAGATCGCCGCAGAGGCGGAAACACGCGTCCTCAAGCAGGCAATTGACTTTCGCGAGAAGCGCGCCAACTTGCAGTGCGAACTGCGCTTTGAGCTCTTACGCAGACACCTCGCGCGATTCCATACAACTGGAGACGACCATGCGTACATGTCTGCCGCACGCAGGGTCGAGCAAAAGGTCAAGACTCATTTCGAGGGGAGCAAATCTTCGAACCCGCAGTCGCCACGTCGGGGTGCCACGGGGCGACCTGGGGACGCGCGCACCGAGGCGGATGGCTTGCTCGTTGACGACAGTATCATTTCTCTATCAACATCAATGCGGAAGAAGGCCTTGGCGCTCAGCACAGGAGCGGGCTTGGAGCTTTCGTGGAAGCTACACCAGTCCGTTGATCTGAGGAGCGGCCTCAAGGAGGGCGGAGTCCGCATGCCCGAAGCTTCGGTTGGGTCGCACAAAGCGAATCCAAACTCGGTTGTGTGCCAGTCAGTGACGGCCATTGCGACAGCGCCGGTCAGTGGGACGAGAGCCCGGGCAGGAGGCGTCTGGGGGCCGTTTGCCAAACGCCTGCCGCAACGCGGGTCCGTGTACGAGCTGGCTCTTTTCGAGGCTGCATCCCTGGCACCCAACCCAGCGGACGTGAGCGCCGCAATGCAGGACTTCCTGGGCCACCTCCGGCGCGCAATTGGAGATCGAACCGCTCCGCTGGAAGAGCGTGAACTGCGCGTGGTTCTTCGCGCCGCGCCACCGCAGTGCGTGCAGCACTCGGACTGCAAAAAGCTCATCAACATACTCGCGGCTCTCGCTCCGCCAACCGACGTCGTGACACATAAAGCCTTGCTCGCACATAATCAGATCGGCAATTGACGGCCACGAGGTATCTCATGTCATGCGTGTATGTG
>KQ758850.1:15055272-15077148 GCA_001462505.1 Aurantiochytrium sp. T66 | reverse complement strand
GACTGGCTAAGGAACGGATGAGAAGACCGAGGTCCCGCCTGCCGGGCCTCCTGCTGAAGAGACGCGCAGACACGTAGCCGGCCGGCCGCAGATCAGAGGGAGGCGAGGCGGGGGAGAGAGGGGGGCAGCGCAGCGGAGAGCGAGGCGGAGCGGCGCGCGACGAGGCGGCCGCGCGCGCGCGCCGAGTGCCTTCTGCTGCCTTCTGTTCCTGTTCGAAGTTTGCGTTGCGTGCTCCAACTAAATTATTATTTTGTTGATGAAAAAAATCAATTTTTTGCAATTTTTTCAAAGTTGTCGTTGTTTCAACTTGTTTGTTTTGAAAACTGAAAACTTTGAGTTCGCAAATTCCTGACTTGAAAGCTAAAGCTCAGGATCCCTCCACCAAAAACCCGCGCACTGCACTGCGCTGGAAAGTTGACGACGGCGGCCTCGGGCTCCTCCCCGCCCGCCCGGCGAGGTGCTCCCGGCGGGCCTCCCTCTGTCTTGATTTGCTTGGTGACAATACAAGAAGTCGAGATTCCTTCTTCGTTTTCGGTGTCTCTGAGACGGGTCTTTCACTCGCTTTAACTTTTCCATGTCTCGAACCGACTATCACAGCGACCGCTGGCCACGCCTTGGCACCCCGTCCGCCCGGCCGAGCGCTGGGCTCTGTGCCACTGGGCAGGTGCTCGCTGGCTGGCTGGCTGGCCGGCTGGCTGGCTGGCTGGCAGCCGCCCGTCGTTGCAGTGGGCGCCCCGGTCCTGCCCTCCAGCATCCCCCGCTGCTGGCCAAGCGACCAAGCGGCGTGGCCCGCTTATTATGGCTACCCATACGTATATACTTTACGTACTACTACGTACTGTAGGCCTACAGTATTCCGCTGTCAAGAAGCCAGCTTTCCAGCTTCCTAGTGTACGTGCGTATATCCCATTTGTACGCACGGGGCTTTTTGTTTTGTTTCAACGTTTCACAGTCAATCATCTTAGCTACCAAGGCTTCAATCCCAAGGGGACACAAGAGCGCGGTCCCCTCGGCGCGCGCCGCGGCGCGTGTCTGCTGACCGAAGGAGGAATGCGACGTCGCGGTGGCGGCGACGGGGCTGGTTCGAGGTCCTTGGCGACAGCCTGATGACGAGTTACGCGGCCCTTGGAGCCCTTAGGGAGGTCGAGAGGCTCGAGCTGGCTGCAGGGATCCTTCGTGGCGATGACGGCGAACTTCAAGTTGTCGTTCTCCGCGCACCGGCCATCGATCGGCCTGGGTGGCTGGCTGGCTGGGCGAGACTCTTCAGCACCGCGAAACTCGGGATGGCGCGCGAGGACCGGGCAGATGCCGTCCGTCCCGACTCCCGACGTTCGGTCCGGACCTACGTATACGCACCTACAGTACGTACGTACGCAGTAGAATTGTCAAGATGATGTTGTGCTGCGCGTGCCGCGCGTGCGCAGCGCGTGCTCAGGCTGCCATCGCTGTGCCGTGCGTGGACAATCGATGCGAACAGCGAGCCTGATCAGCGAAGCGTCAACATCATCACAGCGCCAGCGAGTCGAGTCGAGTCGAGTCGAGTCGAGTCGAGTCGAGTTGATTCGTGTCGACGTCGAAGTCAGCCATGTCTTGCTTGGGCTAACCCAAGGGTCGCGCGGAGAACTTTGGCTGTCTTCGAGTCAGTTTGACTAGCGCAGGTTTGCGAAACTTCGCTCAGATCTACGCCTTCGCATCAGCACTCAGACCTAGCCTCGCGGCGGCAGACCCCTCAAGAAAGACATCTTGTCCAGAATGTCCAGGGTCATTGCATTGCGGCTTCGCTTGGGGCCCCGGGTACGTAGTTCTCCGCGTTCTCCACGACGGACAACTTGAAGACGAGGCATCCCTGACGAGACGCCGGGAGGCCTGCTTAAGGATTCGTCGCCGTCGAGCATTGCCACGCCAAATCCATCGCGCGATGAGATTGATCTCCTTGCCTTGGTCTCGGCACTCTTCATCTGCAGCCCGTCGTCCAGCACGACCAGCACTGCCAACGTCCCTGTCCAAGGCCCTCTTCAAGCCGTCTTCAAGGCCGTCTTCAAGGGCGTGGCGTGGCTGTCGGACATGGCGCGGCAAGAGCGGCAGGACTCCGCCCGCCGGTTCGGGGTCCATCTCTACGGTCGTTCGACATCATGATCATGCTGCTGTGCTCCGTGCCGCTCCGCTTCATCCTGAACTCGCACGCGACGGGGCGTCGCCGGAGCCTCTCCTCTCGGCCGCGGCCGCGCGCGTCACGAGCGAGCCCTGGGGCGCCGTCAGGCAGGCCTCTTGGCTTGGCCCAGGTTGTCAGCCTCGCCAGATCCTGCCGCCAGATCCTCCTCCGGAATCTCGACGCCGCGCGGGCGCATTCCACCGATCGGCCACGCGCGCGCGCACGCGGCCACGCACGCACGCAGGCACGCACGGCAGGCAGGCAGGCAGGCAGGCAGGCAGGCAGGCCCGCGAGCCGCGCGAGCCGCGCGAGCCGCGCGGGCCCGAGGCGCCGCTCTCGATCCCGCGGCCGCCGTTCCGGTCCTTCGCTCGCCGCGCGCGCTGAGACCCAGACCCGTATCCGCCGCGCGAGCCCGAGCAGCAGCAGCAGCAGCAGCAGCAGCAGCAGCAGCAGCAGCAGCAGCAGCAGCAGCAGCAGCGGCAGCGGCGGCGGCGGCGGCAGCGGCAGCGGCGGCGCGCGGAATCCGAGCGCGCGAGCACGGGCACCATGACGGTCGCGTCCAAGCTCGCCATGTACACGGCGGCGCCGTTCTTCTGCATGCCGCACAAGCCGTTCATGAACCAGTCGCTGGGCGCTCCGTACGAGCGCGCGTACTACCACTTCCGGAGGGACCACGACAAGATGAACAACCTCGTGTACCACTGCATGTGCCTCGTGCTGCAGCTCACGTACAACTTCGGGCTGCTCAACGAAATGGACGAGGCCATGACGACCAGCGGCACGCCGATCCTGTCCCTGGCCACGGCGGCGCTGTGGAGCGCCACGCTCATGGTGCACACGACGGCGCCGCGGTCCGTCAAGGCGCTCAGCGTGCTGGCCATTGCGCTCGCGTACAAGCTGCGCAAAAAGTTCAAGAACTACCTGAGCGAGATGTGCGCGACGCAGGCCTTGGTGCAGACGCGCGCCGTGCAGATGTACGTGCTCGGCGAGCGGGGCGAGCCGACGCCCTTTGCGCCGCGCCAGTACCTGACGCTGCTCGCGGCGCGGCTGACGCTGCAAAAGCTCGTCGTCGAGCCGGCCCGTGGCACCCTCACCAAGGCGCGCAAGCCTATCAACATGGCGCTGGCCGCCTTCATGCTGAGCACCTGCCGTGAGCCCTTCCAGGGGACCATGCCCTTTGTCTTTGGCATGTTCGGCGACCTGCTTTCCATTCTCACGGCGCAGCCCTGGATGTTCTTTTACAGCGGCGGCTTCTTGGCGACCCTCGCCCAGGGCGTCGCGCACGACGTCTCCAAGCAGCCCGGCACGCTCCCGCAGCTCTCTGAGTTCCGCGACGAGATCGCCCACTCGACATATTTTCCCACGCTCCTCTTGCACTCGGTGTACCAGTCCATCACCGGCATCGCGCCTGCTGGCAGCGACAGCATGTGAATGTAATACTTCTCTCCTCTTTATTCTTATCTGGGGCTGGTTCATCGAGCCCCAGAGGTCAAGTAAGATTTTACGCTTCGCTACAGGTGGCACCCCTCGTCTCGTCTCGTCTTGATTGTGCTTGCCCTATTCAAAGGCTCGAATGAATAAGCGGCAGGCCGCTTTCTCTGGCAGCGGGCTGCGTGTTTAACGAGCGAGATTCCTCACAATAGCGCGCGCTCGCCTCGAACGCTATGCCGACATGGCCATACTAAACCAGGTCGGGCATTAATTCCCGTTCTGCACGCTTCCAGCCGGGACAGCGACGGGTCCTACCTGGCCCCGAGCAGCTTTCGTGGATGCATGTGGAATGGCGTCCCAGAGCGCGACGGCGGCTGGGGGGGCAATCTACGATGGCTCCTTGTACTGCAAAGCATGGGGCGGGAAGGATGCTGCCGATAACGGGGCGGCGACGGGTTCTTCCAGCGACCCGACCGCGCAGAGCCGGGCCTCGCGGCGCCCGGCTCGCCTATCACTTCAGCACCATGATATACTACGGGGTGTCCTCGCAAAAAGGGAGATGACCGACCTTGGGGCGCGCGCGAACAAAGACGTCGGTGCGCTCGCGCTGGAGCGTGCCGTCGCAGGGGCCCCATCGCGCGTAGTCCCAAAATGGCTCGAGGGTCTTGCAAAAGCCCTCGATCTTGCTTGCAAGAGGCTCCTTGCGGAAGACATTGGCGGTGCTGTTGCGGTGAAAGCGCTCCTCGAGCTCGGCGTCGCGGAGCGCGCACACGACGGAATCGGCGACGGGCTGCTGCTCGTCCTGCAGCCAGGCCTTGAGGAAAGCAAACAGATGAACCGAGGTGCCGACAAAGTCGCGTGTAAAGTCCTCGTAGTAGAGCGTGGCGACCGGGAATTGGAGTTTGCGGGCCTGGTCAGACTTGTCAAAGGGCGCCGGGTCGATGCGGATCCTCTGGCTCGGGTCCGTGAACTTGCGCGCGTTACGCGTCCAAAAGGTGAAGAAGTCGCGCCAGAGCTCGACGACGCGGCGCTTCTGCTGCATGCGTAGCAAGCGCTGCAGAATGGCACCCTCCTTGGCCGCGACCGTGTGACTGCTACCGACGAGACGCTGCGCCTCGGCCATCATGGCGTCGAAAGGGGCGCGTACCACGTGGATGCCGCCACCGGCCCACAGGTGCGGAAAGACCTTGGCGTTGGTGTGGAACGGGTAGTGACTCTTGATGACGCGGGTCTTGGGGTCGCTGGGGTCGAGCATTTCTCCGCGGAAGCCGCCCCGCAAGAGACTCAGATCCCGGAACATGGAGCCTGTGAACCGGCGCGTTCCGGATCGCACCACGGCGCGCAGCCACGTGTTGCCCGACCCCGGGTAGCTCACCAGGTAGAGCTTTTTGCGGTACACTTCGCTGGCGGTGAGCGGCCTGTAGAATCGCGCTTCCCGGCCACACTTTTGAGGAATGCAGCGCACGCCTCCCGCAAGCTGCGCAAAGGCCTCGCGCACGAGCTCCTCAGTGCGGTTTCGCAGCGCGCCGAGCCTGCTCTCCTCCTCGCTCTGAAAACTGGCGATCAGCGCGGTCTCCTTCTCCACGCTCGAGAGCTCAATGCGAACGACGCCCTTTTCAAGGTAAGGGTCCGCGTCGTCATCCTCGTCGTTACCTGAATTCCCGCCGAGGTCCTGCAGCGCGGTGCCGACCTCGGACATGCCGGCCATCATCCCGGGCTCGACGGACGGCGCGTCTGGAGCGATGGCGGCGCTCAGACCCATGACGCTGCTGCTGATGATGAGCATGCCCGCGCCGATGATGGCGAAGAGCACGAGCACAAGCGTCTTATTGCTGCGCTGCTTCGGATACGCCGAGGACGTGGCGACCTTCATGATCTCGAGAATATCTCAAAGGAGTACAGTATCCTCGGGTTCTTGGAGACGTCGCGGCCGTTAGTTGCGCGTCGACGATCGACTACGTCGGCGGGCGTCGCGCGGCCGCTCGGGTCTCGGCCAGGGCCTCTCGGCGCGCCTTGCGAGCCTCCCCCCGCGGCCTCTGGGCCGCAGGCCTGCCTGCAGGCCGCGCGGCGCGTGAGTCTCTGGGCACGGTCGCCTTTCGGCGGCGGCGGCGTCGGCTGCACGTGACGCGGGGAGTCCGCGGGGCTCTCGCGCGGCAGGCGCGGCCGGCACTGCGACGGCGGGCCTGGCGGCGGCGGGGCCGGCTTGCCTGGCGGGACGCGCGGACCTGCGGCCGACGAATTTACTTATGCGCGCTCCCCGCGGCGCTCTCGGGGTCGTCGTCCAAGAAGACGATCGCGGTCGCCCCGCAAGTAGGTTATAGGCGGGTCCGCCACTCCGCTATCCGCCCATTCCGCGCTTTATGCTGCCGCTCGCACAGTGGACTATCCGTCGCTATAACTCACTGCGCGGGCCGAACCGTCCATTCTCGATTGCTATCGAAACCTGCACAGTGTAGTATAGGAAGAAGCGTAGTGGACGGCGGTAAAGTGGAGTGTGGGAGATAAGACGCAGTTGCGCGCGAGCGACGCAAGGCAAGGTGCGCCCGCGCCGCGGCGTGCGCTGCTTGCGGCCAGGAAACGAGACGAGACGACCAGACCTGCCCACCCGAGCCCGCCCGCCGCCCGCGACCCGCCCCGCGCGCGCCGGACGCCGCCGCGGAGCCGCCGCCGGCACCCCCCGCTCCTCCCCTCACCTCCGCTCTTCGCGGGCGTTTATCAAGTTTTTGCGTGGATCCCGCCGATCCAGGCACCATGAGCCTGGCCAGCAAGGTCGCGGCGCACGCGAAGGAGCTGCGCTTCGTGTTCTGCACGTCCGGGGAGAGCAGCAAGGGCATCCGCGAGTTCATCAAGTCCTCGTACGTGCCGCTCAAGAAGGAGAACCCCAAGTTTCCCCTCCTGGTGCGCGAGTGCGAGGGCGCACAGCCGCGTGTCATGGCGCGCTTCGCCAAGGGCAAGGAGGAGGCCATTAGCGTCGAGGGGATGAGCGCCAAGGAGGTCGAGGGCGTCGTGGAGAAGTTGGTCAGCTAAACGTCCTTGCCGGTCGGAGTGTGAAGCTCTTCTCGTAATGAATACAGTAATATGGTTTGTCTGTCGGCTGGCCGCCGCGCGAGCAAAGCCGGCCCGCCTCGAGCGTGGCCACGGAAGCTTGTTGGGCTCTCCTTGGCGCAAGCTCGTTCATCGATGTCGTCCCGGCGTCCTGTGATCACGTAAACGAGCATTCGACGTCTTGATGAGCGACCTCAAGCGATGCGAGCAGCGCTTTGGGCTTGCGAGCCTCGAAGTCTTGAGGAGCGACCCCAAGCGATGCGAGCTGCTGCTTGATCATCGTACGAACCCTGATAGACTGTCCGAGACCCCGGGAGCATCATAAAAATACAATAAAATCGGTTCGTTGATTCCGGTTTGGGACCGGCCGAGCGTTGACGCGCTTGGCGCGGCGAGGTGAGGGGTGGGGGGTTGCCAGTGCCCCGGTCCGAGACGTGGCGGGTCCGAGCCGGGGCACGCAGCATGTAAATAAAAAGATGGGCAAGCCACGAGACCTCCTGGTCTGGCAGCGCGCAGTCCGAGAAGGCGGAGTGGAGTTGTGGGCTGGTCAGGATGTGTTTGGTCAGAGAGACGGCGGGAAATGCCCACTAAGTCTGCGCGCATCAACCGCTCAGTCAGCGAGCGGGGGCGGCGAGGGGCTGCGCGTGGGCGGCGGGCAAGCCGTCCGCCACGAGCTGAGGTCCTCGATGCTGGAGGACCGCTTGCGGGCGGCTGCGGCGGCGTCGCCCGCAGCAGCGTCCGATCCGGAGGCATACGAGCAGTGCGCGCAGACAGCACTGTCGGGGAACTTGCGCAGGCACGCGCCGCAGCACCGGTGGCCGCATGCAAAGTGCTTGCTGTCAAAATTGACCCGCAAGCAGACGGGGCAAGGAAGAAAGTCGTCCATGGTGAGCGAGGTGTAGCCGAGGTGGGTCTCCTCAAAGGTCAAAAGCTGCCGAATGAAACCCATGTTGGGCGAGGCGACGCTGCGGCGCGCCTTGGCGAGTGCGAGACTATCCCGCAGGGAGATGCCGCGATACCTGATGAGCCAGGCGATGAAGACGGAGATACTGCGGGAAACACCCTTGCTGCAGTGGATGAGGACAATTTCGTCTTCTGCCTCATGCTCAATAAACCTCGTAGTCGCATCGAGTTTGTCCAAGAGCTCTTCGCAGTTGTCGTCGCTCAGCTCAACGTGCAGATACTGAAAGTCGGGGTCCTCCGCGAACTTGTTTGGGGCGCCGCGCGTGCAGTTGACAATCGTGCGGATCCCGAATTTGTCAAGCGCCTTGCGATACCTGGACATTTTCTCCGTGCCGACATAGATGCGTCTCGGGCCGTGTGCGCCACAGCTGACGCCGGTGGTGCCTGCGGAGCCGACTTCTGCGTCTGCGCAGTCTTCCTCGCTCTGCCACACCAGAGAGACGTCGTGGTGGTCGAGGTCTTTGGGATGCGGGAGCTCGGCAGGCTGTTCCCGGCGCTGGCGGATTTTCCGCTCGGCCTTGCGCTGCATCTGCATCGGGCTGAGCTCGTCGTGTCGGTTGACGTCGGGCACGGACGCCGTCGAGCTCGAGCGCGAGGTCGTCGTCGACGCGGACCCCACGCTGCAGCGGTCCTTGTTGTCCTCAATACTGAGCGCCGCCAGCTTGCGCTGCGCGCTCAAGAGGTCCGCGTCCATGCCGCCGCCGCCGCCGCCGCAGCTGTGCCGCCGGCCGTCCGCCGCGCGGTTGGCGCCCATGGCGGGCGCCGAGGGCCTCGCGCTCGCGCGCTCGCGCGGCGCGCTTGCCTGGATCGAGCGAGGAAAAACCTGCGAAAACCCGCCGATGGATGGATGGATGGATGCCGATGTCGATGTCGATGGCCGCGCGCGACCGACCTCGCGCGCGAGCGCCTCGCGGGGCCGCCGCCGCCGCCGAGCGAGGGGCGCCCTGCCTGCGCGGAGAGGAGAGCTCGCGAGCGAGCCGCCGGGACCTGGCGAGTCGGTTGATTGTCGTCTGGCTCCCTCGGAGAGGAGAGCAGGGCCCGAAGAAGAAGAAGAAGCAGAAGAAGTGATGGCGCACGCGGTAGGACTCGGCCACAAAAGGCGGGCGCCGTGCACGCCGGGCACGGCGACGCAACGCTCGTCGCCAGGAAGACAGTCGGTCACTCTTGGACCTGCCTCTGCCAGGCCCTGGCCTCACGATCAGAGAGTCAATCCCCACGAGACCACGACCCGCTCGATCGTGTGATCTGGAGACTCTGGGATGGATGTAGGACGCGCGCGTGCGTGCTGGACGGTCAGACCGTCGGTCTTGATGTCTTGCTGGACCCCAGCGCTGATGAGCTGACCTTGTTGATGATGATGACGATGATGTCACTGTCACTGTCAGTCAGAATTGCTCGTCGCGCTCTTGGCAAGGCTTGGTTGGTGCGACCACCAACCGACCGAGCAATGCCGCCTGCCCCGCGAACCGTGGCGACGCGACGAACTGAAGATGTTGCGATGTCTGTCAATCAATCAACCACTGGCAGGGCTCGGACGTTTATCCTAGCTCGTGATGGCCCAGAGGGTGATCGTGTGATCGTGATCGACGGCCAGGTGGCGGATCCGCGAGCAACTACGAACGAGCGATCGAGCGAGCAAGCGAGCGAGGGACCGTCGTCGATTTTGAGACAGCCAGACCAAGTCTGGTCCGCCCGCCCACCCGTGTGCGGACCCGTCACGTTGCTCGTCCGTCCCAAGGGCTTTACGTACCACCCAGACAGAGAGCTCTGGCTGGCCGCTGGACTCGCCTCGCCTCGCCTCGCGTCACGTGCGTTTGATGTTGATGACGCTCTTCGGGTGCAGGACGTCGTGCAGGGTCGGTGCAGGTCGGTTCTGTCTGGTGAACGAGCAGGCCTTTGGCGAACTTTGGCTCTTCGATGACCTCGAGGAGGAGGGCGCGGCGCGGCAGTCGTAGAACCTCGCCAGCCGCTGCTGGACCGCCGTGCCGTTGCTGTCAGTCCGCGCCGCCGGCGCCTCGACGGACTTTGCGAGCGAGGAGCGTCCTGGGAATCTGGGCGCCTGGGCGAGCGGATTTTGGCTGCGAATGCAAGCCGGCTCCTGATGATGATGGACCCCTGGACTGAGCAGCTAGGCTAGCTAGCTGCGATCCGCCGACCTGCAAGCGATGCGAGCGCGATTGAGGCTTCCGTTGGCGCAACGAGCGAGGGAGCGAAGCGGAGGGGTCAGCGCTGAGCAGCTATCCTGGTCTGCTCGTCTGCTCTGTCCTGAGCTGGCCTGGACTCCTGGGTTCGAGGACGAATTTGAGGACGAACGAATCTTGGGATCAGGAGAACCGCAGCGACGACAGGCCCTCCAGAGCCTGCAGCAGATGCGGCGAGCGCGCGTTTGCAGATGCGGCACTGCAAGGCTTGCTTCGCGCGGATGCCCCCGCGACGTTCGAGCAAGCGCCACTTGGACTTGATGAAGGAGGCGCAGAACAAGCAAGCTAGCAAGCTCGATCCCAGCGCCGCTGGTCCGAGCGCGCGCACTGCGCTGCGCTGCCAGCACTTGCTTGAAGAGGTGCAAAGCTTGCGGCCGTCGAGGGCTTGTGTGGCCGCGCGGGTCCGCTCCGCTCGATCGATCGATCGATCGGGTCCGCGTGGCCCGCGTCCCAAGCTTGCTCGCGCTCCCGCTCTCGCTCTCGCTCTTGACGGCGGCGTTGACGATCTAGGATTGGATTGGACGCGCCAAGAAGACTTGGTAACGCCTCTCCTCTCCTTGAAGACCGCGTCCGTCAGTCAACGGCCGGCCTTCGCTGGCCCAAGCTTGCGGAAATTTTGCCAGTGCGCAGAGCTCGACGCCGGCGTCGCGGCCCAGGCCCGTGCAGACCGCGAGCGCGGAGCCAGCCGGCCGGCGGGGCCTCGGACCCGAACCCGAGTCTCCGGCGTGGTCGCCAGAGGCAAAGAAAAGAAAAAGAAAAAGAAAAAGAAAAAGAAAAAAATATTTGAATTCGCACTCTCTGAGGACGGGCTCAGTGGAGACGGATTCGGAAGGTCCCCTTGCGGTTCTGCTCGCGCGCGAACTCCGAGTCTGGTACGGGCGCGCGAGCAACGGCGCGGAAGCAGGGATTTGCGGGGGAGTATGGACTCAGTTTGCGGGGATGGTGAAGGCAATAAAAGACTCGGAAAGGGCACGCGCCGAGCTGCGAGCAGTTTGGGCGGTCGATTTGGGGGCGACCAACTTGCCCAACTTCGGACCAAGCAACCCCCTTGAAGCCGGTTGGTCCGTGCCGATGATCGCAGCCACTCGATCGCCCTTGGCGGCACGGCGCGGAAGACGCACGCTGCTGGCTCGCGGATGGCCGTGCACGGTCAAGACGTTCGTTCGCGCTCAGTCAGGTAGATGATGATGAGCTCGGGGCGCAGTTCTGACTCCTCACGCATGGAGTACCGCCCACGGCTTGCCTTGCCGCTTGGCCAATCGCTTGGCCTGGTTCGCTTGGCCCTCTTGGTGTACATCATGTGCTCGTCCAACCAAGGCTTGCGAAGTTGCGAGGCGGCCTGCGCAAGATCTTCGTTGTGGTGAGCGGCATCGGGACCGGCTCGTGAGCTCTGCGGCGGAGCTGTGGTCACAATCGATCGAGGTTGCCGTTGCGGCACGCGGCGCCGCCGCTACAGCAGTTTCGCGTGCAGCACGTGAACAAACGGTGAACAGCGTCTTCTGGCGTAGCACTAAAGGACTGTGGCGCAGTATGCAACGTCCTAGATGTGGGCGTCCGGCTTGGATTAGATGGAGCGAAGATTGAAATGCTGCAATGTCACGGTACCATGGTACGGTGCTTTTGCGCTTGCCGCTAGGCTAGTGACAGTTCAAGTTCCGTCGACGTGCTCAATTTGAAGGTATGCAAACAACCACAAGCTTACCAGGTTCACGGAAACGAATGTGGGAATCAGGGAGCTGTCGCTTCTTGCGCTCCCGTAAAGGTCCTGTCAATGGACGTGCGCGCCGCGAGGTTCACCAGCTCCTGCGGCGTCATATTCATCGTGGGGGGAAACATCGTGGGAACATCATTTCTTGTTTTTCAATCGGCGCGTGGCTAAGCGCACAAGATGTGGATCGACAAAAAGTCTTAGTCGGAGGTCACAATGAGCGGGTGGTCGCAGGACGGGCATGAGTTGGCTTCGTAGTGGATGGTCTGCACGCGGTTGCAGTTGCGGCACTTGACCGCGATGTAGCCGTCGACGGCGGACGACTCGTCCTCCTCTTCCTCGCTGAGGATAACGCGGCCCTTCTTGTCCTTGCGGACGATCTCCTGAGTCTCGAGGAGACGCTCGCGCTCCTCGGGCGAAAAGCCCTTGCTCTCCAGCAGACTGTCGGTGGCAATGTATTCGCGCACCTCCTGCTCGACCTCGACGACCTCCTCGCGCTGTTCCGGGGTGAGCTTGGAGTTGATCTTGTCAAGGTGGTCCATGGGGCGGCCGACCGGCGAGAACTTGCCCGAAGCGAGGCGGCCGAGCGCGCGAGACTGATGCTTGCTCACGACCGTCATGCTGCGGTGCTTCGGGACGAACTCCGAGAGCGCCTCCTTCCACTGCAAGAAGCCGGACTCGGACTCGAAAGCAATGACCAGCTCGCGCTGACGCTTGGCAGGGTCCGCAGAGTCGTGGTCGATGTGGAGGTAGCCGTTCTTGACGAGAAGGACGTGTTCCTTCTCCTGGTACTTGCGCGGGTTCTCATAGACAATTGTTGGGAACTTGTGGCTCTTTCCGTTGAGCATGAAGCGGTCCTTGACCTTGGCGGCCTTGTTGGGCGTCATGTAGGTGATGCACTGCTCCTTGGGGTCGTATGTGAAGGCGCGGTGCTTCCAGCGGCGGCCAAACGAAGGAAAGCTCGACCCACGCACGGGCAGCTTCCATCCGGTCGCCTTGTACGTGGTATGCTCCTCGGCCATGTCCTGCATGGCGGCCTGGCCGTAGATAAAGTCGCTCTCGCTCTCGGCGTCGGACTCGGCGTCCATCTCCATCTTGAAGTCTGCCTCCCGCAGTATGCGGTTTGGCTGGCCCTCCGGGTGCAGGTACGACTTGCGCGCGGGCACGCGGCGCTCCTTCTTGCCCTTCCTGTTTTGGCGGTTGCGCAAGACACTCTGCAGCGCATGCGCGTGCTTGCGCGAGGAGAGCGCCCGGCGAGAGCGCTCCGGGTTCTCGACAAAGTCCTTGTCGGCGTCATCGAGCGCGGCGTGCTGCTTCGCGAGACGGGCCTCCATGCGCTTGCGGTTCTCGCGGCGCATTTTGCGCAGGCTCTCCTGCTCCTCCTCGGCACGCTTGATGCTTTCTTCGCGCTCGAGTGCCTTGGCGCGCTCGGCCTCTTCGGCGTCGAGCAGGCGCTGCCGGTTCATCTGATACGACTCCTCGGCGTCCTCGAGCTCCTGCTGCCGCTCCAGCTCGCGGCGCTTGAGCCTCGCCATGCGGGCGTTGAGGTCCGCGAGCCCCACGCTGTGCGTTCGCACGCGCCGTCGGGTCGCGCTCTTCACCGACCGCTTCGACGAGGCGCGCGAGATCCTCGAGCTCTTGCGGGACCTGCGGGACCCGGCCTCAGGAGACTCGGCCTCGGCCTCGGCGTCCTCCTCGAGGTCCTCCTCGGCGTCGAGCTCCTCGTCCTCCTCCTCGTCCTCGTCCTCGTCGCCATCGAAGGGGTTGAAGGCGCTCATGGACTCGAGGTGCTCGATGCGCTTGGCGAGGCGGGCCTCGAAGTTCGGGCGGTTCTTCTTCATCTTGTCGGCCATCTGCGCGGCCATCTCCTCGACCTTCTCGAGCGCCTTGCGCCGCTTCTCGGCGTCGGCCTTCTCCTTGGCGCGCTTGGCCTCCTCCTTCTCGAGGCGCTCGCGTTCGCGGCGGGCCTCGTCTGCGCGCTTGCGGGCCTCCTCCTGCTCCTTGCGCTCGCGCTCGAGGCGCTCGGCGAGCTCGGCCTCCCTGCGGATGGCCTCCTGCTCGGCCTCCTTGACCATCTTGCGGTACCTGCGCTTGGCCTGGCGCCTGCGCACGAGGGCCTGCAGCCGCACGGCGCTCCAGTACACCTTGCGCTCGTGCGCCGCGTGCCACCACGTCTGGATCCGGGCGGCGGCGAAGTCGCGGTCCTGGGCGCGGCCGAGCTTCTCGGAGAAGACCTTGAACGCGAGCATCTTGGCGAAGACGACGCGCCAGCGGCGGCGCATGAAGAAGTGCTCGAAGCGCTCGAAGACGCGGTCCGCATCAGGGCCGCCGTTGCCGTCGGCCCAGAGGGAGGCCACGTTGAGGATCTCGTCGAGCTCGGCGAGCTTGCCGGACTTGAAGAAGACCTTGGTGAGCCCGAGCTTGTACGCGTCCGACGGGATGTCGAAGGCCCAGAAGAGCGCCGTCACGAAGGCGTGCACCGAGCCGGCGCCGATCGTGCGCCACTTGTGCAGCGCGCGGTCCGGGAGGACCTCGGCGTAGGTCTCGGTGAGGTCGTCGTAGGCGACGCGCGTGGGGAAGCCGTTCTTGAGCACCTCGGCCGTCTGCAGAATGGACAGCGCCTTGAGCTGGCCCGTCACGTAGCGGCGGTTGAACCACGTGCTGTCCTCACGGACCAGAAACGGGTTGGGCTTGATGCAGCGGATGAACGAGCACCGCGTCGAGTCGAGGTCGTCCTTGAGCTCCATGATCTGCTTGCGGAACTTGGACACGATCGAGGCATTGTGGGCGTTGCGGCCGCCCTTCTTGGCGCCCGCGCCCGCGGCGGCGCCCGTGCAGTGCCAGATGTCGAGAATGGGCTCCAGCGTGGTCGTCTTGAAGAACTCGTTGACCTCCTTGGGCAGCTGGTCCGAGTTCTTGATCAGGAAGGAGCCAACCGTGTACCGCACGGCGCCCGCGTAGTGGATGACGACAAAGTTGCGGTCGATGTCCTTGGGGTGCACCTTGCCGAAGGCCTTGTTCTGCTTGCGGCCGAAGGACTCGTGCAGCTTGTCGTTGAGCTTGAAGTCGCTCGGGCTCGGCATCTTGCTCTGCTGGTCAATGATCTGCAGGATGCCGGGCGTCTTGGTACCGGCGACGCCCTCAAGGAGCTCCATGCAGACCGAGTTACGCTTGGGGACGGCCACCTCGTCGTCGTCGCTAAGCACAAGCTGCTCGCGGCGGTACAGCTCGGCCTCCGCGTGGAAGACCTGCTCGTTAAAGGTGGCCTGCAGCGACTCGTTCGTGTAGTTGATCAGCAGTTGCTCAAAGTCGTTGTGCGCGAAGGACTCGAAGCCAAAGATGTCCAGCACGCCGATCACATCCTGCACCGCCGGCTTGACCAGGACGTCGCCCTTGTCCGCCATAACGTTGTGCTGAATGCTCCCGTTGATGAGCTGCAGGATGTAGTTGAAGAGCCGCGAGTACAGCGCGCGCGCGACGGCGTCGCACGCCTCACGGGCCTGCGCGGCCTCGTTGAAGACGGTGATGGCAGCGGCGTTGCCCGACTGGATTGAGCGCTCCGTGAAAAGGTGACCAAAGTCGTCGGCGCTCTCGAACCCGAGCAGGCGGATGGCGTGATCCAGGGCGTCCAGGGAGGTCGCCGTCTGGCTCACCTGGGCCACAAAGCCCTCCGGGCGGTCATCGTCGTGGAAGTCGATGTTGCCCAGGTGCAAAACGGCCGCCGCGGTGCGGAAGATCGTCTCCACCTCGGGATCAGTGAGCCCGATGTCTGCGAGCGCCTTGCGCATGTCCATGAAGCGCTTGCCGTCCTCGGGGCGCATCTCCGGTTTGTCCGAGATGGTGGCCAGCGAGGGCTCGATCGCGGCGCCGGCGGCCAGGTACCGGTAGGTGTTCTTGGATGAGAGCCCGAGGCCCTCCGACTGCATCATGGGCGTCTTGAGCGTCATGGCCTTGTCCTTGGAGGACGCGGCGAGCAGCTGGTAGAACAGGTGGTAGCCGCGCTCGCCGCTCTCGTGCGTGGTAACGCGGCTGCGCTCCAGGAGGTAGGTGGCCACCGAGGCGCCCATGATGGCTGTGCCATCGGCATCAAAGTGCAGCTTCATGAGTTTGCCAAAGCGCGACGAGTTGTCGTTGCGCAGCGTCCCGGCGTTGCCGAAGGACTCGAGGATCGGGTTCGTGCCAAGCAGGCGCTTGTCGAGCTCGCCGCCGCCGCAGCGCTTGACGAGGTGCCCAAGGACCATCTTGGACGACTCGGTCTTGCCAGCGCCGGACTCGCCGCCCACCACGACCGTCTGCGAGACGGGGGTGTCAAAGTCCTCGGCCTTGCCGCCCATGCGCACGTGACGCTTGCGCTGCGCAATGCCGAACTTGAGCTGCTGATAGGCCATCTCTGCCATGGCAAACGGGTGCGGCCTCGAGATCATCTTCGGGTCTCCGGCCACGGCAGACGGGTCGTGGATGCGCTTGACCGGGTTAACCGCCACCATGACGGCCCCGCCCAAAAAGGTATACGGCCGGTTCGTGTTGCTTCGTCGGTGCAGGTTGGACAAGATGGTCGCCTCATTCAGGTACGGCATGGCGCTCAGGTCGTGGAAGCCGGCTTCCGACACCGGGTTCACCGGGTACGCCAGGTTCGTCAGCAGCTGCTTGCCGCTCTCGGACTCGACGAGGACCTTGTCGCCCTGGACGAGCCTGACCTCGCCGCCTGTGATGCGATGCACGCGTCACGTCATCATTTTGGGCACGAGTACGGGCACGGGGCACACGCGTAGGTACGACACAGCACGGAATAGTTAGTCAGCCACTTGCTCTCGAATCTCCTTCACCTCCAGCACACGGTCGGCCGTCGCGCGCTCTCGCGGGCTTCGCTCCTGGCCTCGCGACCGCCCTCCTCGTGGACGTCCTTGCGCGCGCGTGCAGGCCCTCGCACGGCATGGCATCAAGATGATCACGACGCTGCCACCGCTCTCGCAGAAAACTTACGCTCCCAAACCCACTCGGCCGTGCCCTTGACCCAGACATTCTGGCCCGGCTTGAAGCCCTCCATGGCGCCCGCGGTGCCGCCGGTCGTCGCGCGAGGAGCTCCGCGCGCGCGTCTCGAGGGGCGGCGTTCGGAGTCTGCCTCGAGCGGCGCGTGCAGCGCCCCGCGCCCCGCGTGCTAAACCCGTATCTTCCCGCTCTGCACGTTTTCTTTCACAGCCCCTTCTTACCTCTCCGCCCTGCTTTCCGCGCGGGCGCTTTCTTTTAATCTACTTCTTACTTTCCTTTTTATCTGAAAGCCGCTGCACACGCCCGCCCGCACAGTGCGGAATGCGCCGCGGTACTATGGGGAATGCAGACACGCAGCGCTGCGCGGAGAGCGCCATACTCGTAGCAAAGCGGGCGGCGGAGAGCGGCAAGACGTGCGGCACGCGCTGCATGAGACGCCCCAGCGACCGTGGTCTCGGGCCCTCGACGCGCGGAGCGCGCTCTGCAAGCTGCTGTACGTACGTATACGTACGTAGTACGTACCCGGGTACGTAGTTCTACAGAGCTGCAGGCGGAAGTAGGGCTTGGTCGGTCGATAGCTGATGAGGTTGGCGGGGGAGCGAGCGAGCGACCTGCCGAGCGAGGGAGCTACGTACTCGAAGCATCATCGTCATAAACTTTCTCTCACTTGATTAGACTCATCCATGAACTGAGCGGGTGAACGAGGGCGGAGCCGCATATCCGCACACTTGCTGCTGGCCTTTCTCGATGATTCCTTCGGCCTTTGCTTGCTTGCTTGATGACAACGCTGACCTGATCATCATCAGAGCGTTGTCCCCGATGGAGAGAGGACGCGGGGGACGCTGATGATCACGCTGGTCTCATTGCGCACACCATGTCTGTCACCCGCCCGGAGAGGCGCTGGTCTTCTTCTCTTTGAATCCGAGCCCGCGTAGGCCGCCCGCTCTGGGCGTGGCGCGGCCCACAAGTGCTTTGTACTTACCATACGTGCAGTACGTATGGTAGGCCTAGCCTACTGCCAGCACTGCCACGTACGTACGGTAACTGGTACGGGTACGTACCCACGGGTACGTACTGTACCCGTCCTGTGACCTGGCACTCATCAGGCGCCGCCGCCGCACTCTTGTCCGCCCATCGGTCGACCCTGTGCTTTGTTGAAATGAAGCGTGACCACGAGCGCGGCTGGCAATTCTGCTCATTTGTGGCGGGAACCCAGAGGCGGCCCGGTGAGATCCGCTACGCTGCGTTATCAAGCCCAAGCATGACTTCAACCTGTACTGCGCGCGGATCGCAGTGGCAAATCCTGATTGAAGATGACGCGTCTCATTGAAGATAATCGCTGCGGTGACCTGACTTTGGTCGCCCCATTGCCCGCGGTCATGATCTTGGCCATGCCGGCAGCCAGGCGGTCGCCGAGTGCCAGACAGAAGAGAAGTTCACGCCGCTCCAAGACGGCACCGCTTCTGACGCCTCGAGAATCGGTCCGTTGGCGCCAGCCTGATTGTCTAGGTCCAGCGTGGCGCCGGCCTGGGACACGGAATGCAAGGTCGACGTCGAGTTCAGAACGGAAGAAGATGCCTCGCGAGCGCAATTGGCGTCGGCGTCCACCTCGTTGGCGAGCTGGAAGATGCGCATCGAGCTGTCCTTAATGACGGGCGTAGCGCAACGCTTTGCGCGCTCCGATTCGCGCATACGGCTTTCGAGTTCGTCAATCTTGTTGATCAGGGTTTCAATCTTGTATGAAACGACATCATTGAAGAGCTTCTCCTGTTCCTGCTTGTCGTGGGACTCGGCCTTGACATTTTCATCGATTGAACGAAGATCCTGGTTTTTTACGCGATCCACGAACTCTTTTCGTCTGTTTTCTTTCTTCAGGCCCGCCTCTCTGTGCGAGATCACATCGACACGTTGCGAAAGTTAGACAATGAGAGGTCAGTCATGCTCTCTCCTGCCTCGAGACTCGCCGGTCTTAAAGACGCCTCCACGCAAAGGGCAAAGGGCCTTGCTGCCGTCGTGGTGGGACTTACTCCATCTGGTTGTCGAAGTGCAGCGCGATCATGTAGAGCAGGAACGGCGGGACGAGCGCGCCAACTAGTTGCCAGAAATGAAAGTGGAGCCCGAGTTTCCTGTGTCGTCGTCGCGAGATCTTCTCCGTCAGCGTCGCCAGAGTTCGCGCGCCCGCGCCTCTCCTCCGCAGCGCGCAGCACGTACCGTTTATTTTTGAGCAGGAGCCTCTGAGGCCCGGACTTCGGTGGCGGCGCCGTGGCGCCCCTCGTGCGCCCCATCCCGCCGCCTTCCTTCCCCGCCGCCGCGCTCCGGCGGCGCGCGGCGGCGCGGGGCCGGAGCGGGTCTCCGCCGCGCCGGTTGTCGTCGCGGCCGGGGCTTGCGAGCGGGACGTCGTCGCGGGCGCCGAGGCGGAGTTGGCCTACTGCAGAGCCTGAGGGCCGTCTTCTACATCCTCTACATAATGTTCTACTACTAGTACTACATGCCCGTGGCCACCAAGTACAAGGCGCGCAATAAGACGCGCGAGAACGCCGCCCAGACGGACCTCGAGACGCTCCGCGAAGACGCCGAGATCCCGCGCAGAGGAGCTGCACGGAGATCGCGAAGATCATCGTCCGAGAGAGCCCCAAAACGTTGGCGAGCAAGGAACGATACCCATGGGACACGAGCGGCTTCGTGACGAGGAGAATCGATGCTTCGTGACCAGGACGAAGGGATTCTGCGAGGCGAGGTCTGGCGGAGAAACATGGTGATGGACGATGAGGTCACCGTGCCAGAAACTCCTGGCTTCGGCCATTGCAAGACGGCCGAGGAGCAGGAGCTAATTTACGTACAGCGCCAGGCGAAGGGATGTGCGTCGTGAGGCGGTGCAAGGGAATGGGCAACATTATTTCGCCTGCGCGGCCTTCGGCTTTCTTTATCCTCAGATTGGGCGAAGCGATGCGATAGAGGTGGTGGTGTGTTTACACGTGCCCTTGGGACGCCCTTGGCGCCTAAATAGATTCCTTGTCAGGGCTCTGCTGGGGCCGGCTGCTGGTCTTTGGCCATGTGCTCGACCGAACCTGAAGCAGTAGACGAGGTTCCAAGCGAGCGGGCCAGCGAGGAGGCCCACGAGGCGAGAGTCTTGCCCGCGTTTCCCAGCTGGTCCTGCGCCAGAGTCTGCTGGCCGTCAAAATCTTCTGGGATGGCACTGTCACGCACCGCGTTGTCGTTGTCGCCGCCGCCGCCGCCGCTTCCCCCACTGCTACCACCGCCGCCTGCCGCGGGAGCCGGGCCCAGGACGGCCATGAAAGCCTCGACAAATTCGGCCCCGGCCCCGACAGGGCGCGAGAGGCCGTGGTCCGCATCCTCGAGCATGAGCAGTTCGCTCCCTGGGACCGCGGCCTGAAGACGCTCCCCGTGACCCGGGTACGTGTCATCAGGGACGTACTCATCATCGAGCGAGATGGCGAAAAGGGTCTTGAAGGCGGCGAGGTGGCCCAGCTTGGCGGCGAGCTCATCGTTGGTAAAGTCTGAGCTGAAAAAGTCATCGGCACCGTTCTTGAGGAAAAGGTCGAGGCAACGCCGGGCCATCATGGGGGCACGGCCCCAGAGCGTGTGCACGACCCGCTTGGGCTCGTTTTCGGCCACGGCGCGCTGCGCAGCCTCGATGATGTTGCGAAGACGCTGCGGGTCCATCTCCATGGTGAGGCCCTCACGGTCCGACACGGGTGCCTGCAGCGCGACCGCCTTGACGATTTCCTTCAGCTCCTCGGGAGCGTCGCGTGTAAAGGTGCAGATCATCTGGCAACCCGTCGAGTGCCCGACCATGGCGACCTCCACGGGCCCATCGCGGGAGCGGTCGGGATCTTCAGCCAGGAAGCTGACCAAGTGCTTTAGGTCCTCGAGGTCGTGCTGCAGGGTCCCTGTGCCGAACTGGCAGTACGAAGTCCGCAGCACCGGCTGTACGAGCGCGTACCCGCTCTCCTTGGCGGCCGCGTCGAGCTCCTTGGTGTGCGGCGTGGGCACGAGCCCGTCCGTGAGCCCGCCCAGAAGAATGATGACGCCGCGCGCCCCGCATTTGCCGCTCTCAAAGGCCACGAGCCGCTTGGAGGGCCAGTACTCGAGCAGCCTGCCCTGCAGCATCCTCTGCACGCGAACGTCCTCGCGTCGGCTCGGGCGGGGGCGGCGCGTCCTCGGCGAGGAGCCTCGGCCTCAGGCGGGCGATGATGGCGCACAATCTCGGGCTTCCCGGGTCGTGGAGCCGCCGCGCGTGGCCGCAGAGGGCCCCGAGGCCGCGAGGGCGTCCCTGCCCGCGCGCCGCTCGCGCGACCGAAGGAGCGCGCCTCGCTCGCGAGCGTCGTCGATGATCCGTGATGGAGATCTGTGTCCGGCATTTTTGGGCTCTTGCTTTTCCATACCATGGTACAGTACGTAACGTAGTACGTATAGGTGATCAGATCAGGACGTCGGAGGCCGCCTCCTGCGCGGCCAACCTGCGTGGAAAGCCTTGACGAGCGCGAACCCGAGCGCTCTTGACGCGCCGCAATGATTCGGCTTGGCGATGTCAAGCGAGGGCAAAAGATTTGGGGGACAGATGCCATGATGATCTGGAGCCAAAATCATGATTATGCCCAAAGGATTGAGCAGCCTGCGCGCGAATGGTGCAACGCATGGCGCTTGGAAATACGTACGGCCCAGGTTCGGCTTCGACTTATGAACGAGAGACGTCTCAAGAACCTCCTATTACCTTGTCGGCGAAAGGTAGCTGAGCATCGAATCCTGCATGTCGGGTATCATAACACTGCGAAGTTTTGGCATGTAGTACACGTGAACGCCAACGCTGAGAAAGGGACGGCCTGGAACTTTTGCAGAAGTTCTGGACAAGAGCCTCATGAATTCTGCGCGGCCATCTCTGGCCAGATCAGCTCCAACAGGGCACAGTATCCTACGTAACGTACGAGTCTACGGGTCCGATATCACTCTTGAGCCCTGATCATGCCCAGGCAATTCTGGGCCACTTTGAGCACCGAGTCCTGCGTCCTGATGACACCAAGATGAAGAAGCTGCTGCTCCATTTCTAGCCCACGAAATCACTGTGCACGTCGGAGTCCAGAATGTCATGCCGCTGCGCGTGGGGTGAATGAATTCATCATGCAGGTCGCTGCGCGCCGCGCTTTCCAGCATTCGACGCCGCTGCTTGGGCGGGCCCTCGCGCGGAGTCGAGTTTCCAGGCGCAGGACTTCGCGCGCGGCGCGGCTCGGGGTGCGTATGGTCATGCGGATGTCGCGGCATCATTTCTCCTTCTTTGTCCTCTTCTTCGTAGTTCCAGACCTTCTTCGGCTCGACCGACCCGCGCGGCTCGCTGCGGACGTCGCGCCCCTCGCTTCGGGCGGCAGACG
>KQ758850.1:15022065-15040635 GCA_001462505.1 Aurantiochytrium sp. T66 | reverse complement strand
CCGCGCCCGCCGCCTGCCCGCCGTGCCCGCGCGCCCGCCCGCCGCCAGCGCGGCTGAGCGAGCGAGCGAGCGAGCGAGCGAGCGCGAGCAAAGGAGCGGCGAGCGGAGACTTCTCCAGCGACTCCGTCCACGTCGACGCCGAGGACGCCGCCGGGTACGCCGCCGCCGTTTGCCGGGGGTTACCAGGTGGGGACACGCGCCGCGACGCCCTGCGGAAGCCAGAGCCTGGTCATATCGAGGCCGTTCGTGGCGATAAAGGGGAGAGTCGCGCGGAACCGCGGAGCCTCGGAGAACCAGGTTAGCCACGCGGACGGCGACGTCAAGGGCCTCTCGCAGATCCGTCGCGCGATCAATTTTGCCAAGTAGACCCGAGGTAGAGTCTCGCACGCACGCACGCACGCACGCACGCGCGCCGAATAAGATGCTGGCCGACAATGAGCGTCGCTTCAAGCTGGTGATCCTCGGGACCATGGGGGGTAAGTGATCGTTTCACGAGCGGCCGATCGCGAGCTGCGCGAGCAGTCTGCCTGGGACCTGCGCGCAAACTGATTGTGGAGAAGGCTAACGCGATTGAAAAACGAACTCGCAGTGGGCAAGACGTGCCTGACAATGCGCTTCGTCAAGGGCATGTTCGACGATGACCAGCTGCCAACGATCGGGGCCGCCTACATGACGCAAAAGCTGGAGGCCGCGGGCAAGCAATACATCTTTGAGATCTGGGACACGGCGGGACAGGAGCGCTACGAGGCCATCACGCCTCTGTACTACCGGAGCGCCGAGGCCGCCGTGATCGTCTTTGATCTGACGTACGGCGAGTCCTTCGCCAAGGCAAAGGACTGGCTGAAGCGCCTCAGGAAAGAGCGCCCCGATCCGGACATGCCCATTGCGCTTGTGGGCAACAAGAGTGACCGCGAGGGCCGCGAGGTGGACGAGGAAGAGGTCCAGGCCTTTGCGGAGGAGAATGGACTCAAGTTCTTTGAAACCTCGGCCAAGACGGGCGACAATGTCGACGAAATGTTCACCTGGGTCGCCACCAGCCTTCCGCCGCCGGCCGATTCTGCAGATGACGGCGCCGACGCCTTCCCCGTCACCACTGAGAGTCTCTCGTCTGAAAAGTCAAATTCGTGCTGCTAGTGGCACAGTGTCTCTCTTCAGACGACTGGCTGGATCTGCTGCATGTGCGTGCACACGAGATCGCCACGAACAAAAGTCGCCCGGCCGAACTCGGCGGTGCGGCGGAACATGTAACTAACAAAGGTAACCACAACGAGACCGCTTTCCTCTATCCTGTGTCGCGGCACGACGATCCTAAAATGCGTGTCGCGCGCGATGTGCATCACGCCATGCCATTTGAAGACTTGTCGTCTCGTTCAGCACGCTGTCATCGATGCCAGAATTGTCGGCGAGGCGAGCTTCCGTCTGATTCGCCGGCTATTTGGGTGACGTCGTCACGAGCGGGACCAAATTTGGGGCGGAGAGCGCGACGTTGGGCTGCCACGAAGGTTGGACGCTCCTGAACCGTGGTTGGTTCTTGCGTTTGGCTTGCACATCGAATGTCTTGATGGTGCGCACTGCGAGGAAAGCGATTCGATCTAAGTCGGTGGGCAGGACGACCGAATCCGCGAACCGCTCAAAAAATTGAAAAGAGGCGAAGCCCTGAAGCCCTGCGTGCACGAGGTTGTACGCACGTATGTCAAAGACGGGCCCGGATCGCTTGTAGCGTCACAACTTCGGCCAGTCTGCGAGTAGCGCACCATTCTCGACATGTTGCGCGCAGTCCGCTACATCGCTCTGGGTGTCCATCTCGATAGCGTTGGGCTCGTCTATGTTTGTGTGCCAGGGGCTTCCTTGGAACACAATGGGTGATGAGGCAGATCTTCCGTGCATCTTCTTCAATCAAGCAGTGCCAAAGTCACAAGGGGCGCGTCGTCCGAGCCTGATCCGCGTCGTCCGAGCAGCAGCAACCGCCAAGCATGAGACTGACGGATTTTGTTCCTGTGATAGTCGTCCCAAGGTCCCGTCCTTGCGCAAGCTCGACGGGCATGACGCACCGGGGCTTTCAGATCAGAGTCGTCGCTCAAAGTTCTTGCGTCCTGCGCTCTGATACAAGTCTAACCCCGCCCCGCCAGCACTGCACCGTCACTGCCTCTTTCCTGCTATCGAGGGCTGCTACGAGTTTATCATGGCGGTGAACCCCGGGTCCCGTACGCGAGCAGTTCGCGGGACCGCGCGAGAGTGTCGCCAGACCCGGAGTGGCGCGGAGGATCCCGCGGGTATTAAGCCCAGCACCTGGCGGGGACCAGCTGTGTCCGGTAAGAAGGGGACGCGGGCAAGCGCATTACACATCGTTGGGACAAGATCTTAGCGGCGGAAAAGAAAGAAAAACTTTGGAAATGACGGCGAGGACGAAACCCGGCGCAGCTCGAGCTTCGCAGCCTGGGCCCGTGGCGACCCCCTTGGCCAGGCCAGCTGCAAGAGTTCGTTGATCCCAGGCCGCGAGCCGTGCCGACAGTTCTCGCGCCGTTCGTGGGCCCGTGCAGAATTTCAATAGAAATGAGTGGGGAATCGGCGGTCCAGGCGGTCCCGAACGAACGAAATGGAGTTCATTTATTCAATTTCGAAGTGGAACAGCGCTCATCAGGGCCGAGCGACCGAGCCGCGAGACACTGCCTGCCTGCGGTCAAGTTGTTTGCGGTCAAGACCTGCGCCACCCTTGGTCACAGTCAGTCTGACGACCAGCCTAGCGGCAGGTCACCCGCTCTCGCATTTGCTTCTGTGAATCGAGTCCAGGTCAGCGCCAGGCCGCCACGGATGGCGAGCGTCGCCAGGCAAGCCTGCAAGCACTGCATGCCCCGGGAAATAATAGGGCGGAATTGCCGTGTAATGCAGCGCCTTCAGTGCAACGCGGCTTTTTCTTTCTGGCTGCCTCGGCTTATGCCAGAGCAGCCTACCTCGCTTGCTGCCAGCTGTAATGCGCGCCGCGGTGAAATGTGCAGCGCACGCACGCACGCACGCTCCGCTCGTGCCGCTCGGAGCAGCATCGCAGCGGCGCAGCGCTCGTCGTGCCGGCAGCAGGTAGCGTCGGGAGAAATGAAATAATTCGAAAATAAATAAACTTTAAACTTGTAGGCCTATTACGACCCTATTGCTATTAGGCCTACTGTCCAGGAAAAGAAAACAAAAAGGAAAGAAAAGGAAAGAAAAGAGTTAGTGAACTTGCTTGAATGAAATGAAATGGATGAAATGCATGGGCGGCCGAGGCCGTTCCGATTCCGCTGCTCTTATCTTACTCAGGGTCCTAAGTTTACTCCCTCCGTCGAAACTAAAGTAAAGTAAAGTAAAGCTCATCAGCTCATCAAATTCTGCATTGCATTGCACGCATTGCATGCAATGCAAGCAGCATCCTCTGCTGGACTGAGCTTTCTCTCCTGCCGCGTCCCCGCCGTCAGCCTCGCGAGCCTCGCGCAGAGCAGAGCAGAGCAGAGCAGTCCCTCAACCCGCCACTCGTGCCTGATATTTCGCAGACCTCGCACGCACGCGGTCGAACGAGCGCGCGAGCGAGCGAGCGAGCGAGCGAGCGAGCGAACGAGCGAACGTACGAAGCCGCGAACGACAGCGAGCGAGCGCGAGCGAGCGTGCATAGAGAGTATCATCATGTCGAACTACGTCCGCATTGGCGGCCTCAATGTGCACCGCGCGCTGCGCAAGGTGATCGAGGAGGAGATCGCGCCCGGCACCGGCATCACGGCGACCAAGGCCTTCGAGGGCCTCGAGGCGCTCCTCAAGGAGTTCGCCCCGCAAAACGAGGCCCTGCTCCGCAAGCGCGATGCCATCCAGGCCCAGATCGACGCCTACTGCCTCAAGCACAAGGATAACTGGGACCCCTCCGAGTACGCCGCCTTCCTGGCCTCCATCGGCTACCTCGTCCCCGAGGGCCCCGAGTTCAAGGTGAGCACGGACCGCGTCGACGCCGAGATCTCCGTCACCCCGGGCCCCCAGCTCGTCGTCCCCGTCGACAACGCCCGCTACGCCCTCAACGCCGCCAACGCGCGCTGGGGATCCCTCCTCGACGCCTTCTACGGCACCGACGCCGGCCCGCCCGATACCGACGGCGCCGAGAAGGGCAAGGGCTACAACCCGGTCCGCGGCGGCAAGGTCTTCGAGCTCACGCACGCCTTCCTCGACGAGCACTTCGCCCTCGCCTCGGGCGCCAAGTACGGCGACGTCAAGGAGTTCCGCCTCAACGGCTCGGCCCTCGAGGTCGCGCTCAAGTCCGGCAAGGCCGCCGCGCTCGCCAGCCCGGAGAAGTTCGTCGGTTACGCCAAGGGCGGCGCCGGCCTCACCTCGGTCGTCCTCCGCAACAACAACCTCCATGTCATTATCGAGATTGACGCCAACACCGAGATCGGCAAGGGCCACGCCGCCGGCGTCAAGGACGTCGTCGTCGAGTCCGCGCTCACCGCCATCTGCGACATGGAGGACTCGGTCGCTGCTGTCGACGCCGAGGACAAGGCCCACGTGTACTCTAACTGGTGCGGCCTCATGCGCGGAGACCTCGCGGAGAAGTTCTCCAAGGGCGGCAAGACCCTCACCCGCAAGATGAACCCGGACCGCACCTACACCGCCCCGGACGGCTCCAAGCTCGTGCTCCCCGGCCGCACCGTCCTTCTCGTCCGCAACGTCGGCCTCCACCTCACCAACGACTTTGTCACCTTTGCCGAGACCAACCAGCCCGTCCCGGAGAACATCGTCGACTGCTTCGTCGCCGTCCTCGCCGGTATGCACGACCTCAAGAAGCCCGCCTCGGCGCCCAAGAACTCGCGCGCCGGCAGCATCAACATCGTGCGCCCCAAGCTCCACGGCCCCGAGGAGGTCGCCATGGTCAACACCATGTTCGACCGCGTCGAGCAGATCCTCGGCCTCGCCCCGGACACCGTCAAGATCGGCGTCATGGACGAGGAGCGCCGCACCAGCGCCAACCTGAAGGAGTGCATCCGCGAGGTCAAGTCGCGCTGCATCTTCATTAACACCGGCTTCCTCGACCGCACTGGTGACGAGATTCACACCTCCTTCCGCCTCGGACCCATGCTCCCCAAGGGCGACATCAAGCAGGCCGCCTGGCGCCTCTCGTACGAGGACCGCAACGTTGACATTGGCATCGCCACCGGCCTCGTCGGCCGCGCCCAGATCGGCAAGGGCATGTGGGCCAAGCCCGACATGATGAAGGAGATGCTCGAGAAGAAGATCACCGAGCCCAAGCAGGGCGCCACCACCGCCTGGGTCCCGAGCCCCACCGCCGGCACCCTCCACGCCATCCACTACCACATGGTCGACGTCATGGCCGTGCAGAAGGAGATCGAGGCCGGCGGCCCCCGCGGCACCATGTCGGACCTCCTCACCCCGCCCCTCGTCCCGGCCGGCCAGACCCTCTCCAAGGAGGTCATCACCCACGAGATGAAGGACATGGTCCAGGTCATTCTTGGCTACGTCTCTCGATGGATCTTCATGGGCGTCGGCTGCAGCAAGGTCCCCGACATCAACGACGTCGGCCTCATGGAGGACCGCGCCACCCTGCGCATCTCTAGCCAGCTGCTCGGCAACTGGCTCCACTTTGGCCTCATCACCGAGGACGAGCTCATCTCCACCGCCAAGGAGATGGCCAAGATTGTCGACCGCCAGAACAACGGCCAGGCCGGCTACGTGTCCATGGCACCGGACTTTACCGACAACGGCTTCCGCTGCGCCATCGAAATGATCCTCAACGCGCGCGACTGCCCCAACGGTCTCACTGAGGGCACCCTCGCCAAGTTCCGCCGCGCCGAGAAGGCGCGTCTCGCTTCCAGCAAGCTCTAAAGCCTGGCGCGAAACCAGACTCGACCTCAGGCTAAAGCGCACGCTTACTGCGCCTGATCAATTGTTCGCGCTTCCTGCTCCGCTGTCGTCTTCGGGAGCGGGACAGGGCCCACTCTTCGCACCGTACCATCGTAAATCTCTCTTGTGGTGGCAACTGCGTTGCCAACGTGAATGAACAGCCACCCAGCAAATCCTATTTCTACTTTTTATATGCTCATGCGGGCGTGGAGGGTGAAAGGTCCAAACTAAATACAGTCATCGAGGGCGAGTGCACGAGGAAAGAAGTAAAGCCCATCAGTCAGGCGTGCGAAGAGGGTAGAGTCTCGAGCTCTTGGAGCTCTGTGGTCCTAAAGTCGTGCGCCATGTACTGCGCCTGCACGATGACGCGATCCATGTCGAGTGCCGGCAGGTTATGCAAGAACGCGACAATCTCGCCGTGCTCAAGCTCAACGAGGTCTGCCTGGCAGTTCTCCAAGATCGCCAGACACACAAAGGTATGCAGCTCGAACCCGTGGCCGTCGGGCGCCGCAAAGTAAGAGTCCCACAGACGCAGACAGCACGCAAAGGGCAGCTCCCGGCACAGCAGCCAAGGCAGCCACGAGGACGCCCACCGCACGGCCTCAATGTCCTCCTCCTCGAAGTGGGTGAAGAGCTCCGGAAGTCGCGAGCGAAAGAGCATCAGGAAGCGCCCAATCGTCGTGCGCCCGTTATCGGCGCCAAAGTAAGACTCGAGCGCGCGCATCAGGTGCTGGAAGCAGGTCTTCGCCTCCGACTCCTTGCGCATGAGCAGCGCGAACGGAGCCGCCGCCTGCACGAGCGCCGCGTGATGGACGTGCCAGGTCGTGTTGTTGGTCCGTTCGAGGTGGTCAAAGAGTATGTTGAAGATCTTCTTCTGGATCTTGGCCCACCGAAACCGCGGCGTTCGCCGCTCGAAGCGCGACATTTCGCTCTGCAGCACGCGCACCATTTCCGCATCCGTGAGGCCGTCCTGCTGGTTGCCCACCACCGCGGGGCCCAGGCCCTCGTCCATAACGACCTCGTCCCGAAGGTCGTCCACGGAGGCCGCCGCGGCGTCCGCAGCGGCCGCGGTCGAGGCGTCCGCCGCCGCGTCCCCGGCGTGGCTATTGTGCAGCTGCTGTTGCTGCTGCTGCTGCTGGTGGTTTTGCTGCTGGTGGTTTTGCTGCTGGTGGCTCTGCTGGCCGTCCTGGCCCTCGTCGGGGCCGACGGTCGCGGAAGCCGACGGCGCGAGCAGCGCGGGCAGCAGCACCTTCCACACGCGCGCGCGGACGTCGTCCGGGATGCCGTAGAAGGCGATGTCGCGCAGGCGGTCCAGGTCCACCGTCATCTCCGGCCGCACCAGCTCCAGGAACTCCGCGCTCTCCGCCGCCATCGCGCGCGCGATCTCCGCCGCGCGCCGCTCCCGCGCGCGCGCTCGCGGCGCGCTCGGGCTCCCGGGTCTGGGGCCTCCCTCAAGGATGAGCGATACGACCCTTGCACGGGTCCGAACGCCCGCGCGGGGCTTCGGCGGCATGGTGTACACATCAGGCCGTCCAAAACTGCTCCGTCCCGCCTCGCGGCGCTTGGCGAGCGTGCTCCCCGAGATGTCTGTATCGCTCGAGAACATCCCGGCCGCCTGGAGGACCTATGAATCAATGAGCGATGAATCATTTGCAAGATTGGGAAGTCTCGACCTCCTCCAAACTCTGCTCCATTGCGTCTCGAGGCACAAGTTGGCAAGCGTCCTTCTTATGAAGCTTGCGTCGCTCGAGAAAATCACGATCCCGTCTGGAGGATGCTTGAATAAATGATTGAGCGACTGGTCATTTGCAAATTGATTTGGGAAGCATGCGGCTTATCCAGGACTCTGTTCCATCCTGCCTCGCGGCGCTTGATCGTGCTTCTCGAGATTTTCACGCCGCTCAAATCTCTTTGTTGGTCTCGCTGATTGAGCATTTGCGAAAGGTTTACCAAGGACCGGGACCCAGAGCTTGCATTGTATCAAACTAACCACCTTAAAAGTTTAAGGTCCTTGCTGGTAGCGAGTGATTCTGATTCTTGGTTGGCCAGAACCGGAGACCGCCGAGACAGGTGCGCGCGCGACGAGGCCTGCTGCGCGCGCCCCCTTGCGACGCGGCGGCGCGGAGAAGCCCCCCCGCCCCCCCCCCGGAAGCGACCCGCGGAGTCCTGCGGCCGCCGCGCGAGCGTGGGGCGCTGCAGGAGGCGGAGCCCGAGGAGACGGCAGGACCGCGAGGGCCGGCCCATATAATACGTAGGGACCATGGCTGGCCAGAAGCGCAAGACGCCCGCCAAGAAGACGGCGGCGACGACAGCGGCGCGCAGCGCCAAGAAGGCGACCAAGGCGGACGCCAAGCTGACCGCGTCCGCCAAGAAGAAAAACGCAGCCGCGGAGGAGGCAGATGAGGATGTCGACAACAGCACCAAGGCCAAGCGTGCCGCGACCAATGTCGAACGCAATGTCCGCATGCGCAAGGCCATGCAGGCCCTCGGTCGCCTCGGCGAGGATGAAGACAGCGCCGACGACAGCGCTGCGGACGATGACAACGTCGATGACCGCTTCGTCCCGCTGACCGAGGCCGATCGGGACCCTGACGCCGCGAGCGACATCGAGGAGAACGAAGACGATGAGGAGAGCGACGAAGAAGGTGAGGATGAAGAGTCCGACACCCAAGACGCAAACGAACAAGCTGACGGCAGCGAGGACGAGGACGAGGCGGAGGCCAAGGAGCGTCCCACGAAAAAGTCGAAAAAGGTGACCGGCGCTGCAGCGACGGAGAAGACGGACGCAGCGACAAAGAAGAAGAAGAAGGGTGACACGCGCACTTCCACGATCCGCAGCAAGGAGGGTGTCGTGTACCTTGGCCACATCCCGAACGGCTTTTTTGAGGACCAGATGAAGGGCTTCTTTTCGCAATTTGGCACTGTTCGCCAGCTGCGCCTCTCGCGCAGCAAGAAGACCGGCCGCTCGCGCGGCTACGCATTCATCCAGTTCGAGAGCAATGAAGTGGCAAAGATCGTTCAAAAGGCAATGCACAACTACCTCCTCTGCGATAAGCTCCTCGTCTGCGAGCTCGTTAAGCCGGAAGACGTCCACGAGCGCATGTTCGCCAACGCGAACCGCCGCTTCCGGAATGTCAATTGGGCTCGAGTAGACGCTAAGCGTCTCAACAAGCCTCGCACCGCCGAGGAGGCCGAGAAGCGCCTCGAAAAGCTCAAGAGCCGCCGCGCCAAGCAGCAAAAGCGCCGCGAAGCCTTGGGCATCGACTATGAGCTCCCTGGATACGCCTGAACCACGCGGTCTCCCGATTTGTTGAGACCTCGTCTGAACTCTTCCGTATGTACGTACCAGCATAATACATCGAAACCGATCAGAACCAGCTGTCATATGTGCATGGCGCCATGTCAATTCCGGGGCGCGGAAGCAAAGGACAGAGCTTGACGCGTCCTTCTCGACTTGGCCCGAATGCCTAGCACGCTTACGTACGTACATACGTGCTTGGCTTAATCTAGCAATGATTGGGCGTTGCCAAATCCACAGCAACATTGATCATATGCGTCAAAAGTGCCTCTCCAAATAGACTGTGAGGTCAATTTATGGTTCATCCGTCCATGCCGGACGCGAGTGAATTCACAATGAAATCAAATCAAAGCTCGGCCCAGCTGTTGGTGTGCGCTAGCGCGGAACGCTAATTTTCGGTGAGAACGCCGCAAGAAGCGAACCGGTTCACGCATGACCAGGCAATCTTGGCGAAGAGCGCACTCAGAGTCAGGCTCTTGCAGCTTGCCAGGCCTCGAGTAGGTCCCCAAGCTCTGCATAGCCCGAGGCAAGAGCCAAGTGGCCTGGCCACGCGCCGCCGCAGCGCGCCATGGCTCGGGCGGATGCGGGGTCCGGCGGGGCACGCGTGAACCCGAGGGAGACGAGCGAACCCCGCGCGTGGCTGAGCGAGATACCTGCCGCCGCAGAGAGGCTAAGGCGCAAACACCGAGGCCGAAAATGGCCGCTCGTACACCTGCACGGCGTCGGGCTCAACGCACACGTGGTAGCGAGCGAGGAGACTTTGCTCGACCTCTTGCGGTTGCCCGGGTGCCTCGACAGGCTTCGCCGTCAAGGGTATGCGCTCAAGGAGATCCTGCGACTGCGCCTGCACGCCGCACAGCTCTGCAAGCGCCTCGACATCACCCCGCCGCGCTTCCAGCAGGTTATTCGTGTCGCGCTGCGCGAGAACTTGGCGCGGTTTGCCCCGGACTTCCTTCCCCCAGGCGACCAAGTCGACGCGCGCCGCGCGTACTTGGTCCAGCGTCACAAGGAAGCTGTTTACCGCGGAGCAAGTCTCGCACAAGCACTTGCTCGCGGCTTTCTTACGCGCAAGCTTCCGCGAATGTTGCCATGGAAACGCCGCATCGCGCGGTGTCAGCGGCTCATTGAATGGGAAGTCTTGGGCGAGGTCTGCGTACGCGCCAAGGTCGACCACAAAGAGGCGGCTTGGTCGCGGATGCGTCGCATGCAGGTGGTCATTAGCCAAGGAGAGATCCTGCTGTGCAGCCCGGAGGCCGAAAACCGTCACGAGGCCCTGGCCTCGCCCTTCCTGACCATTTACACAGATTCGGACGTACGCGTGTGGATCATCTCTTCGCGTACTGCGGTCCTCCGCAATAAGACCAAGACCCAGTTTCCGGGCTGCTGTCTCGAGCCTTGCGTGGTTGATGAAGGCGGGCTTGAGGCCTGGGTCTCGCAAGTGGAGCGCGAACGTTTGCGCGCCGAGATGCTCGCAAAACCGAGCCGCGGCGCGGTCTGGTGGTACGCATGCTCGGATAAGCCCGTGCACGTGGCGGTCATTGACAACCTCAACCGTTTCCTGCGAGGCATTGTCGGTGAAGCGCGCGCCCGCGCCGCGTGCAACGAAAGGTACCAGCGGTGGACTGTTGAAGCGAGCACGAAACGGCCCGCGAGAGCTCAACGAGGCCTCGACGCGAGACTTGGACCGCATCAAATCCGAGGAGTTCGGGACCGCATCGGGGCGCTCAAGACACGACTTGCAGCTTGCCGCAAGGAGCGCGCCTGGGCGCGGGAAGAACTCGCCGCGCTGGCGGCGTGCCGCGGTGAAGGCGACCGAAATGAGCTTCCTCCGCTACCCAAAGCCTTGAAGAGCTTCTGGATGGTCAGCATGTCGCGACGGCGCGCCTTTGGTGCCGGTCATGCCTTTGACGTAAGCTGGCAGGGCAACTTCTTCACAAGGCATCGCGCCGGATACGTGGCGTCTTTGCATGGCAATCTGCGCTGGCGCGCCCTCGAGTTCCTCTCGCTGCGAAGAGATATCGCCAGCGAGCAGGGCATCGTGGTGTCAGCCATGGCGCACCAATACCGGCGATGGCGCGCCCGCCGAGCGCTCCAAGCTCGGCACAGACGTGCAGTCGCGACCAAGGTGCGGTTTCGGGAGTCCATGGAGGACTTTGACAAACGCCTTGAGAGCATGGCGCACGTGCGCGACTCGCTCGCGGCCCTCAATCGGCAATGCGCAGCGCGTGCTATGCAGCGCGCGTACAGATCTCGGCGCGCCTGGGATGCCCAGCGGGCGTGTGCCGCGCTCGTCATCTGCAGGTTTGGCCGATTTTGCGTTGCGCGCTTGGAAGTCTGGCGCCTCCTACGGCTCAAGGCCGACCAGGATGCAAAAGTCCGCTTCTGCTTGCAGCGGATGCGTGACCGCACCAGGATCAAGGCTTTTGCCCGCTGGCAGGAATTCTTCGAGAACCATGTCATTTGGAGGCAACGCCTGGAGACGCTGCAGCGCCGCTGCGCCAATCGGACCCTATGTCGCACTGCGCACGCCCTCTTTGATATGCGCCGCGGGCTCGCCGAGGGGCTGCTCGACTCGGGCGCTCTCCACCCGCGCCTCGGTCAACTTTTAGGTGAATTCATGCAGCGCCGCCATCTCGATTTGCTGCTGTGCCGTCTCGCGAACGATTTTGCGTCACGGTCCGCATATGGAGTCCCGGCGCGCACCATGGAAAGTGATGCGCGCCTCTCGTGTCATCGCAAGAGGTACGCAGATTCGCCGCGGAGGTGGCGGCTGCCCATCTCGAATCCGAGCCAAGCCTTGGACGACATCCTGCTTCCGTACTACCGTTTTCCGCTCGTCGATGTGAGCTCGCGTGGCCAGTTCCTGCTCTGCAACTTCTGGCGCGTCATGATGGCCCTCAATGCCGCGTACTGGGCTTTTTCGCAGACGCTGCGCAAGGCCTGCACCTGGGATTTGCGAGCGCAGAGCGAGGCAGTTCTTGGCGAGCTGCGTCGCAAGAGCCGGACGTCGGCGTCGCAGCGCATGGTTGTCGACCCTCCGAAGGACCCTCTGATTCGCATTCACGCCCCTTCTGAGCTTTGCGTGGAGTGCGCCGCCCTCCTCGTCAAACTTCAGCACCGATGTCCGCGCTGCGACGAGCTGCGCGTTCGTAGAGAACCCAGACGCCGCGACCTTCGCGTAAATTGTGGGTCGACGAGCATGGAGCCAGCAATCTGTGAGGAGGACCCTTTCGATCGCTACGACGACCAGGCGATGCCTTGCATTGGGATCACCTGGCCTTCGAAGCAATCGCGTTACCTCGAATCCCTCCATGCGGCCTTTTTTCGCCGCTTGGAAGGGTCCCAGGATCGCCTGCTCAAGCGGTGGCTTGAGGTTTGCCCGGAGCGCTTCATGACGGCCACTCCCGACACCGTAAGGGCGCACCTTGACCACGAGGCCGAGTGGTGGTCAGCAACGCAGATGGTTTCTGGCGAAGCATCTACGTAGCGTACTCCAAACCTGAGCATTTGGCCGTCTGAGATTCCTTGCTACGTATGTCAAAGCCTCACGAGATCAATCGACGGCGAGGAGATCGCGGCACGGCATCTGGAACTTGTGACCTGCACAGGTTCTGCGGTGCCGGTACTAGTACGTGTCGGATCTCTCGCTCATCTCTTCAGGTCCCATCATTGCATCCCGGCTGCCATCAAATCCATGCTTCGTCTCTGCATCGGACGGGCGGAGGTTGTCCATGTCCATGATGATGATAGTAGGAAGTGCTCCAAGTAGAAAACCGTTTGCGAGTCGAATGTCCCCCTGCCTCGATTGACGTCATGGTCCGCCTGCAACCGCCCAAGTTGCCCATCCGAGTTCGTCCAGCTAGGCCTGCCCAGAACTCGAAGACGCGGATCTCCTCAAGCTTCTCGAGCTTCCCGGGCTTCGCGGGCTTCGCGAGCAAGCCGTCGAATCAATCGCCTTCGCAGCGAGTTTGCTTCGCAGGGTCCTTGCTTGGGGTCGTGCGCGTTGGCCTGCTGCTGCTCTGCACTGCAAGCACGTCCAACGTTCTAACGCTTGCTGCCGACGCTTCGATCACAGACAGACCCCGCAATCGAGCCCGCGTACGCTGCTTCTTCTGCGCGGTCGCTGCCGTCGAGGAGCGAGCGCAGACGGGGACCGAGGCGCGCGGCGCGAGCGAGGGCGCGGGCTGCATTCCATTTCGCGGGCCGCGGAGCGCGGACGAAGATGGCCACGATGAAGCTCGGCGGCGGGAGCGCCAAGTGCGCCTGCTGCGAGAAGGCCGTGTACAAGCTCGAGGAGCTCCAGGTGGACAAGGCCGTGCTGCACAAGTCGTGCTTCAAGTGCTCGCACTGCAACCGCCAGCTGACGCTGTCCAACTTCGCGGCGGTCTCCAACAAGTTCTACTGCAAGACGCACTTCATCGAGCTCTTCCACTCCGCGGGAGGCAAGTACTCCGTCTTCGGCGGCGATGAGTTCAAGATGAAGGAGTCGGGCGCCTTCGCCAGCATGGTCCCTCAAAACTCGAGCAATAAGACCGCGGCCGCGGCTGCCGTCAAGAGCTCGCCGCCGACCTCGAGCTCCGCCGCAGCGCCCCCGAAGAAGGTCACCAGCGCCAGACCGGAATCGTCGAAGAAGGAGTCCTCGACCGCGAGCGAGAAACCCGCGAGCGCGGCGGCGCCGGTCTTTAAGGCCGACGACTCGTGTCGCGATGGCTCGCCCGAGAAGAAGAGCGGCAAGTACCTGTCCCTCAAGCAGCGCATGCAATTGTACCAGCGCAACGCCTCGAACAGCACGGACGAGGCCGAGGAAGATGAAGAAGAAGAGGAACACGACGAGTTTCCCCAGGCCGCCGCGCCGCCCCCCGCGGTGCCAGCGGTCAAGATCAAGCCCGCCGCGAAACCGCAGGAGTCCGTGGTGGCCAACAAGCCGGCAGGCAAGCTTCCCAGCAGGCTGCCAAGCAGCCTGAGCTCGTCGTCCCAGGACACCGTCGAGGAGGCCAGTCCGGACCTGGAGCAGGACGAAGACGAGGATGTATCCACCGAGCACTTCAGCGCTTCAGTGTCGACCTCGATCCCGAGACGCGCCAATGCCGACGCCTCGGTGGACGCCACGTCCCCCACGCGGAGCCGCACCACGTCCATTTCGGATCTTGTTAGCTCGATCAGCCTCAACGACCCGGCCCAGGACATGTCGGACGACGTCTCGACGTTGCAGCGCCAGCTCAGCGAGGCTCGCGAGGCGCTGCGTCTCTTGCACGTGCGAGCGGACTCGCTCAAGGAGGACAACGAGAGACTGACCGAAGCGAATGTACACTTGAAGAAGGAACTCGCCGTGCAGACGGCCAAGGCGCTCGAGTCTGATGAGTGGTGCGCTAAGCTCTCACAAGACCTCAAGTCCCTCAAGACGGTCCACTAGAGTGGCGAGCCGAGGCTAGATATACATATAGAAACATCTGCGAATAGGTGAACGTTCGAGCTCGGAAGCTGATTATGTAAGGTCAAAATAGATAAGCAGCGCCGCTCCAAGCTTGCTTAGACAAAGGTGCCAGGACGGCCCGAGCGACGCGCGCGGGTGGCCAGGCCCCGGAACGAGGCGCTCTTGCGGGTCTGCACCAGGAGCGCCCGCGTTTCGCCAAGAAATGCCTCGATAGCGTCCTTCATGTCTTCCACAGGGATGGACTTGCTGCACAGACTATAGGAGATCCCCTGGTCCTTGATAATGTACCCGATGCCAATTCCGTGCTCGGAGACGGGCCCGAAGCCGAAGAGCTTGAGGGCCGGGTTGCCACAGTTACTCGTGGATAGAATGGTCTCGCCGAGGGCGGCGTATCCAGGGCTCGAAAAGATGGCCGGGAGCGGCTCTTGCGGGTGCGCCAGCGCCCAGTAGCACTTGAGCGCGTACAGGTGACGATCGACGCCCTGGCCCTGGCTGCAGCGGCGCGTCATGGCCGAGTGCGCCTTGGTGGCCTCTTGCAGCGCGCTCAGCTTTTCCGCAGGCGTCGCCTCGGCGCTGTAGAAGACGTCGACAAAACGCTTGGCCTCGGGCGTTACGGACCGGCCGGCCTCCGTGCGGCCCTTGAGAAACGCCTTGGTCATGACGGACTCGTACGTGTTTGAAAGCTCGCCGGTGACGGCATGCAGCGCCGACATCATGCTCATTTGCACGTAAGCGTCCGGGCTGAGCTTTTGCGAGACAATAAAGCGCTTGCCGTAGTCCTTGTACTCGAGGCACGCGATCTGAAAGGGCTCGACAAAGTCCGCCAGCAGACGGTCTTGCGCATCGCGCACGCTCTGCTCAAGTGCCGGGCTCAACACGAACTCGAGTTTGCGCGGCGACGTAGTATACTTGTCCGAGGCCTGTTCCTGCGGCGCCTGAGACGAAGCTGACTGGGCGGCGGCGGCCTGGTTGAAATGCACGCTCTTGAGCACGCTCGGGACGGCCTGCTTGCCGCTGATGGTTTGTGCGTAGCGAATGATATTGTCGCTGAAGACATCGCTGACCATGCGCAGAACAGAGTGTCCATCGGCCGGGGTGTGCTCGAAGTTGATCTGCGCCGACCCATTCTCGCAGACAATGAGGCAAAGCTTGTCGTACCAGCGGTTGAACACCGTCCCTCGCTGGACGCCCGCATCGTCGAGGACGCTAAGTCCCCGGAGTGCGTTGGCAGAAGTCTCGGCCGCGTCGGTGGGCGCGCAGTCGTCGAGGCAGACCACAAAGAGCGCGGCGTCGATGATCGCAAGGGCAGCGGCGTTGTCGGCAGCCTCGTCGGCGAGGTCAGTCCGGACCTGGCCCCAGAGCGACCGTTCTTCAGCCGTGAGCGCGCCGACCGAGCTGGCCTGCGCTTCGGCGGCGTCCATGTATGTCGCGTTGGCCCGCACGCGCTCAAAGCATGAGGCGAGCGCGTCTGCGGAGACGAGGAGGTCGCCGGCCTCGGTGACGACGTCGAAGTAGTACATTTGCCCGTGGCACATGACGACGATGTGCGTCGAGTCCTGGGCGGTCTCGATGCGGTCGCCCTCGTCGCCGCGGCCCGGGATGCGCGCGCTCCCGAGAACCTTGCGGTACTGCGACATGCACAGCGGCGTTTTGCGCGCCATGTCCACGGCCATGGTCTCGTTGCGCACGGCCTTGACAAACTTGAGCATGGAAAGCGTCAAGTTCGTGGCGCGCTGGATTTGGTCGTTGCGTGCGGGTGTCGGGTCGTCCTCCAGTACGAAGAACGGGTTGACGTTGACGATGACAGGCACGAGGTACTTGAGGTAGGCGTCGTCCCAGAAGGCGTCGACGTAGTTATCCTGGGTCTCGGCGTACGCCAGGAGCTCGTCCTGCAGCGCGGGGCCCTGGTCCTCGAGGAAGGCGCGGACCGCGGCCTCCGTCTCCTGAAAGTCCTCGCTCCCGAGCAGGGGCCTGACGGTGCTCATGAACCTCTCGCAGGTGGCCTCGAGCGCCGGCACGGGCAGCCGCGGCAGCTTGCTCTGGAAGCGGAAGGTGCCAAGCTCGTCGGCGCCCTGCTGCGTCTGCTGCGTCTTCGCGCGCGGTGGGGCCTCCTCCTCGCGGGCCGCGCGGGGCTCCTCGGCGCGCGCGGGCTTGGCGGCGGCGGCGGCGGCGGCGGCGGCGGCGGAGTCCGCGCCCGTCGTCCCGTCGTGGCCCCAGGACTTCCCTCCGCGCGCGAGCCGCGGCGCCGCGGCCCCGAGGCGCTGCGCGGAGTTGCCCATGCTGGCGCGCGGGTCGCGCGGGTCGCGCGGGTGCGGATGCCGCGGGAGGTATCGGTCGGGGAGCGGGCGGTGGCTCTTGGATTGAGGGTTGAGGACTTGACGAAGGAGTTCTGCGAGGACGGCTCGACGGCGCGGAGACTAGACTCGGAGCGGCACGCGCTGCGACCTCATGAAAGTCACTCCAAAGCTCCAAGGCTGCCGCTACTTTACTACTTTCGCACCCGCTCGCTTGCCCCACTGCACCAGGGCACCCTGGCCACGACAAGACGAGGCAAAACCGCGAACGCGGCGGCGCTGGAAGCTGGTTGCGATCCCCGTCGTCATCCGGCGGTACTAGGCCGACACGGACCCAAGGTATGTCGTGTAGCTCATGACGTACGTGTTCCTGTGCCCGTACGGTACGGACGTACGTACGGTACCTGGTACGGCTGGTACGTACGTACGTACTACACCATGGTACGTACTAGCCTAGGCCTAGGCCTACGTACCGTACGTGACCCCGTACGTACTACGTACCCGTACTACGCAGCGAAGGAAGGCATGGACGTGGGCAAGCCGACCTCAGCCTCCACAGCGGCGTTGCGTAGATTGATGACAGCTCGAGAATGTGCTGTGGATGATCAGGATTTCTGCCTTGATGAGTGGCCCAGCTCTTGAGGCGAAGTCAAGATCGCCCGCGAATTGTCACGGAACTTGAGATCCTCGAGCTCGGAGAATCCAGCTGCCAGCTGCTGACGTTTTCTTACTTTTGGCAGGCATCGCCGTTGCTTTTTAGAAGCTGACTACGGGTAGGCTCGGCTTAGTCGGGCCGTATCCGAGTCCTGCTGACGATGTCTCCGCGAGCGAACCCCGCCTCGCGAACCGAGTGCAATTCACGTCTTGCGCGCCTTTGTAAAACAGGAGCCCTCGAGTGTCCTCGAGCTGCACCGTAGGCCTAGTCGAAGGACGGGTTAGGATACCGCGAGCCCGGACGTAGATTAACAAAGAGATCGTGCAAGTCTCATTGGCGAAAGCGTCGCGACTCGCGAAAGCCCTGCAGTCGTCCACCGGCCGCATTCCTTCCCCTGGATGCCATCTGCACCTGCTCACATCTGCTCATCCTCTGCAAGTGCGATTCGCCATTGTCGGCTTGCTATCGATGCCAACAGCAGCCAGCTGCATTTGCCTTCTTCAACCTCGTCTTCACCACGAGAACCGAAGTCCACGCCACGACCACCTTCATCACAGCCTTCATCAGCCAGCAACTTGCTGGGCTTCAAGTTCCCAAGCAAGAACTCTACCCGTCTTGCGCTTCGTGCCTCGCCGTGTCTCGGATGCCGGACTTCGACTTCGTCCAGGTGGAAATTATGGTCATGTGCTTAGTTAGAACCGTCTGCCCCGATTGCTCAGTGACTGTCAGCGCCGAGTCCTTGGCGTCTCCTCGCCGGGCGGGGCCCGTGCTCTGCTCACGAGCTTGGTGCTCACGAGCTTGGAGCTTGGTCGGGGCTGCTCCGTCCGGGTTGGGGTCGGTTTTACCCGTCAACTTGAGAGCACGACGCCGCCGCTGTCGAGTACGAACGGAACTCAAACGCCGGCCCCGACCCGGAGCCGGACCCGACGGCGCGAGAACCGCCCGAGGCCGCGGGCGCGTCTCGGCGCGGGCCGCGCCGCGCCGCGCCGCCCCGCGAGCAGAGCATAGCGTAGCACAT
>KQ758850.1:15004356-15022055 GCA_001462505.1 Aurantiochytrium sp. T66 | reverse complement strand
AAAGAAAAAGAAAAAGAAAAAGAAAAAGAAAAAGAAAAAGGCGAAAAAGAAAATAAAATGAAAGAGAGGGCGGTAACAAGCGCCACTGCGGGGGTAGGACGGCGGACCGACCGCTTGTGGACAGCGCGCAGGGCCTGTCAACAGCGACAGCGACATCCACATCCACATGGCCATGCCGCGCCATGCCATGCCGTGGCCATCCATCGCCTGCTTTGCGCCGGCACTGCAGCGCCTCAACCTCTCAATAAACTAAACTTCCCCGCCCCACCCCCGCTTTGGCGCGCCGCGCCCCAAGGCTTCCCGGGCGTTGCCACGCCGTGGGTGGGGGGGGGTGAGCCTCGAGCATGATTACCAGCCCATGCCGATCGATCGATCCATCGAAGCCGGCCGACTTCATCAGGCTCCCAGGCCTGTCTGCTTGCACGACGCGAGCTTGTGCGTGCGTACGTGCGTGTGTGCGTACGTACGTACGACCACTCGCGCGTGGCGTGGCGTTCGCCCAGACGGCCGCCCTCGGCCCGGCTCCTCGGCCGGTCGGTCTCGGGCTTCGTACGTACGTACTGACGTCTAGGTTACTAAAATCATAAAAAAGTCTGGGTGCATGTCGGACGTTTTATTGGTACAGGCTGAGCGAGTTTGACCGGCCGGATAAACCGGAGCTTTTTCGCGGCGCGACGGGGATTTCTGGGTTGTCTTGGGGGGGGGCAGGCTGGGAAGGAGAAGAGAGCCGGTGCGGAGCAGATAAGGTGGTTCGAGATTTGCGGAACCCAAAATTTGAATTTTGCAGAACCCTCAATTTTTCAATTGCCCCGTTCTCCAAGCAAGAATTATCGGCTGAGATAGCAGGAAGTCTCTGCTCTTGGGCCATGAAACCTGGTCGGGATCCGGGAAAGTAAGCTTCTATCAGGGAGGAATCTCGGTGGGAGAGATAAATCTGGACCACGTGGCAAGGTTTCTTGGTGAGTCATACCGGTGGTTACTCAGTTAGGATAAATCTAGTTTGGGTGGACCCGTGCCCATTCTCGGAGTGCAGGTCGCCCTGTCCAAGTTCAGGACTCGCTACATCAACATGGGGTCCTGAGACGCGTGGAACACGTCTTCATCATCGCTCTCAACATCCTCGTTGCGGCCAGGTTGCTCCGTCTCGCGTGTATCGCTTGTGCCGTCCAGGTTGTTTTTCTTGTCAATCAGGTCGTACTTGCGAAGAGTCTTGAGCGCTCGCTCCATCGAGAAGGTGCGCTCGTCATCTCTCAGTTGCTTCACCCAGAACATTATCCACGTATTACAGCGTTCGAAGAGCGTGTTGCCGTGCCCGGCGGCTGCGTGATGCTTGTTTGATCCCTTGGCCGTGCCGTTGCCGCGACGCAGGAGAACTGTCCAGAGCCAGGCCATCTGATACTTGGATACCGTAGAGAAGAAGTCGGAGAGAGTCACAGACTTCTGCCGGAGGAAGGCGCCAACAGAGCTCGACTTCTCGGGCAACAAGGTGTAGGCAGCCCAGGCCATGACGAGCTCGATAATCTTCTCGTCGAGGCCCCCTGACAAAAGATGGATGAGAGGATGTATGCTGTTAGTGAGCTGTTGCTTCGCGTCTTCCAGCAGCATGCTCTCGTCTCCAAACCAAACTTACAGCCATCGTCCAGCGTCCACTTGAAGATGCATTCGAGCGAGATTCCGCTACTAGCAGACCGTTCATCGACCTCGCACGTGATGCCGCCTCGCTTCTGCTTCTTGCGGATCGGCACGAGCCTTTCATCATCGTCGCGAGGCATCCACTCCTTCCTGCCCGTAGGCATGCGATCTGCTGGCACACCCGCAAAGCGCAAAAGGTCAAGTTGTGTCCCAGTTGACTCGCAGAGCATCTTCTCGAGCTTCGGAGTATCTTTGCTCACCTTCTTCACGAAGGCACTCCGTTCCTTGCCGATGAACGCCGCCACGCCTGCGCGACACGCAGGATTGCCCAATAGCATCGTTCACAGCACGCGGTACAAGAGCTCATGGATCGGCCTCTTGTCTGCATGGCGCTTCTGCTTCTTCGCGCGCTTGATCTCCATGAACCTGTCGTGGTGCGCCTTGCTCACGTCCATCGCTGCATTGGGGTCATAGCCCCACCAGTCCCTCAGGAGTGCTCTTTCGGTTTCAATGATGAAGATATGCGTCTCACAGGTGTACTGGCTCTTCCACACGGCAGTGCCCGAGAAGAACATCCCGTTGACCTTGACGGTCGACAAACCGCTCAGCTGGGTCAGGATCTTGTAGACGACCATCCTGAACATCTCCTTCCCCGCCTTCGCGCCAGCATCGACGAATCGTTTCTCATCTCCCTGGACGTCCTTTGACGAGAACGACTCGGTGTCGTCGGAAGCGATCAGGTCCCCCAGGACGCGCTCCGCAGTCTCCAAGTACATCACGCAGCGTTCCTGAGCGATGCCCACCGGCTTCACCTTGTCGCTTTCCTGCGCGGCGGCCTCCAAGTCGTCCACCTCGTCCACCTCGTCGTTGTCGTCCACCTCATCCGGCTGCTTGCGCTTGTTGGGCCTCCGGGCCTCGTGGGCATAGCCTGCCTGGGAGCCCTCGAGGTCGCTGTCGCTGTAGGACCGCTCCGACGCCGTGCTCGCCCCTTCGCCGCGTCCGTTCCGCGGCATCCTTTCCTAGGTTCCTTCGTCCAAATCCTTCCGCGGATCGCGCGCTCTGCTCTCTCCGCTCAGCTATGCTCGGCGGGTTGGCGTGGCTTTCGCTCCTCCCTTGTTTCGAATATGCTGCCCGCCGCGCCGCGCTGCCCGCTGCGCCGCGCTGCCCGCTGCGCCGCGCCTCGCGCGCCTCGCGTGCCTCGCCGGCGCTGGCGGCGTCCCTCATGGTCTCGGTGGTTTGTGTTCTGGACTTGGGCGAGGCTGGTGAGTGGCTCTTTCTTCATTTCGTCTCACTTCGTCTCTTTTGCGCTCTTCGTCTGCATTTGACCTTGCATTGCGTTGCGCAATGCGCTCGGTGCCCACTGGCACTGGCACGCCGGCACGCCGGCACACCCGGCCGTCGCTCCAGTCGGAGTCTGCTAAAACGCTTTCTCCGTCGAGCCTCGTCGTACACCGGTAGCTTGCAGCAAAGAAGCTTTTGAGTTTGTCGACAATAGCCGGACGATGGGCCGAAGACCTACAGGACTTCCTGTCGGCCGCCCACCGCTTCGAGGACACTGCGACCTCGGAAGATTGATCGATGAGAGCGACTATGGCATCGAAGGTCGTTGCGCCTTCTGTGAACGCCATCAAACATACGAGAACCGGAATGAGCATCGGGATTGCGAACTTCATGCCCTTCATCGATGAGCTGGCGAGGTCTTCAAGTGCCAAAGAAATGGCTGCCCATTCTTCACTACCAGCCGTGACCTCTTTGCTAAACACGTTATCAACTCGCGCTTCTGCACGTCGTTTTATGAGGATAGGCACGGGCCGAGGTGGTGCGACGACTTGAACTTGCGCGGCAATGCCATCGCGCAATGCATGGAGCGCCTGAAACGCGAGCCTGTCATCGGCCCCGATCCCAGATGGATCATCCCGAGATTCTGGGACTCCTCCTTGCATTTTCGTGCCCAACATCCCCCGAAACGAGCAGATGCGCAGCAGCAGCAGCCTGCTGCTTGCGCTGTCAGTCAAGACGCACTATCTGCGGATCAAAATGCGGAAGATCACGATGCGGACGACCAGGATGCGGACGACCAGGATGCGGATGATCAGGATGCGGGCAACCACTGGCAGGATGCGGACGACAACCCCGCGCTCGGGTTCCGCTTCCCCGGCGACGACGACGACGACGAAGACTCCTCCAATGAGCGCGACACCGATGACGACAACGACGGCGACAGCGAGGCCGAGCGCGATGCCGCAGACGATATTCAAGCCCCGGTTGACTTTGCTAGCGAGAGCACAGTCTCGGTTGTCATTGACGACGAGATCAGCAACGAGGTGCAAGGCCCTCACCTCCCGGGCGCCCAGGCCCTTGCGGTCTTTCTTAACGAGTGCCACGCTGATCTCGATGCGTCGCGGCGGGAGCACCTGGAGGAGACATATAAGCTGCACAACCTCTCCGTCCTTGGCGTCGGGCTCTGCGCCGAGCTGGGCGTGTCCATGCTCGCGTTCCACACCTTGTTCAAAACGTTCACCGGGGTGCTGGACGAGGTTCTAGTGGAGGTGATGCAGAAGAAGCTCTGCACCTCGAGGGGGGTTGCCATGGTCGGAAAACTCATGCGGCATCACCCGCTCAACAAAGTGCGAGACAGCCTCTGTTCCGCAGCGAAGGGGTATCTTGGCCGCGTTTTCGCCTTCGTGTTCAGCATGCGCGGCATCTGCGAGAATGTGCCAGGGTCATCGCCTACCCACACGGTACGGCTGCGCGACCCCATCGTTCTCATTCACGACATGCTCAACAACCCCGACGTTCTGGCCCCGGGCGAGCAGCTGCACATCTTTGCAAAGCTCAAACCGGCTGTCCTGGAAGAGTTTAATGACGGTTCTCGCTTCCTGGAGATGCAAAACCTGGTCCGCGAGCGGGCGAGGCGCGCTGCGGAAACAGACCCCACGACCTGGGCAGGTGTTGACATTGACGACGAGCTTGCTGCCTTGCCAATCGGTGTGTACATGGACGCGACCCACGCCACCAAGACTGGTTCCGTCGTCAAGTGCCCAATTGTCGTCTTCACGTACTGGCATTCCCGAGACACGCTGCAACGCGACGGAGCCAAGCGCATCCTCGGTTATGCCGAACTGCCGGCAAAGGGGCGGCAGACGAACTGGCGCGCGGCTTTCGAGCGGGCAAAGGAGCAGTGCGTCCTCGAGGCAGTCTTCCATCTCATCTCCGCCTGGCAAAACGTTGCCTTCAGGCGCGGCGGTCTCGTGTTTAAAGTGGCTAAAGGCCGTCAAGTGCGAGCAGTTCCTGTTCTCGCCGCCATTCTTGGCGACAACAAGGAGTCCAACCGCTTGTCGTGCACGTTTGAGACGACTCGATGCAGGATCTGCTCTGCAGACCGTGCTGCCTTTCGAAACGGCATGGCGATGCCCGTGCAACCAACGCGGGACCTGGAGACGTTGAGAGAGCATTGGAAGCACTGTCCCGTGCCGGCCAAGCAGGGGAAGTCTGTGGCGACGGCTTGCAGCTCGGAAGACTTTGGGTCCAATTTTGGCATCCACTCGTACCACGCTGGCGCCCGCAACGCTCTTTTCACCACCACGATGGACTTCTTTGCGATCCCACATCGATTTATCCGATGCTCCCCTATGACAGGCTGCATACGCTTTGGAAGGGCCCGGTTTCTGAGCTCGTTGTGGCGGTTCTCTGCAGCGCGCAGCGGACTCGCAAGACCTTCATCTCGCACGTCAAGCTCTGCCAAGGCGGCATACCTCCTGTGCTAACTGTCACCACGGAACGGCTACAAAACTATCTCGCCGCGGCAGGCAGGTACTACGCCGACGCATTGCAGCGGCCCAAGTTCAACGCCAAGGACTATGTTCGGCTCATGCGGGGTGTCCTCTCCGGGTACATCCACGACGTTCTCGTCGGCAGAGCAGCAAAGCGCGAGAAGCTCAGTTTGCAAGACGAGTTCCGCGTTCTCATCTGGGCCCTCGCCGCCGCTGCACGCGTCTGCCACGAGTTTGCGCGACAGCGCATCGCCGTCGCGGCTCTCCCCCGCTGCAGCGCGATGTCGAAACTCTCGTCGCTCTCCAGCAACGCTACCGCATCATCTTCGAGCAAACCAAGTCACCTCGCTCAGCGCACGGTCTCTTGCACATGGTGGTCCAGATCGCACTCTTTGGCCCGCTCGACCTCACCGACACGGCGAGCCTCGAGCACCATCACCTCAAGGTGGCGCGCCTAGCCAAGCTGGTCGACCACGGAATAGACGTCGCCGACGCCTGGATGCTGCGCCGTGCCATCGAGCACGAAGCCGCGCAGAACCGCCCCGGGCTGCCAGTGGGCCCCCTTCCGCGGCCGCGTCCCGCCGGTCCCCATGCTCGGGTCGTCGGCGGCGCTGCCGGAAAGCCGGATCATGTTGCGGAACCCACCGGGAGCTTGCTCAGGGTCCGTCGTCCACGCGACGACGAGAACCAGGCGGCTTGCGACCCCGCGCCCGGGCCCGCGAGAAGGTCGCCGCAAAGCTTGCGGAGGCGGCGACGGCCAACGGCTGCGTTGCCGCCGCAGGCAGCTCTCTCGCCGCCTTGCTGCGCACGCGCTTGGAAAGTATTTTCAATGCTTCGGACACGATCGAGGTCTTCACCAAGGCCGACCTTGCTGGCAGCAAACGCCAGCAGGCCCTCGCAAAGGCCGGAAAGTGGAACAAGTTGCCGCCATCCGTGCTCCTCATCGAGAGCAAGGAGCTCTTCCTCCCGCTCGCCTTTGTGCGACGGAGGCAGCCCAAGAAGCAGCTGGAGGACCCGCCTGCCGCTGCCAAGGTCGTGGCGGTCCGACTCGCACGCGATGAAAGGTCGCACGCAAGCTTATCCCGCCACACCTACCGTGGTGAGCCGCTGTCGGGCTTCTGCATTATCGACCTTGCCGCCGCGACGCAGAGCATCTCTGCGGAGGGCATTGCTGTCCTCGACCTCGACGACGTCGGCGGCGGCGAGACCCTCTGGCTCAACCCAGAGGACGCGCAAGACCGCAGAATCATCCTCTGGCCCCATGGCACGCTCGCATTTGGGAGCTGGCAGGCGCACCCCTTCTGTCATCAGCCGTCCCACGACCTCACAACCGAGCACATCATGATAGACGCAGACGATGCAGATGACACCGCCATCTACGAGCAAGCTCTCGCCAAGATCGAAGCCCGCGTCGACGCTGAGACGGGCCGTATTCAAGCTGCCCATCCCGACGAGGCTTCAGGCAAGGGCAAACGCAAGCGCAGAAAGTCGAGCACTGGCATCGAGCATTCGCAACCTCTTTCTTCTTCACAGCATCTTTAGAAAAGTACAAACCACACATTCTCTTCTTACTCCGCGTTCATCGTCCCGGATCACGCCCAAGCAATCCCGGTCACAGCCCTCGAGCTGCTAGATTATACCGGCATGACCCTGGGCGGCCCCGTCTGGACCTGGAAATCCCTGTCATCCGGTATTCTTCGGTCAGGCATCGGGGCGTTCTGGTGAGAACGGAGATGTCTCGCACCTTAAACGGATTCCTCGCTAGCCACCGGAAATACCCCCTCGAAAACGTTTTCACCGGGTAAACTCGGCCGAGCGGCTAGATTACCCGAACTCTGTCCGAGAGATTTGAAATACACCCCATTTGGAAGCCTAGACGCTGTACGTACCGGTTACGTACGTACGTACCCACGTAGAACGTACCAAGGAAGGAAGCCCGGCCCAGCTGAGCAGCTGACCTGCTGAGCTGAGCTGGATGGATCCGAGCAGAGGCGCGCGGCCGCTGACCGCCTGCCTGCCAGGAAGAAGAAACAAAGAACAAGAAGCCGCGCAAAAATAGTTGCGCCGCCGGCTCCGCGCCGAGGCGGCGAGGCCCGACACAAGAGAGAGCAACGAAAGCAACGAAAAGATCTGCGCAACGCAAAATGGCTGGGGGTAAGACAGGCGAAAGGTGTCCAGTGTGATGGCGACGGACGTGGCGCGCTGTCCCCTGCTGGCAGGCGGTTCGGGGTCTCGTCTCGGGCCCGCGCGCGTGACCAACCGGCGCGCGGGCGGTGCGAGCGAGCGAGCCTCTGTCAGCAGGTGCAACATGATGTTGACCCCTGCCCTGGTGGGCGCGTTGACAAAGTCCGCTCGCTCGCTCGCTCGCTCGATTGGGCTGGGCTGGGCTGGCCAATGAACGCGACATGACTCCTGGGTGAGAGACGCACGAGCCCGGCGCGCGGGGGCGTGACGTGGCGCCCCAGCCACCATGGCTAGCTAGCGAGAAAGCAAAGCATCCAGGTGACTCTGGTTGCTGTGCTGGACGATGTCCGAGGTTTGCTTGCTGGTGAGCATCAGCGCGCTGACGCCAGCGCCTGCCGCCGACGTGGGTGGGCTGGGCTCGCTCGCTCGAGGGAGCCTGGCGAGCGAGGCCGTGAACCGCGACGACACCCTCGGCCTCAACAGCACGGCGGCCAACTCGATGGCTGGCCGGCCGGCACGTGCGTGCGCGCGCGAGGCCTTGAACGAGCGACGCGGATTTTCCATGCAGGAGTGAGGCGAAGCGGAGGATGCGCGTGTCGCGTCGCCGGTTGTGACCACTACGGACTACGCCGTGCGAGAGCCCAAGCAAAAGGACGGCGCGAGACCGATGACGACGGGTGGCAGGCACATCCTCAGGCTGGCACGCACGACGGCAGGCGAGGCGAGGCTCTGGTCCTGGGCCGGGGAGGCTCAAAAGCATCCATCATCGCTGTCGCTTCTTGAGTGCGCGGTAGCGCTCGATCGCAGCGAGCCGCGCGCGCTCCTGCTGCGCCTTCGCGGCGGCCGTCGCGGGGGCTTCCGCCTTCTTGGCTTCGACGCGCGCGCGCCATTCCATGTTCTTCTCCTTGGCCGTGCGCTCCCGCTTGGCGCCACGCAGACCCGTGAATCCCTCCACGTGCTCCTCGAATAGATCGCGGAATCTGTCCGCAAAGTCCCCGGCGTCCAGGCGCACCAGCACGCTCGGCCGCGCCATATTGTTGCGCCCTCGCCGCGTCAGCGTCTGCACCTGGATGTAGTCCGCGCGCCGCGCTTCCGCCGGCCGCGGGATCCGCGTCTTGACGCGCTTCTTCTTCTTCGCCTTCGTCTGCTTGACATGCTCGTCGAGATCCAGCTCCTGATCCTGCGCGACCCCGTCCTCCTTGGGCTTTCTGCTCGAAGATATCTTCGTCGTCGTCGTCGTCGTCGTCGTCGTCGTCGCCGACCTTAACGCCGTCTTCGAGGCCGTCTTCGAGGCCGTCTTCGCCGCCCTCGGCGCCTCGGGCGCGTCGGCGTCGGCCTCGCCGCCCTCGTCCGCGCCTTCGTGGCCGCCGTCGGCGCACCGCGCGCGCTTCCGGGCGCGTCGGGCGGGCGGCGTCGCGGCAGCCACCGGATGGCGCGCCATGGCGGCCTCGTCGTCGTCCGGCCGCCGGTCCCGCCGCAGCCGGCCGCGCTTGCGCAGCAGCGCCTGCTGCAGCGCGCCGCGCTTGGCGCCGGCCATCGCGGGCGCGGGCGGCGGCTCCCCGCGGGCGCGGCGCGGTCGACTCGGAGGGGGAGAGACGATGGGGACTTGCTGCACCATGGGTAGTATGCAGGCCAAGAAGGCGGCCCTCGACGACGACCGCGATGCGCAGCCCCAAGAGGAGGCCAATGCCCGCGAAGATGACGTGCATAACGGGATGGATGCTCATGTGGACGAGACATCGGCCTTGAAGCGATGGTGATGATGGTGAGGATGATGCTCGCTTCTTGACATGGCGAACCGGCCCACGCTCATCTACACGGGCCCTCAAGCTGGCAAAGGACAACCTACTCGCGAAAGCAAACAAAAGGGAGAGAGCTGCGCAATCGCTGGTCTTAGCCAAGAGCCGGAGATCCCGTCGTGAAAAACGTCGAAGTTTGGCTTGGCCCGGCATTCCTCGAACATCATCCGGCACGCCCAAACGCAATCAAAGTCGCCGCAGCGCGCTGACTATGCGCTGCGATGCACGTCTCGGCAGTGACTGCCGCGGCAGTTCCGCACCCGGATTGAACCTCTGCAGCACGGCTCGTCGCTGCTGTGAAGGCGCGACACCAAGTTCCTCGACGTCCGCGTACTTGAGGTCTGAGCACGCCTCCAGAGTCAGCAGTTCCGCATCGTAAAAGGCGACCACGACGCCTCGCGGCTGCTTGAGCTCGCCCAGCAGAATCTGCGCCACTTCCGACGTCGTCGCAAACTCCAAAAAGGTGACGGCATCGGCGCGTCTGAGAGCCGTGGCAACAGCGAGCGCGTCTTTGCCGTCGACCAATTTGAGGTCTACGTCGGCGCCTGCTGCATAGCAGAGCTTGACACTACGCAAGAGGCCCGCGAAGGTATGATGCGGAGCAGCAGGCAGGTTGCATGCGAGAATTAGCGCTGTCCAACCATTGAAATTCTGCTCGTCCAGCTTGGCGCCGTGCTCGATGAGCATCTTGACCGTGTCTGGCTGATCGTGCCGGCAGGCGTACATCAATGCCGTCCAGCCTTGGCTGGTCTTCACGTTCACATTGGCGCCTTTCTCGATGAGCGAGATGGCCACGTCGGCGTGGTCATAGCGGCAGGCGGTCATGAGAGCAGTCCATCCGGCGTTGTCTTGCAGGTCGAGAGCGGCGCCCCGTTCAATGAGCCACTGCGCGATGTCGGGATGGCTCCCGGAGCGAGGATCGAGCGCGAAAGTCAACGGCGTGTCGCCCCCTGACGTCACCCTCGCGTCGAGCTTGGCGGCGCTCTCCTGGACGGCGCGCTGGACCCCGGCGAGGTCGCCGTCCTTGATAAGCCTGAACATGCTCGCCATCGCCCTTCGCCTCGCCTCGCCTCGCCTCTCTTCGCGGGGGGCCAGGCGGGCGGGCGTCTGGCGCCGCGTGCGCGTGTGCGTGTGCGTGCTTGCGTGCTTGCTGGTGCGGACGTGGTAATGCGTTCTGGTCGCGGCACGTGCGGCACGTGCCATAAAGCGTACCTTCGGAGGGGACCCGCAAGCACATGCGTCCCCAAAACCCTGGCCCGAGGCGCAAGAACTTTGCATGATCAGCGCACTGCAGAGGCTGCTGCACTCGGACGCGCGGGCGGGGAATGCAGAACACACGCACGTATATTCTTGCGCAAGATGGATGGCCTGCTTTCTTTGCCAAAACCTCCGGTATGCAAGAAACGCCGCGCGGGAAGCAACAGTTTGCGACCCCAAAAGGCTGGCCCGAGACACGGAAAGTCTGCATGATCAGCAGCAACGCACTGCGCTCGGACGCGCGGTCGGGTGGGGAATGCAGAATGTATTTTCTTGCGCAAGATGGCCTGCAGTAGCAATGCCAAAACCCCCAACGTGATCTGCAAAAACCGCCGCGCGATCATCAGATCTTGCGTCTCGTTTCGATCGTTCGTACACATGGCATCGCGGTAGTAATACTACGGAATATTCGGTTATTAGACAGTGGTCAGAGGTGGGCGTCGACGATCTCCTGAGCCTTTTGCGCGAGCTGCTGGTGCATGACGAGCGCACGCGCGGCGACCGGGTCCTCGCGCTCGCCGTCGACAATCATGAAGCGGGCCTCGGCGAGCTCGTAGTCGTGCAGAACCCGCCTGCAGAGCTCCATCTGGTCCACCTTGCCGACGTGCGAGGTCGGCGTCGCCCGCAGCGCGTCGAGGCAGACGCGCTGCGCGCCCTCGAGGTCGTCGTGGTCCTGCTCTTTGCGCCGGGAAAGGTGGTACATGGCCAGCACGTGCAGCGGATTGAGCGCCACCGCGTCCATGAAGTTGGTCGTCGCCTCGCCGAAGCGGCGCTGGCGCTCGAGCGCGAGGCCGCAGAGAAAGCTCGCCTCCGCCTGGCGCGTCGTCAGCGGCTTGCTGGCCACCTTGCGCTGCTGCTTGGCAGCCCTGCGCACCGCGCGCTCCCCGTACTTGAGCGCGCGCTCCAGGCTCGCCTGGCGCTCGAGCGGGTCGTCAAAGGTCTCCGCCACGCAGAGCAGTAGCCCGCAGGCCCGCAGCGGCGCATCCACGGAGTTCTCGCGCGCCTCGGACGCCGTCACGAAGAGCTCGATGCACCGCCACAGCGTGCTCTGCGCCTCGCGCTGCTCGCGGCCCCTGTAAATCGCCGCCCTCGACATGGTCACCTGCTCGCTCAGCACGAGCGCCAGCGCGTAGCACGCCTCGTAGGCCCGCGGTCGCGCCCGCTGGCCGCGTTCCAGGAGCTCCACGCCCTGCTGCCGCCGAGCCGGGTCTCGGGCCAGCAACTTGCCCAAAAGCGTGAGCGCCAGGGGCTCGAAGTCCGCGTCCGCGCGCGCGTGCTGGTCGGCCGCGGCCGCGAGCGCCTTGCGCAGCATGCTCTCGGCCACGGCGAGCTGGCGGTCGTCTGTGGGGCCCCTGTACTCGAGCAGGAAATTCGCGAAATGCGTGAGCACGTTGCCGTCCTCGGGGGCCTCCTCGAAGGCCGCGCGGTACAGCTTGCCCGCGGCGCCGCGCCTCCCGCTCCGCTGCTCGACGGTCGCGAGCAGCCACTTGGCCTCGACGCTGGCCGGCCCCGCAGCCATGGCCTTGGTCAGCGCCTCGCGCGCCTGCTCGAGGTCGCCGGACTCCGCCCTGCAGCGGCCCACCGCCACCAGGCAGTCCACGAGCCGGGCGCCCGCGGCCAGCGGCGCACGCAGCGCCTCCTCGTAGCAGGCCACGGCCTTGGCCACGTCGCGGCGCTCGAAGAAGGCGCCCATGCGCATCTGGCAGAGCCCCCGCAGCTCCGGCGGCGCGCTCGCGAGCGCGCGCTCGTACATTGCCTCCGCGCGGATCTCCGACTTGCTCACGCGGGCCAGGAACTCCGCGTGCGAGAGCAGCACGCGCGTGTTGCCCGGCTCCAGCTCCAAGGCCTGCGCGAAGAGCGTCTCGGCGCGCTGCACGTCCCTGCGCGCCGCGCTGTTGGCCAGAATCTGCGCAAGCCCGACCAGGCACGGCAAGTGCGACGGCGCGTGCCGCAGCGCGGCCTCAAAGGCCTCCACCGCGCCGTCCGTGTCCTCGAGCGCCGCGAAACGCAGCCGACCCAGCTCGTACCAGGCGTCCACAAAGCTCTCGTCCAACTGCGTGGCCCGCTCGAAGTCACGCGCCGCGTCTTCGTGGTTCCCGAGCACAGTGTTCTCGTAAATGGCCACCTGGCTCAGCACCTTGGCGCGGACGTCCTTGGGTGCCCGGTTCTGCCGGGCATTCTTGCGCGCGCGCTCAAAGTACTGGCCCGCAAGCTTGTGGTCGCAAGGATCTGCGGAGCGCGACATGAGAATGGCGTACCCGAGCAGGGCGTCTACGCAGTTTCGGTCGTGCACCAGGGCCTCCAACAGGTACTCCTTGGCGCCTGCAGAGTCCCCGATCTTTTGCAAAAAGGTCCCGTACTTGCAAAGAATGGGCGAGCTCCGCGGGTTCTCTCGCACTGCCTTGTGGAAAAGCGTGCGAGCTTGCGCCGCGTCGCCCTCCAGCTCGGAGACCTCGCCTAACTTGCAGAGAATCTCGGCCCGCGTCTCCGCCCACGCCTCGGTGTTCTTGTCCTCGCTCAGCTTGCTCGCGTTTAGCGCGCGAGACAAGAGGTGCCGCGCCTTGTCCATCTTGCGCCGGTGCGCCGCGTCGAGCGGGTTTGCAAACCGGTCGTCCTCGGAAAACACGGGATGGTGGGCGCCCTTGGCCTTTTCCGAGCCTTGCGGGACGTGCAGGCATCCCGAGCGTCGCTGGACTTGTCCCAACAGCAGGCTCGCGAACCCGACCAAGAGCGCCGGGTCCTCGCCTTTGCTCTCGTGCATCGCCCGCAAGTATTCTTCCTCCGTGGCGTACGAGGGCCCCGCAAAGCCTTGCGGCCCACGGTGCCCGCTCGGCACGCTTGGGGCCGTGCTGGGTCGCCGTGAGGCGTCTTCAGAGCCCAAGGGCCTTCGGCGCGGGGCTGCCGACGGCGTGCGAGGGGGCCGCTGATGCGCTCTGGCCCCGGGGCCTGCCGCGGTCTCGGTCGCTGGCATCGCAGACATTGGGCGGACCCCAAGCAGCGAGTGCTTGTTAGCCGCTGCGCGAGCCTGTAGGATTCTCTTTTGCTTGTCGGACGCCTCCTGCGACATGTGCTTGTTGTGCGTGGTCGACTGCGAGATCTTGGAGTAAAAGGGCCGCTTCTGCTTCTGCTTGCCCACGTCTGGACCGCCGCTGCCGCCCGGAGCGGCTGCCGCCACCGCCGGAGACGACGACGACGAACCGGGTCGCGAGTCTGCCGTCTTTGGCCGCCGCGAACGCGAGCCTGACGAGGAAGAGGTCGTGTTCTCGCTCCCCGCAGCCGCGGTCGCCGACCCGGTCCGCGGATTCGCAGCCTCGTCGCCATCGGAGCTCGAGCCCAGGTCGTCGTGGCCCATGCCTGCATCCGCCGCGGACTCGCGCCGGGCGCGATCCTCGGCTTCTGCCTCTGCCGCTCGCATGCGAAGCATGGTCTGGTGCTCGGCCCACACCTCGCGCCAAAGCATGACCATGTCCTGGAAATGGCGCATCGAGATCGTCCCAGTATTCTCCTGGTCGACAGCCACAAAGAGCAGGCGGGCGTGGTTCTTACCCAGCCCGTACTGGAGATCGAGCTTGTCGATGCCGCCGAGGACCTTTTCCACGCTCAGCTTCCGCGCTTTTTCACACGCTGCAAAGTCGGCAAGTCTATCGCGGAGAAGCGATTCCTCAGGACAACAGCCTGCAGGGCCCACGCGCTGCCAGCGACTTGACGAGGTAGACACCCGCTTGAGGATGTTGCGAATGCTGTGACGGACCGCAGACGGCAGCGGCTGCGAGTCGTAGTGGTCCTTCCAGCTCGGACGACGGACAAAGGTTGCAAACGGCGAGACCTCCTTGACGCGGACGCGCTCCTGACTCGACCTTGCGGAGTAGAAGCCTTCCTCACCGGTGTCTGTACTCATCTCGGCGTGTTTGCGCGAAGGCGACCAAGCGGTCCCACCGCTCGGACCGTCTGAGCTGTCGTTCCGAAGAGTGCTGTTGCTCGCGAGCATGGGTCTTGGCTCGAAGCCGGACGTCGATGACTGAAATGCGTCGCGCCGCACAACCTCGAGCTGGTCGCCATCTCGCAAGTCGTTAATTCGCAGAACTTGCGCGCGCAGCAAGCTGTGAATCAATATGTAATCACCATGCCAGACAATGCCGAGTCGGTCCGCAACGCTCTGGCGGAATTCCTCAAAGGTCCCGCCTACCACCATGACTTGGGGCGGGGACGCAGAGCTCCCGGTGCCGGCGCCGTCTCCGCTACCGCGCCATGATCCTTCCAAATTAGCTCGCACCGTGATTCGCACACCGGTGATCGCGGGCACGGCCGCCGCGCCGGTCTGGGCCTTGATCGGCACATGAGACTTGCGATGATGCTCGACCTGATTTGAGAGCGGAAGCGACGCATCGGAGTCGGCACGCACCACAGGCGGACCAACCTCGCCGGACCCGCGGCTCGTCACGCTGAGCGCGCGCAGTACCTTTCGTGGGCCCTGCGGCGGGCGCCGTCTTCCAGCGGCCGCAGCCTCGCCTTCGACTTCTTCGCGCTCCTGCACGGGATCTCGTAGCTGCTGCTTCAGCTGCTGCTTATGATAAAAGTCCGTCCCCGCCGACCCAAAGCTTCCGATTGAGCCATTAGTATCGCGGCGCGCAAAAGTGCCAGCCTCGTTGACGTCGCTTTCGCTCGCGGGGTCAGCCCCATCGTATCGAGAAGCCTCATCGTCGTGGGCACGCGAATTCTGCTTATAGTCCTGCCAAAATTTGACAAAGGCATCGCAGGTGATGGAGCCCGTCCTCGAGAAAGAGGTGCGAAGAATATGCTTGCCCCAGCGCTCGGGCTGCAAGAGGTCTTGAAGCCACGGCCTGTTCCGGATCTTGTCGAGCAGCTCCCTGTCGTGGATTTTGGTGGCGATGCTCAGCAAATCCTGCCGCTTCACGCGGTCGTCCTGCAGCGTATCCAGCGCACGATAAACCGTGCGTAGCACCGAGCAGTCGCGGTCGCCCCCATTGTCCCCGCTCCTGCCGCCGCCGCCGCCGTTGACGACGGGATCTTGCAGTGTCGCCATCGTGATGGCGGACCTCGAGGCCAGGATCGATCAGGGTTCGTTTTCCGGGCACGTCAGGTCATCCAGGGGGTTTAGTTTAGCCCGACGCCGGCTCGTCGTCGCAGCCCGGCGGGCGGGCGCGTCCAAGGTGATTGGTGCCCAAAGACCGTCCGGGGGTTTGCCCCTTACATCTCTCCATCTGATCAACTCGCGGGTCAACGGCTCGTTTTTGTCTTGGTTCGCTTTTCTCATTCTTTATTTTTCGAGTCTTTTTCGAAGAGATCTATTTGGGCAGGCGAAAGCACGCTCAGGCATGGCCCGACCAAGCCCAGGCCATCGTGGTCTGCAGATCATTCTTCATTCAAACTTGAGTCGACCATCGCCGCCCCAGGACTGGAAGTCTCTCAAGACCTTTCCTTGCATCCCGGCATCCTTGACGACCGTGGAAGCTACTGGTGGCTCCTCGATGGGCCTGCCGGTCTGGACTTGCCGCACTTGACGATCAAGACTCGACGCAGCAGCAGCAGCAGCAGTAGCCTGGGTCTAGGAACAGAATTTCTTGGCGGGAAAAATACTTTTGCGCTTACAAGCGCAAGCGGGTACGCAGTAGTATGGGACGATCGATCGACCCGGCTCGGGGACGGGTCGGATGAGCTGCAGACGCGAGAATTTTACATTCTGGGCAAACGGCGGCTGTCTACTCGTAAGCAGAAGCCGACCGGCTGGCGGGCCCGCTGGGGCCCGCAGCAGCAGCCAAGAGGCCCAGGGGTATCGATCTATAATGCAGCGCTGGTGTTGATGATGAGCAAGTTTTGCACGCGGTCGATGGCGTGCACAGTGCCCAGAATCCGGCCTTGGATGTTCTGCACCGTAAAGCCCTTCTCGTAGCGGGAGGTTTCTTTGGAGCGCATGACCACAAGCGTGCCCATGGGCAGGTTTCGTTGGAAGACGATGATCTTGCCTTGCTCATCGTCGATGCCAATGATGACCCCCTTGCGGTATGGCTGGCCCACGCGGTACTTGCGCACGTTTTTGCTGTTGAGGCAGGTGACCAAGCCGCTGAACTCGGTCGCAACCTCGGGATAGGTCTGAACAATATCCTGGAAGTGCGCGTCTGAGTTGTGGAGGTCCTCGACTGGGATAGCGGGGGCTCCGCGATTCAACTGAAACTCCGAGGCGGTGCCCGCGCTTCTCGACCGGCGGAGCTCGGCCACTTGGTCTACCTCCATGTACGACGAGTCAGACTCCGGGTAGATGCCGTTCTGCGCCATTCGATAGTTGTTCTGGGGCGAGTTCGCCGCGTAGTTGGTGAACTCGAGCGACCTTGATCTGGACGCGCGGTTAGTCGGGTCGCCGCTGCCGTTGCCGCCCCCGAAGGACTGGAAGCCGCCAAAGACGCCGCCAATATCGCTTCCCCCGGCCCCGGGCGCAACCGACACGGTCGTGGACACGCTCTCGCTGCGTCCAGGCCGCGCCTGCCCGTTGTTGAGTCCGTACATTGGGTTTCCGCTCAGGGCGTCCGCCAAGAGCTCTTTGCCCGTGAGCGACAGCCGGTACCGGATCTGGAAGTACGGCCGCTCCGTATCCTCCGAGTACGCGCGGACCACGCGCTGCTCCTCCTGCATTTTGGCCGGCGCGATGTCCCCTCCTGACCAAGCTCCGTTTCGAGCCAGAACAATATCTTGAAGACGGCGGCGATAAAGACGGCGGCGACGACGACGGTGGCGTCGAAGAAGAAGAAGAAGAAGACGAAGACGAAGACGAAGACGTAGAAGAAGTCCTCCTCGGCGGGCTCGCCGTCCTCGAGCGGGCTCAGCTTCCCCAGGTCAACGTCCTCCGCGGGCTCGGATCGGCCGCGCTCGCTGGTGGGCCCAGGCAGAGCAGGCCGCGGCCGCCGGGCGACGCCGCGTGCGCGCCTCCGATGCGCGACGCGACGCGGAGGTGAGCGCGGCGCGCGCGGAGAGGGTCTCGGCCCCGGCGCCCGATCCGATCCGGCTGTCCGGACGGATGGATAGATGGACGGTCGCGGTG
>KQ758850.1:14960773-14976785 GCA_001462505.1 Aurantiochytrium sp. T66 | reverse complement strand
GCTGCTGCTGCTGCTGCTGCTGCTGCTGCGGCGGCGGCGGGGGGGCAAGTTGGTAAGCGAGCTGCGGGGCGGGAAGCTTGACGCTTGTTTGGGTGGGCGACGTTGAGGCCGAGGGCTGCAAGTGGTGGAGTAGCGATTGCTGCTGGAACTGGTGATGCGGCGAGAGCTGCTCCTGCTGCTGGAGTTGCTGCGGCTGCTGCTGCTGAAGTTGGGCTTGCTGGCTCCCGCGCATGGCAGATTGCACGACGGCCCAAAACGCTTGCTGGTCCACTTTGTGCAGGAGCTGAAGGTGCGATATGCAGTGGGAAGCGAGCTGCTGCACGAGTCCCGGCGGGAACGAGTTGCCGCCATTCGTTTCGGACACGAGCTAGGCTGCTGCTGCTGCTGCTGCTGCTGCTGCTGCTGCTGGGCTGCTGCTGCTGCTGCTGCTGCTGCTGCTGCTGCTGCCGCTGCTGCTGCTGCTGCTGCTGCTGCTGCTGCTGCTGCTGGGCTGGGCGAATCCACGTCTCGACGGATGTCTTGTCCGTCTGGTCCTTCTGGATGCCCTGCGCCTGGTCGGAGATAAGACGCTTGATGGCTTCCGTGCCATCGTCGAGCTGTGGCTGCTGTTGCTGCATGAGGTGGTATTGCGATTTCTCGAGCATGACAGATGCGCGGCGCTTTGCGTTGGTGAGCATCTGGGCGGCCTCAATGCAGCTGGGGTCGACGAAATCGCGTGTGGTCGCCGAGGAAGACGACGAGCACGAGCCAATCTTTTGCAGCTTGGCCGGGGAGAAGGCGCCGTCGACCATGTCGGCCGTGGTGGTGTCAACCTTAAGGATAGCGGGGGCTTGGGTATTTTGCTGAGGCGAGAAGGTTTGTACAGGAGAAGAAGGTACCGCCGGTGTCTCGGCGGCGTTGGACGCACGCGCAGAGGGCGCGGGCCGCGCTCGCTTGAGGCTCGGCTTGCTCCGGGATCGCTTGCTGGCGTTGGCGCTCCCAAGGTCGACGGTCTCGTCCGAGGAAGACGCTGCAGAGGGCGAGGCCTCGTCGCCGGCGCGGATGACCGTCAATGCATTGGCGCGCGCGGCTTTGTGGGCTCCCGCCGCCTTGGACCTTTTGCCCGACGAGGCAGCCGGCTTTGCTTTCCGATTCGTGTCATCGGCGGTTGCGGAAGCGGCGGTGGTGCCGCTCGAGGCCGTCCGCTTCGCGGCGGCCGCGGGCGCGGTTGACGGAGAGCTGGCCTTGGTCGGCCCCGCAGACTTTGGAAGCTTGAGGACGTCGGCGAATAGAGGGAGCTCGTGGACGGACTCGGACTCATCCTCGTCCTCGCTGCCCAAGGAGATGCCGAGCTTGTCGCTGAGACGAACGGTGTCGGCCTCCCCGCGCATGAGCGCCCTGCAGCGCGTCTTGACTGCGTTCTTTGTGCGGTTCTTGAGGGATCCGGCGATGAGCCCCCAGCGGCATCCGTAGTTGCTGTGGAGGCTGAGGATGGTGCGGTCCTCGGCGGGCGTCCATTCGCGGCGCTTGGCGCGGAGGAGGGACTTGTAGCGGGTTTTCACCGAGTTCTCGGTGCGTCCAGGGAGGGCCTGGGCGATTTGGGCCCAGCGGTTGCCGAGGTCGAGGTGCATGGTCATGAGGGTGCGGTCCTCGTCCCGCGTCCACTTGGACTTTTTAATGCTGGGGTCGAGGTTGTAGCACCATCGTTCGCGGCACTGTTTTGCGGAGCGGCCCTTGACGCGCTTGGCAATCTGGCTCCAGCTCGAATTCGATCCCCCCTTGACGTTGAACTTGGTTTCCGAGAGCACAGAGACAAGGTGCGCGTCTTCCTGCGCGGACCAAGCGCCCTTTTTCTGTTCCTCGAGGTCGTCGCCCTCCTCTATTGAGTTTTCGTCCTCTTTGTCCTCCTCCTCTTCGCCCTCATCGTCGTCTTCGTCGTCGTCGTCGTCGTCATCGTTGTCGTCATCGTCGTCGTCGGCGTCTTCCTCGTCCTCCTCATTATATTTTCGTCGCTCGTGGTTCTCGTCATCTGCTTCTGCCCCGTCGTCCGCTCCACGCCCCGCATTTGGGTCGTCGGCCTTGGCCTCCTCGTCTGCAGTGGCGGCCGCGGCGACGAGCGCGGCGACATTATTCTTGGGCAAGACGCTCGCGGCCACTCTTCTTCTTCGGCCCCGCAGGACATCGTCCTTGCTCTTGTGCGCATGTGCCGCGGCGGCGAGAGCTGCGGAGGTCGTCGTCGCCGTCGGCGTCGCCTCGCCCTTGACGTCCGGCATTTGCATCTCCACGTACATCCCGAGGAGATAAATTGCCGGTCTGTGCACGCGCGCCACGCGAGCGAGTTTATCCCGCGAGGGGGCCCTCGGTTACCCTGGTCTGGCGCCGCGCTTACCGTACCTGCCTCTGACGGTGCCCAGCCTCTTCCTCCCAGGAAGTCCCTCTTGCAGTCGAGATTATCGAACCGGTCACGTCGACGTTGTCGTCACACGTGATACGCGAGATGCAATGCGGTGCAATGCGATGCGATGCGATCGCGACGCGACGCGAGGTGCTGGCTTGGTTTTGCCAACTTCGGCCGGCGACGAGGTTGGCACCCCCAAAGGATCGTGTGGCGTAGCAGTAGTACTAGTACCTCCACGCGCGTGTGCGCCCGCTCGCTTGCAGGATGGCCGTCGGCCTCGTATGCTTGCTTCGCTTCTCTGGCTGGTCAGAGCAGGAGGTTTGCAAGCAACGCGGCGCAACACAACGCCACGCAGCGCAATGCAACGCAACGGCGGTCTTCGGGCACCAGGAGTTTCTTCCCGTTCTGTCGGTCCGTCGGTCGGTCGAGTCGACGCGTCGATCGCGACGCCGCCTCAGCTTCGAGGACCCGCCGGGTTTCCTCCGCCGATCGAGGCTCGATCGCGCCGCCTCGAGGCCGCGGACCTCGGGAACGTTGACGAGCTCGCTCCACTCGTTCGTGAGCCCCCCGAGCTGCGGCGCGACGCGACGCGACGCGTCGCGGCCGCGCGAAGGCGCGGAAGGGGTGCGGGCGGGGCGGGGACCCTTATTATCTATCTCTCACCTCGCAGTCCTGAACTCGACGCTCGCGGCTTTGGCGACGACCTTGCGGTTGGTGGACTGGAGCCCGTGGCAGCAGCGTCCTGCGAGCGAGCGTGCGAGCGTGCGTGCGGGCGGGCGGGCGTGGAGCCGTGGACGAGGAAGAGGAAGGCAGCCGTCGATGGTGACGCCCAGCCCTCGATTTTCTTCTCAGCAGACGGCCAGCCAGGCCCTGCCGAACGAAGCGGTGGTGGGTGATGACGCCGAGAAGGAGGTCCTCGTCGCTGTGGCTGCTGCTGTCCCAACCACGCAGGCGAGCGAGCGATGAGTAGCCGCCGACGCTCTCTCTCTGAGTCTCTCTCTCTTTATTTCTTGAGACAGAAGAGTTTGATGTCGGACTGTCCGTCCGGATGATGACGATGAAGATGACGAGAAGGGAGCGCCACCTTTGCTGCTGCTTCGTGCGCGGCGCAGGTGGCAGGTGGTCGGCGCCGGCGCGATGGATCGATCGATGGATCGATGGATCGATGAATGGATGATCGATGACGAACGAACAAAGGAACTTGGCGAGAAGAAGCCAGGCCAGTCGTGCCGGCCAGCCTTGTCGGGGAAGTCTTACGACGCTGGAAATAATTACCAGGTCTCCTCAAGTTAGCTTGTGCTTGCTTTGCTTTGCTTTGCTTTGCTTTGCTTGAGTCGCTGCGCTTGCGCAATGCGCGAGCCGCCAAAGTCGTCGTCCACGGACACCCACAGAACGAATCCTCGCGGCTTTCCGGTTTGGACACGAGCCGCAGATACGCAGCGCAGCGGCCGGCAGGACCTTGCGCGGCGCGGCGCGGTGCAGCTGGAGTCGCAGCCGAGGTGTTCGGGCGGAACGGACCGGAAGGCTTAGGAAGGTCCTTAGGAAGGTGACGAAGGTCCTCGGCGCCGACGAGTTGCGAGCTGGTAGTCTCCGGCGCACAGCTGACAAGCAGGCAGCTTCCGCCGCCCTGCGAGCCGCGCTGAGCCCTCTTGCGCGCCCTGCTTCGTCCGCCTCGCACGCCAGATCTGGCTCGCAGCCCGGCAGCCCGGCGACCGGTCAGCCCGGCAGCCCGCCGCTTGCTTTTGCGCGCGTTGTTATCAGGTGAAATCCCGCCGCCGCTCTTGCGGACCTCGTGCCCTCGCGAGGCGTCGCGCGCCGCAATGCAAGGCAACGCCACGCAGCGAAATGAGGGCGACGCAATGCGATGCGATGCGATGCGAGGGGAGGCGAGGGGATGCGATGCGAGGCGATGACGCGCAACGACGCCGTGCGCCCGGCCACGTTGCCTGTTTGCTTGCGAGCTTCTGCGGCCCTGTCCAGACCGAGGCGTCGGAAAGCGAGCTCGAGATATTGCGGCGGCCCGCCGCACCCTAAAGTCAGGCTTCCTGAGCGCGACAAGCGACCTACCTCCGTGCCGCGACGCGACGCGCACAGCAGCCGAACGCCCAGCAGGCAAGCACGAGCTAAGCTACTGCGCAGGGCCCACGTCGGAGCGGGGCTTGCCGCGTGCAGCCGCGGGACGGGACGGGACGGGACTTGGAGGCGAGGGCTCGAGCTATTATCTTCTTCCCTTCTCAGGCTGGTCGCTTGGGCCCGCTTCCTGTCGGCAGGCCGCTAGCACGCACGCACGCGCTGATCCAAGGCGCACGGGCGTACGTACGCATGCAAGAACGCACGCTCCTGGTACACGTACGTACTACGTACGTACTGCGCGCGCGTACGTACGCACGTACGTACTGCGCGCGCGTACGTACGCACGTAGTACGTACGCACGTACGTACGTACGCGCGTGTTGGACGCCGTCGTCGGCGTCCACAAAGAGCCGCGCGCCGAGGGCCAAACTTGTCCGTGACGGCGGGAAAAATCACCCGGCTCGAGCAAAGCAAAGCAAAGTATCCTCAGTGAGCCAAGTGAGCTCGAATTGCTGTGCTTTGCTCGCTCGCCCGGAGTGAGTTCTGGATCTAGACTCGTCGCACTCCGAGTCGTCCTCGAGCTCGTTCCCGACGAGGGGTCCCAGGGCGTCTCGCACGCAACGTCCAACGAGACGAGAGTCTGCGCTCCCGATGACCGATCCTTGCACGAATTGCACGAAGAAGACGAAGATTTGGCAAACCTTCGTCGTCCTCGCGGCCTCAGACTGGCTGGCCGGCGGGCGGCTGGGCTGGCTGGCTTGCAGCCTGGCAGCAGACCCCGGCAGCCGTCGACGCGCCACGGGCTGGCTGGCTGGACTGCGCTGGAGCGAGCGAAGCGCGGGGTCTGGTCTTGCGAGTCTGCAGCGGCTCAGCCTGGGCCAATAACGCTCGGCAAAGCTCGGAGCCCGATCAGGGCGCGGGTCCACCGGGCTCGGGCAGTCCTGGAGATCGTCCTGGAGGCACACGCACGCACTGCAGGCTCGGCGCGTCGCGTCGCGTCGCGTCGCGGGCTTGGCCTGGATTGGCTTGGTCCCAGATCTCGCGGGAGGCAGGAATTGGGCTCTGGCGAGCCGCGGGCACGCGGGAGGGAGCGGCGGGCCGATGACCCGGTCGGCTGACCTGGCCGCGGGCCGTGGCGACGCGGCGCGACGACCGACCGACCGACCGACAGAGCGGGCGAGCGAGCGAGCGAGCCCGAAATTTGACAGACGCGCGGAGGCGAACCGACGTGCCAGCTGCCTCTCGGTCAGGCAGACTGACTGCCAGTCAGCTGGCCTGGCCCGCCCCGGCCGGCGGGCGAGTGCGCGACACGACACGACACGACACGAGCCGGCGGGAGGCGCCTCCACGGGCGCGCGGGCGGGCGGGCGGGCGGGCGCGAGGATCAACCGACGATCGGATTCCTGTGACGACTGTCGACGGATTCTCTGCATATTTCAAAACAATCCATCGAAAATCATTTTCATTTGAATCAAAAATCAGAATTTTTCAAATCAAATCAAAATATTAGAATTTCAGATTTTCTTTTCCTTTTCCTTTTCTTTTTCTTTTTCTTTTTTTTCCTTTCTTTCCTGATTTCGAAATCTCAAATTGCATGCATTGCAAAACGGCACGGGCGTTGCGCAACTTGAAGTCGATGGCGATCCTCGAGCCATTTCTAGACCTGACTCACACTGGCAAAGCACGTCATTGGCTGGCCGGGCAAATCGTCTTCTGCGTACGTATACGTATGCGTCACCAGAGACCCTCTGGCGATTGTTAGCGACCAATTATCTCATGCGGTGCAGCTGCATTTCTGCGAAACGGGCACGTGGACTTGCGGACAAGTTCGTACCTCTGCAACCAATCAATCGCATGCTTTGGCGGAGTGACTGCACCCGGCAATCAGCCTGCCATGGGCCATGGCGCCATGGCAGGACGTCGCCAGGACGGCCGGGTCTTCATCTCAAGTTCCTGGAGGTCCCTTTTCGAAATGTATCGAGAAGAGGGAGAAAATCAAGTAGACGCATCCTGGCCCGTCGCTCCAGCTAGCTAGTACAAAAAACATCGCGACGCTTTTACAAGGCTAGCTGCCAGTGCTGCTCGCATCGACGTGAAGTGCACTGGCAGGGCAGAGCCCCTGCACAGCTGGCAGTGCGGATCCGCGAACTGCACTCGGGTAGTAGTAGCCATGCAATACGGTGTCGATGTCGTGTCGATCGCTCGACCGGATCACCTTTCGCTCCGCTCCGCTGGACCGTCGATCTCAAAATCGCCCCCGCCAAGAACGGTTTGTGCGCAGAAAGGCCCTGCCTGCCCCTCTCGTTCTCTCGCGTTCTCTTCGCCCTGCGCTTGTGCGCTTGCGGTACGGAGGCCCATGCGCGCGGGTTTGCTCGCTAGCTAGGCACGCCGGAAGCGACACGTTCGTACAAAGTGCTGTCGTGCGAGTCGCGGCTCCTCCTGCCGTGTTTGGCGGCCAAATTGGCGCCTTCCTTTTGGGCTTTTTGGGCCTTTGCGCAACCCTGATGTCATGACTCTGTTTCCTTCCTGATGAGACAAGCAACTGCGGTGAGTCGGTGACCCCGCCGCCTGGCCGAAGAGGCCACACGGAACCGGAGATCAGCCCGAACGGAGTCGGGGAGACGGAGGCGGGCGCTGCGGCGGGCCCGCGCCTGCCTGCGCAGGGGCGAAGCTTGGACGTTTTTCTTCGCATGTGGCGTCTTCATTCTGACTGCTCGGTTTGGTGACAGTTTGGTCTCGTGTACGTCCAGAATCTAGATTCTGATGGAGAACCCTTCGAATTTGCTGCGCCGATGCAGCATGAAGCTCCTCCACGACGCAAGTTGAAGTCGCGTCGCGATTTGCAACAATCGAAGTCGACGCTCTCCCGGGCTAAGCGGTTGGCAAAACTGCAGCGCTCGCTTCCCTGCTTATTTCCGGGCCGCCGGGCCAGTCGTGACACCGTCATGTTGAGTCTCGAAACCAAAGGCACATAAACCGTAATGTCAGGTCGAGTCGAGAGAACGCTGTGCAGCAAGCGCACGCCCGGCGGGAGTTGGTTTCTCAGGTCTTCATCGGCCCGCTTCGCGCGCCAAAGGAATTTCTGAACAGATGAGCGCAGCACTGCGAGCGCAAAACTTATCTCGCGCGAAACCTCTCTCAAAGGTTTTGTTCGGTTCTCGGCGCCTACGTACGTAGTACGTACGTACGGTGTACGTACGTACGTACGTACGGCAGTGCAAAACCCGGCGAGCGGGCGGCGGGCCTTCCGTCGTCCATGCCAGCAAAGTTTTAGGTCGAAGCCCGGATCTTCAGTCAACTCTTCGATGGCAGTATCTGAAATTTGGAAAGATCCCCCCGTCTTGGAATGATCGCAACACCCACGCTGCCACGCACGCGGCACGCCACAGCGGCCAGCCAGAAAGGCTGCGGCCACTCGGGCCGATGCGCCAAGCAAAGCCTCGGAAGGCATCGCCAATGTTGGTACTAGCCGGTACTACGCGCGGCGCGGCGAGGTTGCAGCCTGGACACCGTTGCGGCGAAGTACTTTCAACTACAACGCAGGCTGCAAGGCGCGCGCCCATCCTTGTGTAGGTAGGCCTATGCGGCAGCCGCGGCTCGGCTACAACGATACGTACGTACTGTACGTACTACCGGTCTGCAACCGGTACGTACCGGTACGTACCACGTGTTGATCGCGAAGGCGCCCGGGCCCTAAGCGAGGCCAGGGCACGGTCTTGCGTGCCGCAACGAAGCTGTTTGCCAACAATGCCAAGTCACGAAAGCACCGTCGTGGAGTCACGCCCTCGCGGGCCACGCGGGGCGTGCTTGCAGCCAGCAGCAGCCTGCCCTAGGTCCTCGACGGTGAAGAAGAACTCTTCTAGGCGAGCTTCTCAGGCCACGCTAGGTCCTAGGTAGCCTTATCCAAGTGGGTGGTCAAGATGGACATCGACATTGGGCCGCGCAGGGAAGGGGCTCGTCGCGGGCCCCGCGCGGCCGGAGGTCGGCAGGCCCTCACTGGATGGTTGATTGAGCCTGCAGTTGATAAAGCCCGCAAAGAAATGCCGCTCAATCAGCTTGAAGCAGCGACTTTTGGAACGCTGGCGGTGTCATGATCACCATGATCACCATGATGATGATGATGAGCGCCAACGTTCAAGTTGCAGCCAAGCGGATCCAGGTGACATCCAATCAAATGCGAGACGAAGCACGGCGAGAGCACATTGTAGCAGTACCGGTTTCCCAATGAAGCGTCGAGGTCCGGGAGCTTCGCAAACGCGTCATGGCGAAATCATCATCGGCAATCACGACGCGGCTGCAAATTTCGATCCAATCAAGCATCGAGCCTTTCCGACGAGGCGAGCGACGAGCAGCTCGGGCGGCGGATGAAACCTGTGCGACATGCGATGAAATGAACGAAAGATCTCGCAAGCTTTCCGCCGGATATTCCGCGGCAATGACGAGCCTAATAAATCCAAGCATCGACACGTCACGCATGGTGACCTTCACTTGCATCTTCCCGCTGCGCGGCGGCACCAGGCTGCAGTGCTTCTGGCGCAAACCACTCGGAGTCGAGACGCGTCGCGACTTGGCCGAAGTCTGCGAACCAAAAATCGTGGAAGAAGTTGAGGCATGGCGCGGCTGCCTGGGACGATTTCCTGCTGCTGCTGCCAGCGGCCAGCCTGCAGCCGCCTTGGTTTGAGGATTCCGGATTCCGTGCAGGTGCCCAGCAACGGAGGGCAGCGTTCGAGACTTACGCGTCGACCGTGGCACGATGACGCGGAGCACGAGTCAAGATGTCGTCAAGATCACCCCAGCCCAGCCGCCAAGCTCTTCTCGAGTATTATTGGGAACGGCCTCGCGAGCGAGCGAGTGGCGACGAGCAATCGAGCGATCGAGCGAGCGAACGCGGGTCGAGCATTCGCGGGCTCTGGAGATTCTGACATTGCATTGCGAGTGCTGGCTAGGGCCTTTTTGGCGCCGTGTGCGGCGACGCGATAGAAGTTGATACCCCTACGGAAAAGGGTCATACCAACCTCGCTCCCCAAGGGGCAGCCGGGGCGGCGCCAAGCCGAGAGTTCGCAACGTACGTACGTACCGGGCACCGCCCGCGAGACGCGTCTGGACTGGCGACATTTAGGCCCTGGCCTGGCCTGGGGCCTGGGGAATCCAAGAAGCGTCGTCGATGCGACAGTGTGCGCGAGGCCAGGAGCACTATGATCACTTACTCACTTGTCCCCTTGCTTCAAGCGCCAACGGCATCATCGTCGCTTTCTGCACCGTTGCCTACCCCTTCAGCCGCAAGTTTCCGACGCGGACGACGCTGATGCGGGCGACGACGCGTCCCTCTCGCTCCTCTCCTTGGTGGGGGTGTACGCGCACTGCGCAGACTGTTCATCGAGACCAACCAGGTCATCGCGTCGACGGGCCGCAGCGCCCAGACTCGGAGTGGAACCTGAGCACTCACTGCAGCCAGGCTCGCGCAAAGTATGCTCCGGAGGGAACGACGCGCGGGACGGGGGCGGGCGGGCCCGGAATGAATGAAATGAAGTCGGGTTTCTTCGACGGATCGATCGACCCCCGGACGGACCGATCGATCGATCGATCAATCGACGACTGACTGCTGCCAGAGGGCCCTGACTTCGACGAGAGCGAACACGCCAGGCGTGGGGGCGGCCCTCCGAGTCAGGGACGCGCGTGAGCGCGCGATCTTTGGCTTTCCATGGACAGATACTCTAGTCTAGATAAGATCTTGGGGCGCGAGCTGCCGCAAGCGCGTCACCGCCACCTTTTGAATCGAGAAAAAGAACCGCAACATTCAATCAAGTCGAGTCGAGTTGGCTCTCGTTCCCGGGGCAGCACCGCCCCGAGGGAAAGCAGCGCTTGCGCTTGTCGAAAGCTTGCTTGCCATGCTCCGCGACGGGCGTTCGCGTCGCTCGCGGACGATTGTGCGCGATCGTTGCACACGAAAAGAAGAGCACGAAAAGAACTTTTGGGGAAAAGCGCAGCTGGAGTGACTCGAGGAGTTATTAGCGGACGCATAGCGCGTGAGTGACATACGTACGTATGTACGCGCCAGCAGCTTGTTTTCCAAAGTTGATGAGGCCAGGCCGTGAAGTGCCGCAAGCAAGCAAGAAAGAACAAGCGGGGGCCCGGGGGGCACCAGGCGAAGTCGAAAAGATTTCTTTTATTTTCAAAAAGAAGTTTTGACCTTCAACATAAAAAAGAAAAGAAAAGGAAAAGCAACAAAAGTTTTGAGAAAAGCGATGCGCTTGGCAGTGCAGTGGCACGGATCTGCTGCTCGCGGTCACGCGAATTTGCGAATTTGGAATCGGGGACGAGGGTGGTAAGCTCTCCCGTCAAATTTGTAATGCCGCTGAGCCTGGCGCGTTGGCTGGCTCGCTGACAGTTTGCGCGGCACGGGCCGAGTGACTCTTTCTGGCAGATCTTATACCTCACCGCATGCCAAAAGCCTGGAGCCCTGGAGCTGAAGACTCCAGAGCTGAAGACTTCAAAGCTCAAGACTCCAGATGATGCTGCTAAGAATGGCCTCCTCCTCGAGACCTCTCGGCTACAAAGGCTGAAAACTGGAGTATTTTCGTGAAGTGAGTCCGTCCCAGGCCTTCGTATTGCTTGCTCGCACGTACGTACGGGTACCTAGTTCGTACCTAATGCCAACGTCGTCGCCCGGGACTCCACTGCAAGCCAGGCTGCAGTGCTGGCTGCGTTTCAGTCCTGCTTTACTTCCCGGATAATCTGCTTGCTTTTTCCTTGTTCGTTGCCGCGTACGTACCCGTACGTACTACTTGATGAGGATTGCTTCGCTCATTCGACACGACGAATCGATCACAACTGCACGCTTCACCAGCGTTGCTATTCGACATCCAGTCATGCAGCTTTCTGCGCCTCAATCAACAGGAGGCGTGAGGTCCAAAACAAACGTTGCTTGATTGACGATCAATTCCCTGGCACGAAAGCCCGCGCGCCGAACCTCCCAGACTGGCCGGGAGGCCATTTCCCTGCTGCCACAGCAATGCCAGCAGATGCTAACCTTCTTCAAGTTTTCGACGCCCGTGGTGACTCTTTTGCTCGTCGCCCCCGCATTCCTGGCTTCCTTGGCTTCCTGACTTGGACGAGCAGGCTTCAGGCTTCGTTCCAGTACGTACTACTACGCAGACTGTGGGTCCATTGCGAGCGAGACGAACCGGCCGTGGCACGAGAAAACTGAAGGCTGTCCCTCCACTTACTGCCGGACGATCTGATGTGCACGCGCAGGCCGGTGTCGTCGCCATATTCGCGATGGCGATGAGGTTTCCTGGAGCCCGGCTGGAAGCCTCGATAAGCGGGCGATGTCGCCATGGCCTGTCGTCTCGAGGTCAAGCCGCCCTTTTTTGGCCGCCGCACGTGCACATTCAACGCCACATTGGCACGAATTGCACGCAACCGCCGAAGGTTGCACTATCGTCGTGCACCCCACCAGCAGCAGCTGCGACTCTTGGGCCAGCACGAGGTCAAGCAAGCCCCGGTCACCAGCTTCGCGGTCTGGTGTGGACTCGGCCGATTGCAGGAGCCTCGACGGTCCGGCGGCCCGAGACCATTCGCTCGCTGGCTGCCGCTCAGCTTGCGTGCTTGCGCGCGAACATTTCGCGCTAGAGCCAGGCCTTAGTTCCTGCGAAAACGCCGAGCCTGCACGGTGCCCGGGGACCCCACCCTGGCAGCAGGAGGCAGTAAAGAAATGGTCGGTCCGCTGCAGCAAATTCCCGACTCGCGCTGCTCCCGACTGGTTGAAGATTCCGGTTGATAAAATGCGTGCCGCGCAGGCCAAGCCGTGGCGATTCTGGCTTCGCAAATGTCCCGCAACAAGCATTCGGCCCAGCCGTATGTTCCCGAGCCGCAATCCCGAGTCCAAGATCAGCCAGGTCGCTTGATGATATTGACTGTGAGGCCCTGGCCGACGGGGGCACGCCCGAGGCACCCAAGCCTTGGCTTTCTGCGTTGCGTCGATGCGCTCTTCGCAATTATAGTCCCGCAAAATGCAAGTCAATTTCGGACCTGCCACAGTTCTCGGATACGTACGTGAGTATTAGGCCTACGTCCCTCTGCGTCTACGTCGTGAGTCCTCTGCACTGCTCGTCCGAGCCTCGTCGCCCGACGTCGGTCCAGGTGCATCAGAAAAGAAAAACGATTGGCGACTTGTTTACTAATGGTACGAACAACCCAACCCAAACTTCAAGTCTCGGGGATCCGCCAGCCAGAGCATGATCATCACTGCCGCTTGCGCACCTGAAGCGCGAAAAGCTCTGTGGACACGCACGAGAAGTCTGTTTCCGATGCCAAGCACGGGGAGCTGAATGTATCGCACGGCCCGCTTGTGCCTCCGAGAAAGTCCTCGTCCAAGAAAAGGCCGAACTCGCCGCCCCCGCCGAGCGCAAGCGAGTCCTCGTTGGCCAGCATAAAATACGCGTTCTGCTGCGAGGCGCGGTACACCGCGAACGAGGGCTCCAGGGTGAACAAGAAGGTTTCTGGGGAGCCGTAGTACGAGGTGTTGCCCAGCGCCCAGGGCCGCGGACAGAACCCGCCAAAAACCGCGCCACCCTTGTCGCGCACCACGAGCAGCGTCGCCTCGTGCGAGTCGGCCTGTTCGTAAAACTCGCCAATGTCCCGGTCGCCCCCTGAGGACGCAAACACGAGCTTCCAGTCGTAGCCCTGGTACACGCTCGGCAGCGCAGCCTCCAACTTGGCAATCTGGGCCTTGCTCAGGGTCTCCGTGTTGCCGACCACGATTGGAAGCAGCTGATCCATGTCCACGTTGTCATACACGCTCGCCTCTTGCTCCAGTTGGTCGGCCTCACCGGTCTCTTGTTGCTCCTGCTCTTGCTGCTCCTGCTCTCGCGCCTGCGCCACATCTTCCTGCCCTTCGCGCGAAGCCTGGGTCGCAACCGCAGTCTCGGCGGTCTTGGGGCCCGAGGGCGGCTGCGCCACGGCCCGATGAGGCTCGCGCTTGGCGCTGCTGCCGAGGTTGCCGCTCCCACCGCCGGCGTCACCGCCGCTAATGGACTTGGCCCAGAGCATGCGCTCCGCTCGGAGCTGGATCCAACTGTGCCAGAGCTTGTTCACCGAGGTCGGGGCCAGCGAGAGTAGATCTGACATGTGGACGCGCGTCTCCTGCGCCACGCGACCAAAGTCCATCACCGTCGCCCCTGATTCGCTATAGTTAATGTCCAGCAGCAAGAGCGACATGCAGTATACGCGCGGCACCGCATCGCTCTCGCTCAGCAAGATCCACCATGGCGTCTCCGGTAGCGTCGTGTGGTCCTGCACAGAGAGCTGCAAGACGTCGCTACAGAGACGCGCGACTTGCGACGCGCCGCGGAGCAGAGGGTACTGCGCCTTCTTGGCAATCTGGCGCGCCTTGGCCCCGTGCGCCTTGACAAAAAAGGTGACCATGTCGAGCGCGAACTTGCCGCCGCCCCGGAAGTCGTCGGCAATGTTCTGCGATTGCCCGCCCCGGAGCCGCCAATCGCGGCCCGAGCCTGACGCGGCCGCGTCCCCCTCGCCGCCCCCCTCGGGCTCGAGAAGGGCCCACAGCGCATCGAGCTCTGGTTTGTGCGTGTCTTCGCGCACCGGCGTCGCCATGTCGTCCCGGTAGCGCCGGAGTCGGGCCCACTTGTCCGCGAGGCGCGCGCGCATGTCGCCGAGGTCCTGGCGCGTCTTGCCCAGACACTCGACGTGGCTCGCGAAAACCTCGCCGAGCACCTTTTGCTCTACAGCCGGCTGCCGCGGCAGGCCCTCTGCAGGGCGCAGCATCACGGGCGCAAGCGCTGCCGCCGCCGCGTCGCAGACCTCGGGCGCGCTCCCGAAGAGGTGGTCCAGTGTGCGTGCCAAAAGATCGAGCACCGCACGGTGGCCCAGCGGAAAGGTCTCGATCAGCAGGCCAATGTTGCGCTGCCGCGCCTCGGCGTCGTCGATCTCCGCGCACAGCAGCAGCGGCTCGTACGAGCCCTGCGGCACGAGCGAGGTGGGCAGGCCCTGTAAAAAGGCCACGATGACGCCGCCCACCACCTCTGGCTGCAGCCGCTCGCTCAGGCCGGCGCGCGTCGTCGCCGCCATGCTGGCCATGGCCGTGCTCAGGTCCACGTCCACATCGACGCGGCTAAAAATCGTCAGCCCGTCGCCGCGCAGCTTGTCCAGCTTGCGCTTGGCGTCGACCACATGCGCGCGCTGCTGGTCGTCCACGGCGAAGAGCCGCGACGCCTCGAACTCGCCCGGGCTGTATTCCCAAAAGAGGGCGACCGCTCGCAATAGAATGTTGGGCACCGCAATGCAGGGCTCTTGGTACGCGAGGGCCGATACCGAGATCGTCTGCACCTGGAGCTCGAGCGGGCTGCCCAAAAAGGCCACTGTCCGCGCTAGCTTGCGCCGGTCCTGGTCGATCCGCTTGCGTTTTGCCGCGGCGCGCCGCTGCAAAGACTTGGCCGCCATGTCGAGCTTGACATTGGGCCTGCGTGCGCCGGCGGCCCCGCTCTGCGCGCCGACTGCAGGCGCGCCGCCGCGGCTGGCGCCGCCTCCTCCCCGCGCCGCCCCCGCGGACATGAGGGTCGAGGCGCCGCGCAGCGGGGGGGACATGGTGTCGAGCGCCTCGATGTCGACGTGGATCTTGATGTCGAGCCCGTTGAGGCCCGAGAGCATCGATGCAAGAATCATGCTGGCCTCCTCGTTGCGCATGAGCGCGTACGACTCGTAGTAGACCTGCATGACGACGGGCTGCGCCGCGAGCTTGGACACGGCCAGGTCGAGCACCTTTTCGTTGAGCGCGAGTCGCACCCAGGCGCGGCCCTTGCCCGAAACGGTCCGCACAAAGAGGAGGTCGCGCACATCCGCGACGAGGGCCTGCAGACGCTCGTCAAAGGCCGGGCCCGCGAGATACTGGGCGCAGTTCCAGGGGCTCACCTCGAGTTCCCGCGCGAGGACGAAGCGCGAGCCGTCGGGGGACTTGCGGCGCACCTTGGCCTCCTCGCGGAGCCCGTGCCACAGGCACCTCTCCAGCCATACGAGCAGCTCGCGGACCACCTCGTCGCGCTCGTCGAGCTCGACGGCGTCGAGGTCCTTGGACCGCGCGCTGGCCTCCTCGATGGTGGCGCGCACGGCCGTCTTGAGCTCCCGCAGGAGGCCGAGGCGCTCCTGCTCGGCGTGCGCGGCGCGGCGCGCGTGGTCCCCGCTCATCCCGGTCATGGCGTTCGTCGCGAGCGTGCGCGAGAGGCTGCCGAGCGCCTCGGACGCCGCGCCGGCGGACTCGGCGGCGCTCGACCACCACGACTTCCGGCTCTTGCTCATCGTGTGCGCGAGAGCGGGGCGCGGGCCCCGGGTTCCGCCCGTCTCTGCGCAGCGCGCCGCCGCGCGAGGGCTCGGGCGCCTCGCCGTCGCCGCGCGCGTCGTCGCCCCGCCTCGTCAGGGTGGTGACGCTTTGGATGGATCATTTTAGAAGTCAAAATCCACGAGAAAAGGGGTTGTGCATAAATGGGTTGCGCGCGCCGCGGCGGCGGCGCACTTGTGACCGTTGATGATGGTGCCTCTCAGGACTCGG